>CM031236.1:526783653-527306153 GCA_018340775.1 Taxus wallichiana var. yunnanensis
ACAAGGCACTTGCCCACAGGAAGCCCTTGATGAAGAATTCTCTAGAGAAAGTGTGCAACTTTGGGCTCTATAGGAATGGCCCAAACGAATTTGAAGCATTTCTTCCACCCAAAATGAGTGGAATGCAGGCTCCATCGAGCATTTAACTTCTGGAGAGGAAGTTTTTTCTAGGTGAGAAGCTTGTAACCCAACCAAGGTTTATAGTTTCTGAAGTGGGTGGTGGAGGGCCAGTGCCAATCAAACCACCACGGGTGCTGCGTAGTAACACCAATTTTATGCAAAAAATCACTAGGTATGAGGTCTTGAATGATAGAAATGGTTTTTTTATCATTGTCATGAAGAGAAAAATTAGCTTTTAGGCTATCCCATGGAAGCCAATCCCTAGTGATGGGACAAAAAAGGTCCTGAATATACTGAATCCCTTTTTTGAAAAGATGTAAACCCTTGAGCTGCAAGGAAAGAGCAAGGGGTTTGTCATGAAATTGAAGCACCGATTCCACCACAAATTAAGAGAATTAAGAGAGAGCCCATTTCAGAAACCACCACCCTGCTAGAGCAAATGGGGTTTGAGAAGTTCCCAAGCTTTCCATATGCTTTTTGCCACAAAAGAGCCACCTATTTTAACAGTAGTAGGGCATAGAAGTAAGGAGTAGTAGTTCAAACCCTTTCATGCCTTATGATTAAGCTGGAGACCCTTGAGATATACAGTTTCTGAGAAGAATTTTGAAAGATTCCTCACCTTCAAGGCTACGAATAATCCATTTTGCAGTGAGAGTAAACCCCTACATATGAATGTTGATTAGGCCAAGACCACCAATGTCCTTGGGCATACAACATATGTTCCAAGCAACTCTGTGAAAACCATGGTTCCCTTCAGAGTTGGCCCACAGGAAATCACGCACAATTTTCTCTAGCCTGTGATAAGCGGCTTTAGAAAGTGCCCAACATGATGAGTAATAGACATGAGTGGTGGCCAACACCTTGGAATAGACTTGGAATTTTCCAACAAGAGACAGATGCTTGGTAATCCAAAAAGAGATTTTTTTCTCAACTCGCTGAATCACATAGTTCCAAAGGTCAGCAGGGGATGCCATAAAGGTAAAAGGAATGCCTAAAAATTTGAATTGAACACTAGGTTCAATCCAAAACCATTGGAATCCCTCTAGCCAAGGAGGTTTGGGACCCACCACATGCCTATAACATTGGGTTTTCTTCCATTGGATAACAGAACAAGAAGCAAGACAAAAAATATCAAGGCATTTCATGGCATTAGTGATAGAGGCCTCAGTTTCAGCCAGAGTGAGAAAAGAGTCATCTACAAAGTGACCGTTAATCAACTGCTTGGGAGAGGAAGGTAGTTGAATACCTTTAACTAACCCAAAGATTGGCAACATTAGCAAGCAAGTAGCTCGGACCTTCAAAGAACAATGACATAAAAAGAAGGATCAAGAGGGAAACCTTGCGATGGAACAATGAAGAGAGAATCTCTCAGACTGCTGACCATTGATAGTAATACAAGAACCCACATTTTGAAAGAGCATATTGACAGAGCGGATGAATCTAGGTCTAAAACCAATAGCCTGCAACATGGCCAAAATGAAAGGCCACTCAACTCTGTCATAGGATTTTTCAAAATAAATTTTAACAAATAAAGTTGGTTGAGAAGTCTAATAGGAATATTCCATGCCCTCCCAAACTACAATAATGTTGTCCAAAATATATTTGTTCTTGATAAATCTAGTTTGCTCACTTCTGATGATCAGGGGTAGTAGATTAGTGAGCCTGATAGCAAGGGCTTTGGCAATAATTTTGTATGAGACATTGAGCAGAGTTATTGGCCACCAACTGGTGATAAGCTCAGGGATCCCCAGACTTGGGAATGAATTTGATGTTGCCTTGGTTGATCAGATCACCCAGGGTGTTGGAGGACATCACTTCCAGATAGACTTGATGCAGATCCAAACCAACAGTTGTCCATAGAGACTGGTAGAACTCACAAGGAAAACCATCAACACCGGGGGCTTTATCAGAGGCCATCTACATAACAACTTCCTTCAAGTCATCAAGAGTGAGAGGTCTATCACAGGCGATGCACTGACTTTCAGAGAGCTTGCAAGGAACAACATCAATGCATTGGAGGAGAGTAGCCTCACGAGCTAGGGTAGCAGGTTGAGTAGCAAAAACAACATGATAGTGATGCACAAAAGCTTGCAAAATGTCAGGTAAGAGAGTAAGCCTTTGATTGCCATCCTTGATTGCTTTAATTTTGGTGAGATTTTGATTAGTTTTAAGGGAAGCAAAAACTCCTTAGTAACTCTGTCACCAATGTGGAGCCAGTGTAGATGGGCTCGAACTTGGGCTCCTCTAGCCTTATAGTGCTCCTCAATTTGAAGCTTATGCTTCCAGTGAGCAGCTTGCACTTGCAGGTGGGTGTTGAAAGGAGACAGATTAAGCTCTTGAATAGCCCTCAAATATTCAACATGGGAGGCTTCATGAGCATTCTTGTGAAATAGAGTAGCTTGTTTCCCATAGAGCCGAAGGAAAGAAGTGGTACAAGCGATGGCATGAGACCACCAGTCAATCTAGCCAATCCCATCAACAGGTCTCGATCAAGATTCCAAATACATCTTATATAATCTAATGTCTTGGGATGAGAAAGGTGGGCCGTATTTAAATAGAACTGGGTGGACTTGGGCTTGGGGCACTGAAAGCTCCATTGAATCCCAAAGAAAATAGGATTATGGTCAAAAACCAAAGCATTATCCACCACCGAGACCGAGAGGTTGTATGAAGATTCAAAGGAAAATCATTGCTGCTCTAAATGCGAGCTCACAATACGTTTATAAACTCTATCATCGCCAGCTCTAAAATTAGACCAAGTGAACCAAGGAGTGGTAGTAGAAGAGTGCTTGTGGTGGTTGGGATAAAAAGATAAAGCTTATTACGCAAATAGAACCAAGCTTTGCATTCGCTAGTACACCATCACATTGGAAGCCGACCTAATTTGTCTTCGGGGGATTCAACCATGTTGAAATCACCGCAAAAAAGCTAGGTAGCAGAGGGTAGATGATCAGCTAACCACCGCCAAAAAGAAGAACGTTCAGAGGCATCATTAGAAGCATAAATATTGGCCAACCCAAGAATGTGGCCATCAAAATCAAAAAGGGTCCACACCACCCGATGAGTGGGGTCAAAACCCCAAGATATGATATTGGAGTTGAGGTCGGGGCTTAAAAGAGTGACAACACCCCCTCAACCATTATCGTGAGCTGAAATTTGGTAGAGACAACCAAGCCAGATGGTATGCATAGCAGCAGATAGATGGAAGCCAGAGATTTTGACTTCTTGAAGACACAACACCTGAAATTTTGAAAATGCTTTCAACTATCTCGATAAGATATATATGAGTTAGATCGCAAGCCCCCTGACATTCCATGAGTAAACTATCATAAAGAACTATCAAGGTGCATGGTTTCCTCCTCGAGGCCGGATAATGCTCCAAAGTAGTTAGAGAAAGCAACTTGCCGTGCATTCCCATGAATAAAATCACCGAGTTCGAACTGTCGGCGGGGTCTCTGTGAGAAATCTTCCTTGGAAGGAGGGGAAGGACTTTGAGAACGGTGTAAGGTAGCCTTTCTATCTATCTGAGGAGCCGAACCACCGGCCGTGAGATCTAGAAAGCTTGAGGTCTCGGAAATGAGGGGTGTGAAAGAGTTGAGAGGTGAGTGCCGATGATAATTGCAAACTCATGAAGACCGAGAAATGGTGGGTGTGGGCTTGGGAGGGGTTACAACAGATGGCTTCAAAGGAGCAGAAGTAGGGGTGGCCACCGGTTTGTAAGTAGCCTGTTGGTGCTTATTTCGGGTCGAGGCCGAAGGTTTTTTGCCATTGATAGTAGTCCATCCATCAGAGGAGGGAGTGCTGGATTTAGGGTCGATCGGGGTTTTCTCTAAAACCGACGGTGGGCTTGGGTTCATAAGAGGACAATCCTTGATCATATGGTTAGCAGATTGGCACCGAAACAAGTGTTGGGTAGATTGATGTATAGAACTTTCTGCGAAAAGCACGTGTCTCCAACCTAGATATCAAGGGTATCTTTGAGGTCTTTTGAGAGATCAATTTCTACACAGACCCATTTTTGGGGTCGAGCCGAGTAGAACTTACTTTTCTCGTGGCAGATGAGGTGACCCAAGGGTTTGATAAGTTGATCAATGAAACCCCACAGAGGCAAAGGGAGGCCTGGAAATTTGACCCAAACAAGAATTTTGAGTTTGGCTTGCTCAGAGACTTGAAAATCTCGAGTCCAGTGGGAGAAAACCACAAGGGTATTGCGAATAAACCATGGACCGTGGTTAACGATGGCTTTGTAATGTTCAAAATTGGTAAAGTGAAATAGAAAAAACCCTTGGTCATGTTTTGGACTCCCTCTACCTTGACTCCATGAGGTTGCCAATGATTATGAATCCATTGGCAGAGGATACCTTCAGGGGGAACTTGGCCCACAAAATAAGCAACAAGAGAAAAAGATTCAAACTAGTTGCAAGCTTTGTCAAAAGTTGGTAAATCAAGAACAATATCTAGGGAAGGAGTATCAGTATCCTTATCTCGTCAAATACCTTCGGGATGAATTTCCTCACTCATTTCGGTGCCATTGTCCAGAGCTCATACGATAAGACCAGCATCAATAGATGCATGGCCCAAGGAGGTGGTCATTTTATAAGCCACTGCCCAAAGGGTGGACTGGCAATCAATACAAAATTAATGCAAATAATCCTTCCTAGATCTGTAGATCGGTGGTGTGATGCGATGGCAGCATATAGCAAAGCTGGGCATTCACTGTGAAAATAACTCACTTAGCCTAAACCCTAGCAGAGCTGGACTTAATTTCCTATGAACATGTTGTAAGATAGGTGGAATGTTGCGCCGATGACACGTTGGAAAAAAATGTTGAAAGTTAAAGAGTCGTTGAGGATGAAAGCTTTAAATTCTTGCTTTGTTTCAGATTTCATCATTTTATCTTGCATTTTTGGTTTTCATTTTGGTTTTGTTATGTGTTCATGGTGCTCTGTTATGTGTCACTTGGCCAAGCTTTTTCTGTTTGAATATGTGGATTGAATCATTTCATGGCTCTGTATTTATGAATTTTGTCTATTTTTTTGTAGTCTTTTTATTGTGCTTTTACTTTTTAAGAGAGAGCGGAGCATTGTGAGGAGCTGAGTGAAGGAAATATATTTTTAAGAGGAGCAGAGCATCGTAAGGAGCCAAGTGTAGGAAAATATAGTAGGAGATAATGGAGAATGCTTTGGTAAGTATATTCTTCTTCAACAATTGCGCTTTATTGATACTCATTTCTTATGTTTCTTATTTATTTTCCTCTTATTTTGCATTAAAGCATTAGGTCTTTTTGAAACAACCTTCCCTATTTACTTTTAAATATTTCTTCTACAAACATTCAAATTAAGGCAGGAGTTTATATTTCTTGGGTGTTGTAAATTTAGAGACATTTTTAAGCTCAAGTTTTCTCGTGATAAACGGTTTAGCTCAAGTTTCCTATGCTATAATTTTACTCAGTTTCTTGTGAGAGACATTTTTAAGCTCAATTTTCCTAGGTGTTTCAAATTTAGAGGCATTTTTAAGCTCAAATTTAGAGAAATTTAGATTGCAATAGATGGTTTAGCTATTTGTTGAAGGGTTTATATATCTGATTATTTATCATCCGTAGGGCTTCTCTATTTCGTGTTGTCGAGTTTACGGATATGATAATTTATCCTTTCACAGGCTTCTTTGTTGTCATTATTTTTTTTTTATTGAAAAGCATAACCATATATTAAAGATGAAGTACAATGCTAATCATAAAAAATTGGGTAGAAAAGATCACACCCCATAAGCAGGATCAAAGTAGCCATAAATGCTATGAGTAGCAAAGTGTCATGTTAACAGAAGCATTTTCAATTAAAAAAAGCTTAAAACAGAAAAGCAGAGAACCAGAGAAACTCCAAACATGGAGCTAGGCAAAGAAAGAACAAACATGGAGGAGGGTGGCAATGGCGGAGGGCTCTTTGGATGGACACTCCAACCACCAAGAGTAGTATCAAGGGCGTCATCAAGCTACTCCCAGCCATTAGTTTGTTGCTGCTCCTCCTCGTTTCCCCACCAGGAGGGTGAGATAGCTAAAAATAGCCATGGGTACTTTGACTGGTGGTGCCTACCTCCCGAGCCACCACTTCTAGAGAAAACTCGACGAAAAACCCCAGGCAAGTGTAGATTCCAAGACGGAGGCGGAGAGACCCACTGGTGAGGAGAGGCGCTACGCCGCCCATGAGCTAGACCCTGGTCGAAGTTGTGTCGCCCATGGGATGAGCGGTGATCTTGCAACCGGGAGCGGCACCAAGGGGAATCAAAGGATGTGACTAATGAAGACAAGGGGCACTCCCCCAATGGTCCAAAAGAGTTTCCAAGTGCTCAAATTCTATGTGGGCTTTCTCCGCCTAAACTTGGATCTGAAGCGAAACATTGGAGATGACAGCAAGCTTGTTAGAAATAGCAAAAATTCTATCCACTATCTCTTTATTAAAAATAACAACATTTCTAGATTTCCAAATGTGATATAAAATAGCCGCTCTAAAAGAATGCCAAATGTTGTAAAATTTTGTAGGAATAAAGGCCGGATCCCCCAGAAGAACCATTTTCCACGTGAAGAAGGTGGGCAAAAAGGTTGAAAAGGGTATGAATCCAAACAAAGTGCATTTCAAGCATGAGGGAAGAACCAAAAGAGATGAAGAAGAGTCTCAATGTGTTTGTAGAAAAGGCAACGTGGTGGGGGAGCTCCCAGAAGAACAAGTTGCTTGCCCACAGGAAGCCCTTGATGAAGAATGCTCCAAAGAAAGTGTGCAACTTTAGGCTTCATAGGAATGGCCCAAACAATATTGAAGCACTGTTTCCACCTAAAACAAGTGGAATGCAGGCTCCATCAAGCATTTAACTTTTTTAGAGGAATTTTTTTCTCGGGTGAGAAGATTGTGAGCCAACCAAGGTTGATAGTTTGTGAATGGGGTGATAGAGGGCCAATGTCAATCAAACCACCATGATCGTTGATAAGAACACCAATTTTATGCAAACAATCGCCAGGTATGAGATCTTGAATGATAGAGATGGCTTGTTTGTCATTGTCATTTAGAGAAAAATTAGCTTTTAGGCTATCCCATGGAAGCCAATCCCTGGTGATGGGACAAAAAAGGTCCTGAATATACTTGAATTCCTTTTTGAAAAGTCAGCAAACCCTTCAAATTGCAAGGAAAGAGCAAGGGGTTTGTCGTGATTCAAGCACTGGATTCCACCACTAACTAAGAGAGTTAAGAGAGAGCCCATTCTGAAAACCATCACCCTACCAGAGTAGATGGGGTTTGAGAAGTTCCCAAGCTTTCCATACGCTTTTTGCCACAAAAGAGCCACCTATTTTAACAGTAGCATGACATAGAAGTAAGGAGTAGTAGTTCAAACCCCCATGCCTTTAAATTAAGCAGAGACCCTTGAGATGTACAATTTTTGAGAAGAATTTTCCAAGATTCCTCACCTTCAAGGCTGTGAATAATCCATTTAGTAGTGAGAGAAAACCCCTGCATATGAATGTTGATTAGGCCAAGACCATTAATTTCCTTGGGTGTAAAGCATATGTCCCAAGCAACTCTGTGGAAACCACGGTTCCCTTCAGAGTTGGACCACAGGAAATCACGAAGAATTTTCTCCAATCTGTGGTAAGTAGCTTTAGAGGGTGCCCAACATGATGAGTAATAGACATGAGTGGCGGCTAGCACCTCGAGTAGACTTGGAATTTCTCAAAGAAGAGATAGATGCTTGGTAATCCAAAAAGAGATTTTTTGCTCAACTCGCTGAATCACATAGTTCCAAAGGTCAGCAGGGGATGCCATAAAGGTAAAAGGAATGCCTAAAAATTTGAATTGAACACCAGGTTCAATCCAAATCCATTGGAATCCCTCTAGCCAAGGAGGTTTGGGACTCGCCACATGCCTGTAACATTGGGTTTTCTTCCATTGGATAGTAGAACTAGAAGCAAGACAAAAAATATCAAGGCATTTCATGGCATTAGTGACAGATGCCTTAGTTTCAGCCAGAGTGAGAAAAGAGTCATCTGCAAAGTGACCATTAATCAACTACTTAGGAGAGGAAGGTAGTTTAACACCTTTAATCGAACCAAAGATTGCAGCATTAGCAAGCAAGTAGCTCAGACCTTTAGCAACAATGACATAAAGAGAAGGAGCAAGAGGGAAACCTTGCCAGATGGAACGATGAAGAGAGAATATCTCATACTGTTGACCATTGATAGTAATACAGAACCCACATTTTGAAAGAGCATATTGACAGAGTAGATGAATCTGGGTCCAAAACCAATAGCCTGTAGCATGGCCAAAATGAAAGGCCACTCAACTCTGTCATAGGCTTTTTCAAAATCAATTTTAATAAACAAAGTCGGTTGAGAAGTCTAACGGGCATATTCCATGCCCTCCCAAACTGCAATAATGTTGTCCAAGATATATATGTTCTTGATAAAACCAGTTTTCTCGCTCTTGATGATCAGGGGCAGTAAATTAGTGAGCTTGATAGCAAGGGCTTTGGCAATAATTTTGTATGAGACATTGAGCAGAGTTATTGGCCACCAACTGGTGATAAGCTCGGGATCCCCAGACTTGGGAATGAATTTGATGTTGCCTTGGTTGATCAGATCGCCCAGGGTGTTGGAGGACATAGCTTCCAGATAGACCTGATGTAGATCCAGACCAACAGTCATCCATAGAGACTGGTAAAACTCATAGGGAAAACCATCAACACCGGGGCTTTATCAAAGGCCATCTGCATAACAGCTTCCTTCAAGTCATCAAGAGTGAGAGGTCTATCACAAGCGATGCACTAACTTTCAGAGAGCTTACAAGGAACAACTTCAATGCATTGGAGGAGAGCAGCATCACGAGCTGGAGTAAGCAGTTGAGCAGCAAAAACAACATGATAGTGATGCACAAAAGCTTGCAGAATGTCAGGTAAGAGAGTAAGCCTTTGATTGCCATCCTTGATTGCTTTGATTTTGGTGAGAGTTTGATTAGATTTAAGGGAAGCAAAAACACCTTAGTAACTCTATCACCAATGTGAAGCCAGTGCAGACGGGCTCGAACTTGGGCTCCTCTAGCCTTATAGTGCTCCTCAATTTGAAGCTTATGTTTCCAACGAGTAGCTTGCACTTGCAGGTGGGTGTTGAAAGGAGACAAATTAAGCTCTTGAATAGCCCTCAAATATTCAACATGAGAGGCTTCATGAGCATTCTTGCAAAAAAGAGTAGCTTGTTTCCCATAGAGCCGAAGGAAAGAAGTGGTACGAGCGATGGCATGAGACCACTAGTCAATCTAGCCAATCCCATCAATAGGTCTCAGATCAAGATTCCAAATATGTCTTATATAATCCAAAGTCTTGGGATGAGAAAGGTGGGATGTATTTAAATAGAACTGGGTGGACTTGGGCTTGGGGCACTGAAAGTTCCATTGAATCCCAAAGAAAATAGGCTTATGGTCAGAAACCAAAGCATTGTCCACCACCGAGACCGGGAGGCTGTATGAAGAGTCAAAGGAAAACCATGTTGCTCTGAAAATAAAGCTCTGTTAAGACGCTTATAAACTCAGTCATTGCCAACTCTAAAATTAGACTAAGTGAACCAAGTAATGGCAAGTAGAAGAGTGTTTGCGCAGTGGTTGGGATCAAAAAGACTAAGTTTATTACACCAATGCATAGGAAGCCGACCCAATTTGTCTTTGGGGGATTCAACCATGTTGAAATCACCACAAAAAAGCTAGGTAGCAGAGGGCAAATGATCAACCAACCACCGCCAAAAAGAAGAATGTTCAGAGGCATCGTTGGAAGCATAAATATTGGCCAACCCAAGAATGTGGCCGTCAAAATCAAAAAGGGTCCACACCACCCGATGAGTGGGGTCATAACCCCAAGATATGATATTGGAGCTGAGGTTAGGGCTTAAAAGAGTGAAAACACCACCTCGATCGTTATCATGAGCTGACATCTGGCAAAGAGAACCAGGCCAGATGGTATGCATAGCAGCAGAAAGATGGAAGCTAGAGATTTTGACTTCCTATAAACACAACACCTGAAACTTTACAAAATGCTTGCAACTGTCTCTGACAAGATATCTGCAAGTCAAATCAGTAAGCCCCCTGACATTCCATGAGTAAAATAACATGGAGAAATATCAAGGTGCATGTTTTCCTCCTCAAGGCCGGCTAATGCTCCAAAGCGGTTAGAGAAAGTGACTTGCCGCACATTCCCATGAATAAAATCACCGAGCTCAAACTGTCGTTGGGGTCTTTGCAATAAATCTTCCCTGGAAGGAGGGGAAGGACTTCAGGAACGGTGTAAGGTAGCCTTTCTATCTGTCTGAGTAGCCAAACCACCGGCTGTGAGATCTAGAAAGCTTGAGGTCTCGGGAAATGAGGGGTGTGAAAGAGCAGGAGCTGAGGGGTGAGGGTTGATGACAATTGCAGCTTACAGAGACCGAGAGATGGCGGGCGCGGGCTTGGGAGGGGTCACAGCAGATGACTTCAAAGGAGTAGAAGCAGAGGTAACCACCGGTTTGTAAGTAGCCTGTTGGTGCTTATTTTGGATCGAGGCCGAAGGTTTTCTGCCATTGACAGTAGTCCATCCATCAAAGGAGGGAGTGCTAGATTTAGGGTCTATCGGGTTTTCTCTGAAACCGGTGGTGGGTTTGGAGTCATGAGAGGAAAATCCTTGATCATATGGTCAACAGATTGGCACCGAAAACAAGTGTTGGGCAGATTGATGTATAGAAATTTTTGCGTAAAATGTGTGTCTCCAACCTAGATATCGAGGGTATCTTTGAGGTCTTTTGAGAGATCAATTTCTACACAGACCCATTTTTGGGGTCGAGTCGAGTAGAACTTACTTTGCTCGTGATAGATGAGGCGACCCACGGGTTTGATAATTTGATCAACGAATCCCCATAGAGGCAAAGGGAGGCTTGGAAATTTGACCCAGATAGGGATTTTGAGTTTGGCTTGCTCAGAGACTTGAAAATCTTGAGTCCAGTGGGAGAAACCCACAAGGGTATTGCGAATAAACCAAGGACCATGGTTAACAATGGCTTTACAATGTTCAAAGATCAGTAAAGAGAAACAGAAAGACACCCTTGGTCATGTTTTAGACTCCCTCTACCTTGACTCCACGAGGTTGCCAATGATTATGAATCCTTTGGTAGAGGATACCTTCAAGGGGAACTCAGCCCACAAAATAAGCAACAAGAGAAAAAGATTCAAACCAGTTGCAAGCTTTGTCAAAAGTCAAAATCAAGAACAATATCCGGGGAAGGAGTATCAAGTATCCTTACCTCGTCGAATACCTTCGGGATGAACTTCCTCGCTCATTTCGGTGCCATTATCCAGAGCTCCTGTGATAAGACCAACATCAATAGATGCATGGACCGAGGAGGTGGTCATTTTATAAGCCACCGCCCAAAGAGCGATCGCGATCAATACAAAATTAATGCGTGATGTTCTCACCGGATTTGGAGATCGGTGGTGTGACGCGATGGCGGCGTATGGCAAGGCCAAGCATTCACTGCGAAAATAACTCGCTGAGCCAAAACCCTAGCAAAACAAATGAAACTAAAAAAATGTTCCGCTTTTAAATCGTTGTCATTGTTTGTATTTTAGTTATAGAAAAATTTCTCATGGTAAATCCACATCGTAGTTATGAAGATAATTTATCCTTTGTAGGGCTTCTCTGTTGTCATTGTTTTTATTTTGGTTACAGAAAAATATCTCATGGTAAATCCACATCGGAGTTGTTAAGATAAGGGTTTTTAGTAAAAACAGTCTTCAATTTTATGATTTATACTTGAATTTTACTCGTTAGAACTGTTTCAATGTTATGCATAGGTTTAATGTTACAAATTGGGTTTCAGATTTTTATTTTTGTTTTTTGTTTTACTTGCTTAGGTTTATCTTATTTTGTTTTTGTTTTACATGCTTAAGTTTATCCAAATTGTTTATTTTCGTGGTGGAAAATTTTATATTTTATGGAAATTTTGGTTGTTAATTTGTTTTTTTACATTTAAGGGTGAGTACTCAGCGAGTATCATGCAGTCTATGTTGCAAAATGCATCAGTCACGAAGGGCAGGCGATGCAGCTGAAATTTATAACTGACCATGTTTAAGACATGATATTCACGGGTTTCCTTATTGTTTGTAGCTTCTTCATATGCCTGAACTTGTGTATTTTCAACTTAGTCGTTCAATAATCATCTCCTTATAGATTAAGGGTTATTTCTCTGTTGTGTCCTCTTCTATCAGGTTTTTAAGACATCATATACACTCTAACACAGCCTCATGCTCTCATTGAGTGATTTAGTTTTCCAAAGTCCATCATGAGTTTCCTTATCATTTATCATCTCCTGGTAGATTAAGGGTTATTTCTTTGTAGAGTTCTCTTCTATCAGGTTTGTAAGACATCAGATACACTCTAGCAAATACTGGACCAGAGTAATGTTTGCTATGAAGAATCTTGTAGAGAAAATGCTTAGAAAAGCTTTAGGCAACTGGGGCATTCTTCTAACAATGTCCCTCATATCCCGAAGTAGAATAGTGGGATACCATTTACAAATTAGCATTGTCAATCTGGTCTGATTGAGGTTTGTCTACTTCAATTTCAAGGCATTGGAAAGGCAATTCTAATTATAATATAACCACCTGTGTTTCCATACAAGTGAAAAGAAGAATAACTAAGACAGTTTTTCCTTTTTGAGATGCAACTCTTGATTTCAAGACCTGTGTTCCATACAATTGAAAAGAAGAATAACTGAGACATTTTGGCCTTTCTGATTGCAGGTTTTATCAGTGACACTAGATAGCTAGAAAGATGATGAAGTTGATGTTATGGTTGATGTTTCTCCCAATGTGATTTATGAAGCCCTTCTAGCTAAATACTTTTAAGAACTTGAGCCAGAAGCATCTTTTGAAGAGCGTACATATTTCCAGTTTCATCAGGTAGTCTTTATTTTTATGCATATTATCCATATTGATTTTGATAAATAGTAAGAAACTGAAGCTGAAACATCTTTGGCAGGCTTAAATATGAGCTACAAGAATTCCTGAAGCCCAGATTTTTATTGCGTCTTCATTCTCATAAATGTTTTAGTCATATTTTCAATCTAAGATTTCTAACAGCAAATTGAACCATAGACTATAAAAGAAACACTCAGACAAGATGGTTTGTACTTAATTTCTTTTCTGCAGTCTTACTTTCTATAGATTCTGAACTGTGAAAGAGGTTTTTACCTGTAGTGCCATGAGTGAAGTATAGAAATATTTAAAGCTATAAAATCCTTTTAAACTTCCCTGAATCTCTACAACACTAATAGAAGAGAGACATGTACTTTTCATAAAACCTCAATCGGTTAGATGAAAAGTAGAAATACAAACAAAACAAACTAGCACAAAAATAGAGAAAAATATTGAAACAACTATTGAAACAACGATTGACCGATGAGAAACTAAAAATATCCACTGAGAGATGCAATAGCAGATAACTTTGAAAATACCCAACCGGATCGAGAACGCCTTCAGACCCAATTTGCTGGACTTAAAGTTGAGGCAGAATATGGATGAAAAAAAGGTCAGATATGGAATCCGTCTGGCGAACATAATCTCTGGTATGTTTCCATCCTACTCTGTTTTAAAAGTATATATATATCTTGACACATATATAACTTTGAAGTGTTTTCCTCCGTATATTATGAAACTAAGTAGATTTAAATGTCCTGGTGATGTTTAATTCTTATGTCAATGCTCTTCCCATCATTCAGTATTTATGGGGGTAATCCAGATTTATATTCTTAAAAAGAATGAGATTCTATTTGAAACATGGCTAACCACTAAATTATTGTATTCGATTTTTCAGACTAAATGTGCCTTGTATTGTGGACCCACGCGATTTGGAGAATGGTGGTGTTTGGTACTTATTTTCTGTACAATTCATATATAATTTCTTAGCAGACCAGTATTGTTTTATACCTGGAAACTCTATAACACATGTAATTCGTTTATGGCTGCAAAATAAGATTCCAAAGTTTTAGGACATTCTTTGCACATTTTACTGCAGAGTTAATGCTTCCAAGTTCTTACTACAGAAAATAGGTCGGCGTGGGTTTAATGCTTCCAAGCTTTTAGTGTAAAGTAAAAGATGAGAAAAAGATTGGCGTGTAAGATATAAGATTGTTCAAAAAAATTCGAAGGGAGTTGCAGAGTTTTATTTCATACTCTCTTTGAGTAAGAAGCTCATGTAAGCTTAAATTAATATTTACAAAGTTCCTAAAATTATTGTATTTATGTAGCATCATTCTATTTATTTTAGACGGTGCTATATTGATATTGAAGTTTTTAATAAATAAAATATTATTTTTTGGGGAGAGCTGAAATAGCTCTCCGAAATCCTCTATGACCATCCTTGAGGGAGTGTACTCTGCACGGAATCTTAATGTTTTTATTTTAATTTTTTTATTTAGTTATTTATGCATGCATTTTAAATTTTAGATTACAATATTTTTAATTGAATAGTTTTTTCATATGTTTTAGTTTATTTAATATTAGTTTTATCATATTTTTTAGAGAAAAGGAAACAAAGATTAAGTGCTTAAGTGCAATCTTAATAAAAATGATTTTCTCGAAATAATTTGTATTTTTATTGTTTTACTAATAATAAACATTAAATATTTTTGTTTTGTTTTTTAAAATTATTTAGTATTTGTCAATAATCAAATGTTACAAATAGATGTTGGAAATGGTGTTTATATGTAGATAAAAGAGAATGAATGAAAATAATCAATGTATGGTTTTATTGGAAATTCTCTTTTATATATACATACTGAGAAAATGATTGTAAATAATCAATGTATGGTTTTATTTGCTTGTACTTGTGCATATTTTTGGTTGAAAAGTATATGGAGGAATGGTGATTCAAAGAAGAGGGAGTATTGGAGGAGAAGTGAAGGTTTGAGTTGGATGCATTAGAGAAAATGTTAGAAGAAAAGGAAGGTTGGACATTGGAAGCAAAAGGGTGGAAGAGAATGGGAGGAAAATGTTGGATTGTTGAAGTTTGAATGTTCGAGAATAGAAGAGAAAATGGGAAAAGAGAAGTGAAGGTTGGGAGGTTGGACATTGTACGGAAAAGGATGGAAGAGAAGAGAAGTGAAGATTGAAGTTGAATGCATTAGAGAAAATGTTAGAAGAGAAGGAAGGTTAGACATTGGAAGCAAAAGGATGGAAGAGAATGGGAGGAAAATGTTGGATTGTTGAAGTTTGAATGTTTTGCAAATAATCAATGATTGTAAATAATCAATGTATAGTTTTATTTGATTTTTTTTTATTGTACTTGTGTACATTTTTTGGTTGAAAAGTATATGGAGGAATGGAGATTTAAAGAAGAGGGAGTATTGGAGGTTAGATATAGGAGGGAGAAGGGAAGGTTGGACATTGGAAGCAAAAAGGTGGAAGAGAATGGGAGGGAAATGTTGGATTGTTGAAGTTTGAATGTTTGGAGAATTGAGAAGAGAAAATGTGAAAAGAGAAGCAAAGGTTGGGTGGTTTGACATTGTACGGAAAAGGGTGGAAGAGAAGATGAGGTAGAGGGAAAGTATTGGATTGTTGGAGTTCATATGCTTTGGAAAAAAGGGTTAGATATAGGAGGGAGAAGTGAAGGTTCGAGTTGGATGCATTAGAGAAATTGTTAGAAGAGAAGGAAGGTTGAAATTGGAAGCAAAAGGTGGAAGAGAATGGGAGGAAAATGTTGGATTGTTGAAGTTTGAATGTTCATAGAATCAGTAGAAGAGAAAATGTGAAAAGAGAAGCGAAGGTTGGGTGGTTGGACATTGGAAGTAAAAGGGTGGAAGAGAATGGGAGGAAAATGTTGGATTGTTGAAGTTTGAATGTTCGGAGAATCAGTAGAAGAGAAAATGTGAAAAGAGAAGCGAAGGTTGGGTGGTTGGACATTGTACGAAAAAAGGGTGGAAGAGAAGATGAGGTAGAGGGAAAATATTGGATTGTTGGAGTTTGGATGCTTGGAAAAAGGGTTACATATAAGAGGGAGAAGTGAAGGTTGGAGTTTGATGCATTAGAGAAAATGTTAGAAGAGAAGGGAAGGTTGGAAATTGGAAGAAAAAAGGTAGAAGAGAATGGGAGGAAAATGTTGGATTGTTGAAGTTTGAATGTTCGGAGAATTGTAGAAGAGAAAATGTGAAAAGAGAAGCGAAGGTTGGGTGGTTGGCATTGTATAGAAAAGGGTGGAAGAGAAGATGAGGTAGAGGGAAAATATTGGATTGTTGGAGTTTGGATGCTGGAAAAAGGGTTACATATAAGAGGAGAAGTGAAGGTTGGAGTTTGATGCATTAGAGAAAATGTTCAAGAGAAGGAAGGTTGGAAATTGGAAGAAAAAAGGTAGAAGAGAATGGGAGGAAAATGTTGGATTGTTGAAGTTTGAATGTTCGAGAATTGAGAAGAGAAAATGTGAAAAGAGAAGCGAAGGTTGGGTGGTTGGACCATGTACGGAAAAGGGTGGAAGAGAAGATGAGGTAGAGGGAAAATAAGTGAGAAGTGAAGGTTGGAGTTTGATGCATTAGAGAAAATGTTAGAAGAGAAGGGAAGGTTGGAAATTGGAAGCAAAAAGGGTGGAAGAGAATGGGAGGAAAATGTTGGATTGTTGAAGTTTGAATGTTTAGAGAATTGTAGAAACAGAAGCCCGTGAAAAGAGAAGCAAAGGTTGGGTGGTTGGACATTGTGCGGAAAAGGGTGGAAGAGAAGATGAGGTAGAGGGAAAACATTGGATTGTTGGAGTTCGGATGCTGGAAAAAAGGTTTACATATAAGAGGGAGAAGTGAAGGTTGGAGTTGAATGCATTAGAGAAAATGTTAGAAGAGAAGGGAAGGTTGAAAATTGGAAACAAAAGGGTGGAAGAGAATGGGAGGAAAATGTTGGATTGTTGAAGTCTTAATGTTCGAGAGAATTGTAGAAAGAAAATGTGAAAAGAGAAGCGAAGGTTGGGTGGTTGGACCATGTACGGAAAAAGGGTGGAAGAGAAGATGAGGTAGAGGGAAAATAAGTGAGAAGTGAAGGTTGGAGTTTGATGCATTAGAGAAAATGTTAAAAGAGAAGGGAGGGTTGGAAATTAGAAGCAAAAGGGTGGAAGAGAATGGGAGGAAAATGTTGGATTGTTAAAGTTTGAATGTTCGAGAGAATCAGAAGAGAAAATGTGAAAAGAGAAGCGAAGGTTGGGTGGTTGGACATTGTACGGAAAAGGGTGGAAGAGAAGATGAGGTAGAGGGAAAATAAGTGAGAAGTGTAGGTTGGAGTTGAATGCATTAGAGAAAATTTTAGAAGAGAAGGGAAGGTTGAAATTGGAAGCAAAAGGGTGGAAGAGAATGGGAGGGAAATGTTGGATTGTTGAAGTTTGAATGTTCAAAGAATTATAGAAGAGAAAATGTGAAAAGAGAAGTGAAGGTTGTGTGGTTGGACATTATACGGAAAAGGGTGGAAGAGAAGATGAGGTAGAGGGAAAATATTGGATTGTTGGAGTTCGGATATTGGAAAAACGGGTTTAATGTAATGTATTAATTTTTTTCAACAATACAAAGGTTCTAATTTAGTTTGTGTGTGTGTGTGTGTGTGTGTGTGTGTGTGTGTGTGTGTGTGTGTGTGTGTGTGTGTGTGTGTGTGTGTGTGTGTGTGTGTGTGTGTGTGTGTGTGTGTGTGTGTGTGTGTGTGTGTGTGTGTGTGTGTGTGTGTGTGTGTGTGTACATACAATGAGTAATGAGGATTGACAATAATATGGTGGAAGTTTGAAAATTGAAATAATGTGAGGATAAATTATTGTTTTTAAAACACAAGATATTGTGTTTTTCTAATTGTTCTTTTAATTTTTTATTATTGTGTATTTATTTTTGATTGAGTAGTAATATGGAGGAAAGGAGGAAATTATTCTATTTTATTTTTAAAATGCATGATGTTTAGTTGTAGTTTTATATTGAAGATTTGTGGAATAATCTAAAATTAAGAGAAGCTTATGTTTGGTAAATCGTGTTAAGATAAAATAGGATATGTGAGCCTATAAAAGTGTAGGAGATTGAAAAAAATGGGAGATTAGAGGTTGATGTACATAAAGGGTAAAAGACAAGGGAAAGAATAGGGTTGTAGGGTTGATATTGGATATAGAGTTACATTTTGAAACTACGAGTTTATATGTAAAATTATAAGAGTGTAGGGAGATTGCAAAAAGGGAGGTTCGAGGTTGATGTTGGTGGGAGAAGATTATTATAGAATGCAAATAAGAAGGGGAAGTAAGAGGGTTATAAGGTTTGATATTGGATATAGAGTTACATTTTGAAACTATGAGTTTATATGTGAAATTATAAGAGTGTAGGGAGATTGCAAAAGGAGGTTCGAGGTTGATGTTGGCGAGAGAAATAGTATGATAGAAGGCGAAAAGAAGGGGGTGAGTAAGAGGGTTATAAGGTTTGATATTGAGGGAAAATGATAAAAGATGAGGGGAGGTAAATTAGTAAAAGAAGAGGAGGTTGACTTTGAAGGATTAGAGGTTGGGTATTGTGGGGAAAATTTTAGTATAGAAGACAGAAGAGTTGAATGTTAGAGGATTGCAAAGATAAAGCATAGGGAAGGATGGGTTTGAAAAGTTAGAAGTTAAACGTTGGATGGAAAAAGGTAGCATAGAAGGAAGTAGTGGATTACAAGTTCGACACAAGGGAAAAGGGTAGTAGATAAGTAGAAGAGGAGATAAATTTAAAGATTTGAAAGGTTAGAAATTAAAAGGAAAAGGGTAGAAGATATGGGGATGTTGGGCGTGGAAGGTCGAAGGTCCTGACCGAGAAGAAAGGATATAAGAGAAGGTAAAGGAGAAATGAAAGTGATAGGGTTCTAAGGTTAGATGTTAGGGGTAAAAGGTTAGAAGAGAAGGGGAGGTTGACATTGAAGGATTAAAGGTTGGTTATTGTGGGGAAAAGGTTAGTATAAAAGAGGGGAATGTTAGAGGATTGCAAAGATGGATTGAAAGATTAGAAGTTAAACGATGAATGGAAGAAGGTAGCATAGAAGGAAGTAGTGGATTACAAGGTCAAACATTCAGGGAAAAGGGTAGTAGAGATAAGTAGAAGAGAAGATAAATTTAAAGAGTTGAAAGGTTAGAAATTAAAAGGAAAGGGTAGAAGATATGGGGATGTTGGGCGTGGAAGGTCGAGGTTGGACTGAGAAAAAAAGGGTATAAGAGAAGGTAAAGGAGAAATGAAAGTTACAGGTTCTAAGGTTAGATGTTAGGGGTAAAAGGTTAGAAGAGAAAGGGAGGTTGACATTGAAGGATTAAAGGTTGGTTGTTGTGGGGAAATGGTTAGTATAAAAGAGTGGAATGTTAGAGGATTGCAAAGATGGATTGAAAGGTTAGAAGTTAAATGATGGATGGAAAAGGGTAAGTAGTGGAGGGATTACAAGTTCGAACATTCGAGGAAAAGGGCAGTAGATAAGTAGAAGAAGAGATAAATTTAAAGAGTTGAAAGGTTATAAATTAAAAGGAAAAGGGTAGAAGATATGGGGATGTTGGGCATGGAAGGTTGAGGTTGAATCGGAGAAAAAAGGGTATAAGATAAGGTAAAGGAGAAATGAAAGTTACAGGGGTTCTAAGGTTAGATGTTGGGGGTAAAAGGTTAGAAGAGAAGGCGAGGTTGACATTGAAGGATTTAAGGTTGGTTGTTGCGGGGAAAAAGGTTAGTATAAAAGAGGGGAATGTTAGAGAATTGCAAATATGGATGCCAAATGGAAAATTAAAAAAGAGTGGGGAGGTTGGGTTTGAAAGGTTAGAAGTTGGACGATAGATGGAAAAGGGTAGCAAAGTAGCGGAGGTTGGGTTTAAAAGGTTAGAAGAGAAAGGAAAATTAAAAAGTGGGGGAGGTTGGGTTTGAAAGGTTAGAAGTTGGACGATAGATGGAAAAGGGTAGCAAAAAGTAGTGGAGATTGGGTTTAAAAGGTTAGAAGTTGGACGATGGATGGAAAAGGTTAGCAGAGAAGGGAAGTAAAGGATTACAATTAGAGGGAAATGGTAGTAGATAAATAGAAGATAAGATAAAGGAGAAATGAAAGCTACAGGGGTTCTAAGGTTAGATGTTGGGGGTAAAAGGTTTGAAGAGAAGGGGAGGTTGACATCGAAGGATTAAAGGTTGGTTGTTGTGGGGAAGAGGTTAGAATAAAATAGGGAACATTAAAGGATTGCAAAGATGGATACCAAATGGAAAATTAAAAAGAGTGGGGAGGTTGGGTTTGAAAGGTTAGAAGTTGGATGATAGATGGAAAAGGGTAGAAAAGTAGCAGAGGTTGGGTTTAAAAGGTTATAAGTTGGACGATGGATGGAAAAGGTTAGCAGAGAAGGGAAGTAAAGGATTACAATTAGAGGGAAAATGGTAGTAGATAAGTAGAAGATAAGATAAAGGAGAAATGAAAGCTACATGGTTCTAAGGTTAGATGTTGGGGGTAAAAGGTTAGAAGAGAAGGGAGGTTGACATTAAAGGATTAAAGGTTGGTTGTTATAAGGAAAAAGTTAGTATAAAAGAGGGGAATGTTAGAGGATTGCAAAGATGGATGCCAAATGGAAAATTAAAAAGAGTGGGGAGGTTTGGTTTGAAAGGTTAGAAGTTGGATGATATATGGAAAAGGGTAGCAAAGTAGCAGAGGTTGGGGTTGAAAAGGTTAGAAGTTGGATGATGCATGGAAAATTTTAGTAGAGAAGGGAAGTAAAGGATTACAATTAGAGGGAAAATGGTAGTAGATAAGTAGAAGATAAGATAAAGGATAAATGAAAGCTACAGGGTTCTAAGGTTAGATGTTGGGGGTAAAAGGTTAGAAGAGAAGGGGAGGTTGACATTGAAGGATTAAAGGTGTGTTGTTGCAGGGAAAAGGTTAGTATAAAAGAGGGGAATGTTAGAGGATTGCAAAGATGGATGCCAAATGGAAAATTAAAAAGATTGGGGAAGGTTGGGTTTAAAAGGTTAGAAGTTGGATGATAGATGGAAAAGGGTAGCAAAGTAGCGGAGGTTGGGTTTAAAAGGTTAGAAGTTGGAAGATGGATGGAAAAGGTTAGCAAAGAATAGAAGTAAAGGATTACAATATTGGACATTAGAGGGAAAATGGTAGTAGATAAGTAGAAGATAAGATAAAGGAGAAATGAAAGCTACGGGGTTCTAAGGTTCGATATTGGGGGTAAAACGTTAGAAGAGAGGGGAGTATGAAGGGTTTGAAAGGTTAGAAGTTGAAAAATAGATGGAAAAGGGTAACAAAGTAGTGGAGGTTGGGTTTAAAGGTTAGAATTTGGACGATGGATGGAAAATTTAAGTAGAGAAGGGAAGTAAACAATTACAAGGTTGGACATTAGAGGGAAAATGGTAGTAGATAAGTAGAATATAAGATAAAGTAGAAATGGAAGCTATAGGGTTCTAAGGTTAAATATTGGGGGTAAAAGGTGAGAAGAGAAGGAAGTATGAAGGGTTTGAAAGGTTTTATTTTGGAGGGAAATGATAAAAGAAAAGGCGATGTTTGATGTTGGAAAGTTAGAGGTAAAATGGTAGAAGAGAAGAGGAGGTTGGTATTGAAGGATTAGAGGTTGGTTGTTGGGGGAATAGGTTAGTATAAAAGAGGGAATGTTAGAGGATTGCAAACTTCGACATTGGATGGAAAATGAAAAAAAGATTGGAGGAGGTTGGGTTTGAAAGGTTAGATGTTTGACACTGGATGGAAAATCATAAAGAGTAGGGAGGTTGGATTTGAAAGGTTAGATGTTGGACAATGGATGGAAATGGGCAGCAAAAAATGGAATTAAAGGATTACAAGATTAGACATTGGAGGAAAATGGTAGTAGATAAGTACAAGATAAGATAAATTTAATGAGTTGCAAGGTTATACATTGGTGGGAAAAGGGTAGAAGATATGGGGATGTTTTGCGTGGAAGGTTAGAAGTTGCACGATGGATGGAAAATGATAAAGACGAGGAAGGCTGGGTCGAAAGATGGACGATGGATAGAAAAGGGTAAAGAAAAATGGAATTCAAGGATTACAAGATTGGACATTGGAGGGAAAATGGTAGTAGATAAGTAGAAGATAAGATAAATATAATGAGTTGCAAGGTTATAGGTTGGAAGGTTGGAGGTTAGACAATGGAGAGAAAAGGGTATAAGAGAAGGTAAAGGAGAAATTACAGTTAGAGGGTTCTAAGGGTAGATGTTGGGGTAAAAGGGTAGAAGAAAAGGTTAGACATTGTAGGGGAAAAGGGTAGAAGATATGGGAATATTGGGCATGGAAGGTTGGACAATGGAGAGAAAAGGGTATAAGAGAAGGTAAAGGAGAAATTAAAGTTAGAGGATTATAAGGTTAGATGTTGTGGGTAAAAGGGTAGAAGCAAAGGTTAGACATTTTAGGGAAAAGGGTAGAAGATATGGGGATGATGGGCGTGAAGTAGATAAGTAGAAGAGAAGGTAAAGTTAAAGAGTTGCAAGCTTAGAAATTAGAGGTAAAAGGGTAGAAGATATAGGGATGTTGGTCATGGAAGTTTAGAGGTTGGACGATGGAGAGAAAAGGGTATAACGGAAGGTAAAGGAGAAATTCAATTTAGAGGGTTCTAAGGCTAGATGTTGGGGTAAAAGGAAACAAAGGAGATGATTAATGGTTTGAAAGGTTACACATACGATGCCATGAGAAAAAAAGGAAAACGAGGGTTGGAGGGTTATAAGTTGGTGTTTTAGGAAAATTTAGTATAGAAGATAGAATAGGGAATGTTACATGATTTCAAAGATGGGTGTTGGAGGAAAAAGGGTAGAAGATATGGGGATGTTGAGCATGGAATTAGATATGTAGAAGAGAAGATAAATTTAAAGTGTTACAAGGTTAGACATTGGAGGGAAAAGGGTAGAAGAGAAGGTAAAGGAGAAATTCAAGTTAGAGGGTTCTAAGGTTAGATGTTGGGGGTAAAAAGGAAAACAAAGGGGATGATTAAGGGTTTGAAAGGTAAGACATACGATACCATGAGAAAAAAAAGGAAAAGGAGGGGTTGGAGGTTATAAGTTGGGTGTTTTAGGGAAAATGTTAGTATAAAAGATAGAATAGGGAATGTTACAAGGTTGCGAAGATGGGTGTTGGAGGGAAAAGGGTAGAAGATATGGGGATGTTGAGCATGGAATTAGATATGTAGAAGAGAAGATAAATTTAAAGTGTTGCAAGGTTAGACATTTGAGGGAAAAGGGTAGAATATATAGGGATGTTGGGCATGGAATTTTGGAGGTTGGAGGATGGAAAGAAAAGGGTATAAGAGAAGGTAAAGGAGAAATTCAAGTTAGATGGTTCTAAGGTTAGATGTTGGGGGTAAAAGGGTAGAAACAAAGGGAGAGTGGAGGGTTTTAAAGGTTAGACATACGATGACATGAGAAAAAAAAGGAAATGGAGGGGTTTAAGGGTTATAGGTTGGGTGTTTTAGGGAAACGGTTAGTATAGAAGATATGGGGATGTAGAAGATATGGGGTAGAAAAGGGTATAAGAGAAGGTAAATGAGAAATTAATGTTAGAGCATTCTAAGGTTAGATGTTAGGGGTAAAAGGGTAGAAGCAAAGGTTAGACATTTGAGGAAAATGGTAGAAGATATGGAGATATTGGGCGTGGAAGTAGATAAGTATAAGAGAAGATAAAGTTAAAGAGTTAAGGTTAGAAATTGGAGGGAAAAGGGTAGAAGATATAGAGATGTTGGGCATGGAAGGTTGGAGGTTGGATGATGGAGAGAAAAGGGTATAAGAGAAGGCAAAGGAGAAATTCAAGTTAGAGGGTTATAAGGTTAGATTTTGGGGTAAAACGGAAAAAAAAGGGGTTGATTAAGGGTTTGAAAGGTTAGACATACGATGCCATGACAAAAAAGGAAAAGGAGGGGTTGGACAGGTTTTAAGTTGGGTGTTTTAGTGAAAATGTTAGTATAGAAGATAGAATAGGGGAATGTTATAGGATTGCAAAGATGGGTATTGAGGGAAAAGGGTAGAAGATATGGAGATGTTGAGCATGGAAGTAGATATGTAGAAGAGAAGATAAAGTTAAAGTGTTGCAAGGAAAGAAAAGGGTATAAGAGAAGGTAAAGGAGAAATTCAAGTTAGAGGGTTCTAAGGTTAGATGTTGGGGGTAAAAGGAAACAAAGGGGATGATTAAGGGTTTGAAAGGTTAGACATATGATGACATGAGAATAAAAGGAAAAGGAGGGGTTCGAGGGTTATAAGTTGGGTGTTTTAGGGAAAATGTTAGTATAGAAGATAGAATAGGGAATGTTACAAGATTGCGAAGATGGGTGTTGGAAGGAAAAGGGTAGAAGATATGGGGATGTTGAGCATGGAAGAAGATATGTAGAAGAGAAGATAAAGTTAAAGTGTTGCAAGGTTAGACATTGCGGGGAAAAGGGTAGAATATATAGGGATGTTGGGCGTGGAAGGTTGGAGGTTGGATGATGGAGAGAAAAGGGTATAAGAGAAGGTAAAGGATAAATTCAAGTTAGAGGGTTCTAAGGTTAGATGTTGGGGTGGAAGGGTAGAAACAAAGGGGAGCATGAAGGGTTTTAAAGGTTAGACATACAATGACATGAGAAAAAAAAGGAAAAGGAGGGGTTGGAGGGTTATAGGTTAGGTGTTTTAGGGAAAAGGTTAGTATAGAAGATATGGGGTAGAAAAGGATATAAGAGAAGGTAAAGGAGAAATTAATGTTAGAGGGTTCTAAGGTTAGATGTTGGGGGTAAAAGGGTATAAGCAAAGGTTAGACATTTGAGGGAAATGGGTAGAAGATATGGGGATGTTGGGCGTGGAAGCATATAAGTAGAAGAGAAGATAAAGTTAAAGAGTTGCAAGGTTAGAAATTGGAAGTAAAAGGGTAGAATTTATGGAGATGTTGGGCTTGGAAGGTTGGAGGTTGGACGATGGAGAGAAAGGGGTATAAGAGAAGGTAAAGGAGAAACTGAAGTTAGAGGGTTCTAAGGTTAGATGTTGGGGTAAAAGGGTAGAAACAAAGGGGAGGGTGGCAAGTTTGAAAGGTTAGACATATGATGACATGAGAAAAAAAGGAAAATGAGGGGTTGGAGGGTTATAGGAAAAAGGTAAGTATAGAAGATATTGGGATGTAGAAGATATTGGGTAGAAAAGGGTATAAGATAAGGTAAAGGAGAAATTAATGTTAGAGGGTTCTAAGGTTATATGTTAGGGGTAAAAGGGTAGAAGAAAAGGCTAGACATTTGAGGAAAAGCGTAGAATATATGGGGATGTTGGCCATGGAAGTAGATAAGTAGGAGAGAAGATAAAGTTAAAGAGTTGCAAGGTTAGAAATTGGAGGAAAAGGGTAGAGGATATGGGTATGTTGGGCATGGAAGGTTGGAGGTTGGACGATGGAGAGAAAAGGGTATAAGAGAAGGTAAAGGAGAAATTAGAGTTAGAGGGTTATAAGGTTAGATTTTGGGGGTAAAAGGGTAGAAGCAAAGGTCAAACATTTGAGGGAATAGGGTAGAAGATATGGGGATGTTTTGCATGGAAGTAGATAAGTAGAAGAGAATATAAAGTTAAAGAGCTGCAAGGTTAGAAATTCCAGGAAAAGGGTACAAGATATGGTGTTGTTGGGCATGGAAGGTTGGTGGTTGGACGATGGAGAGAAAAGGGTATAAGAGAAGGTAAATGAGAAATTCAAGTTAGAGGGTTCTAAGGTTAGATGTTGGGGGTAAAGGGAAACAAATGGGAGGATTAAGGGTTTGAAAGGTTACACATATGATCCCATGGAAAAATAGGAAAAGGAGGGGTTGGAGGGTTATACGTAGGGTGTTTTAGGGAAAATTTTAGTATAAAAGATAGAATAGGGGAATGTTAGAGGATTGCGAAGATGGGTGTTGGAGGAAAAGGGTAGCAGATATGGGGATGTTTGGCATGGAAGTATATAAGTAGAGAATATTGGGGGTAAAAGGGTAGAAACAAATGTGAGGGTGAAGGGTTTGAAAGGTTAGACATACGATGACATGAGAAAAAAAGATAAAGGAGTGATTAGAGGGTTATAGGTTGGGTGTTTTAGGAAAAGGTTAGTATAGAAGATATGGGGATGTACGCGATATGGGGTATAAAAGGGTATAATAGAAGGTAAAGGAGAAATTAATGTTAGAGGATTCTAAGGTTAGATGTTGGGGGTAAAAGTGTAGAAGCAAAGGTTAAACATTTGAGGGAGAAGGGTAGAAGATATGGGGATGTTGGCCGTGGCGAAGAGATAAGTAGAAGAGAAGATAAAGTTAAAGAGTTGCAAGGTTAGAAATTGGAGGGAAAAGGGTAGAAGATATGGGGATGTTGGGCGTGGAAGGTTGGAGGTTGGACGATGGATAGAAAAGGGTATGAGAGAATGTAAAGGAGAAATTCAAGTTAGAGGGTTCTAATGTTAGATGTTGGGGGTAAAAGGAAGAAACAAAGAGGGGGATGAAGGATTTGAAAGGTTAGACATATGATGACATGAGAAAAAAAAAGGAAAAGGAGGGGTTGGAGGGTTATAGGTTGGGTGTTTTAGGAAAAGATTAGTATAGAAGATATAATAGGGGAATGTTAGAGGATCACGATGATGGGTGTTGGAGGGAAAATTCTAAAAAAGTAGGAAATGTTGGATTCAAAAGGATATAATTTGGAGGATGGATGAAAATGGTTAGAAGAGAAGGGAGGTATAGGATTACAAGGCTAGAAATTGGAGGAAAAGGATAGTAGATAAGTAGAAGAGATGATACATTTAAATAGTTGCGAAGGTTATACATTAAAGGGAAAAAGGGTACAAGATATAATGACATGAGAAAAAAAAAGAAAAGGAGTGATTGGAGCGTTGTACATTAGGTGTTTTATGGAAAAGGTTAGTATAGAAGATACAATAGGGGAATGTTGGAGGATTGTGAAGATTAGTGTTGGAGGAAAAGGGTAGAAGATATGTAGATGTTGGGCATGGAACTAGATAAGTAGGAGAGAAGATAAGGTTAAAGAGTTGCTAGCTTATGCATTGAAGGGAAAAGGGTAGAATATATGGGGATGTTGGGCATGGAAGGTTAAAGGTTGGATGATGGAGAGAAAAGGGTATAAGAGAAGGTAAATGAAAAATTCAAGTTAGAGGGTTCTAAGGTCTTATGTTGGGGGTAAAAGGGTAGAAGAAAAGGTTAGACATTGGAGGGAAAAGGGTAGAAGATATGGGGATATTGGGCGTGGAAGGTTAGAGGTTAAATGATGGAGAGAAAAGGGTATAAGAGAAGGTAAAGGAAAAATTAAAGTTAGAGGGTTCTAAGGTTAGATATTGGGGTAAAAGGGGTAAAGCGAAGGTTAGACATTTGAGGGAAAAGGGTAGAAGATATGGGGATGTTCGGCATGGAAGTAGATAAGTAGAAGAGTAGATAAAGTTAGGGTTATAAGTTTATATGTTTGGGGTAAAAGGCTAGAAGATATGGGGATGTTGTGCATGGAAGGTTGGAGGTTGGACGATGGAGAGAAAAGGGTATAAGAGAAGGTAAAGGAGAAATTAAATTTAAAGGGTTATAAGGTTAAATTTTGGGGTTAAAAGGGTAGAAACAAATGTTATACATTTGAGGGAAAAGGGTAGAAGATATGGGGATGTTGGGTGTGGCAGTAGATAAGTAGTAGAGAAGATAAAGTTAAAGAGTTGCAAGGTTAGAAATTGGAGGAAAAGGGTAGAAGATATGGGGATGTTGGGCATGGAAGGTTGGAGGTTGGATGATGGAGAGAAAAGGGTATAAGAGAAGGTAAAGGAGAAATTCAAGTAAGAGGGTTCTAAGGTTAGATGTTGGGAATGAAAGGGTAGAAACAAAGCGGAGGAAGTAGATAAGTAAAAGAGAAGATAAAGTTAAAGAGTTGCAAGGTTAGAAATTGGAGGGAAAATGGTAGAAGATATGGGGATGTTGGGAATGGAAGGTTGGAGGTTGGACGATGGAGAGAAAAGGGTATAAGATAATGTAAAGGAGAAATTCAAGTTAGACAGTTCTAAGGTTAGATGTTGGGAGTGAAAGGGTAGAAACAAAGCATAGGATGAAGGGTTTCAAAGGTTAGACATACGATGACATGAGAAAAAAAGGAAAAGGAGGGGTTGGAGGGTTATAAGTTGGGTGTTTTAGGGAAAAGGTTAGTATAGAATATAAAATAGAGGATCGCGAAGATGGGTGTTGGAGGGAAAGTATAAAAGTAGGGAAGGTTGGGTTCAAAAGGGTTGAATTTGGAGGATTAATGAAAATGGGTAGCAGAGAGAAGGAAGTATAGGATTACAAGGCCAAACATTGGATAGAAAAGGATAGTAGATAAGTATAAGACATGATAAATTTAAAGAGTTGTAAGGTTATAGATTGGAGGAAAAGGGTAGAAGATATGGGGATGTTTTTCATGGAAGGTAAAGGAGAAATGATGTTTGAAAGGTTCTAAGGTAATATGTTAGTGGTAAAATGGTAGAAGAGAAGGAGAAGATGAAGGGTTTGAAATGTTTGACATAGGACGACATGAGAAAAAAGGAAAAGAGTAGTAGAAAAGTAGAAGGGAAGATAAAGTTAAAGATATGGGGATGTTGGTCGTGGAAGGTTGGATAATGGAGAGATAAGGGAGGAAAGGAATGATGAAAGTTGGAAGGTTCTAAGGTTAGATGTTGGGGGTAAAAGGGTAGACGAGAAAGGGATGATGAAGACATTGAAATGTTAGACATAGGGACGACATAAGGAAAATGGAAAAGGATGGAAAGGGTTGAAGAGGTGGAATACGAGGGTATAGGTTTGATATTTGGAAGATTGGATTGGATGGTGGATGATAAAGGGAAAAGGGTATTAGATAAGGTAGAAAGAAAGTGAAGACCAAAGGGAAAAGAGTAGAAAAAAAGGTTTAATGTAAGAGAAGGGAAAATGTTAGTATAGAAGAGGATTTGCAAAGATGGGTGTTGGATGGAAGATGATAAATATTAGGGAGGTTGGCTTTGAAAGGTTAGAATTTTTACGATGGATGAAAAAGGAAGCATAGGATTACAAGGTTGATCATTATATGGTGGATTCAAGAACAAAACACATTCAAATTGAGATATCACTTCATATGGCAGAGTGTTGGAGGATGGGCAGATGAAATTGGAGAAAATTCATACAAATGAGAACTTTGTGGATATGATGACAAAGCCCTTGACAAAGGAGAAGTTGGAACTTCACTCCACTTCTATGTGTCTTTGAGTTTGAGACTTGAAGAGGAAGAAACATGCCAAGATAAGGATTCTAGGATGGAGTTATGCAGTGCAATGCAACAATTTATCTCCAAGTGGGAGATTGTTGACTTGTGGAGTTAAATAGATTCACAAATAGAATGCTTTAAAACATGCAAATTTACATAGTAATCGATGTCGGTTGGGTAATCAAGGGTTAATCACACAGGAGAAAATGGCGTCGATTGGGTAAGTAGAATCGATTACCTATATGTTTATGTTTTTATTTTAAATGTGGGATTAGATCCAACCTTTGGTTATAAAGGTGATCAGAGGGTTGTAAATGCATAGTTAAGTTTCCCTAAAGTTTGTATATGCTTATAAGCTAGAAAACTAGGGTTAGAAGTAAAGAATTGTTATTATTGTAAGAAGGAATTATTAGAGAGAGAAAAAAGAAGCTTGTGAGGAAAAATTACTGTACATCTGGGAGAGGTGTGGAAGATTGTAAATCTTCATTATATTTCCTCTGTAAAGAAAAAATAATAGATTGGTTATTTCTTGGTGGACGTAGCCCACACTAGGTGAACCACGTTATATCTTGTGTATTTCTCTTCTGGTTTAATTTTTGTATTTATTGCTTGCATGCTTCAATTTGAATATAGATCTATACAACACTTGTGTGTGTCTAACCCCAACAATAGGTGCGAACAACACTATGCTATAGTGAGGAATGTATGAGGAAAAATGCCTCAACCGCATTGAGGTAAACAAAAAGGATCCAGGTAACATAAGGCACATGTGACCAAGACTAATGCTAGCAAATAACCAATGATAGTTATTCATTTAAAAATCATAAGGAAATGATGGACGATATGATCTGATAAACCTAATGTTGTTATGACAAAAGGGGTTTGAGATGTACCTTGTATAGAGGAAAGAGGGTTCTCCAAAAGTGGTGTTCCCTAAACTATGCCCCAGCTTTGGGAAGGGGAAAGAGAAAGTTGATCAATGTGGGAAGCTTTCTTAGGATGCTAATAAAATGGAAGGATCGTCAATGCAGGAAGGCTTCAAGTTCCATAAGGAGTATCCATCCTTTGAGTGTATTGTCTAATTTATACAATATATAGATGACAAGAGTAAATGATAGCCTTCCTTCAAGGGATCGGTCTATTTATTTGATTTTGATTTCATACTTTTGATTTTGTTTGTTTTTTCATGAACAATTGTCCTTTAAGGGATTAGTCTATTTTTTTTATTTAAGCATCCATGAATTTTAATTTTACATGGGGAGAGTTGGGACTAGCTAAGTAAACCACTTAGGAGGGGATAAAGAGTGTACAAGAGACACCCCTAGACCCTTTGCATGGTTCCAATAGGTGAATAAGAGGGTGATTGATGTAATGATCACGAAGTTCTCACCAAAGGGGAGAACCTATCCATAGTTGTGATTGATGAGATATGGAAGGGGCTGAGATGGAGGAATGATCCGAAGACATTAATAAGGGCACATTGGTAAATGTCTTGACAATAGAATGGTCAAAATTGTAATGCATTAAGCGGTTCCACTTCCATTTACCATCAAGGGAGACCAAATGATAGGCTCCCAACCCATACTTGTGTGTAATAATTCATGGTCTGATCCAGTTGGGGAAAATTTTCCATGTTGGCTCCTTTCTAGAGTGGTGTCATTCTGATAAAGTTACAAGGCTATCGATGTTAGCGTTGCATTAATAATATAGGACAAGAAAGTGTTTCCTATTAGGGAAGCGAATGGTATGCATTTAAGGTAAACAAATGGGCCCCCTAGAGGGATAAGATAAATCAAGATCGAATGATATGAGTTAAATAAAGATTTATGAAATATGCACCATAATGGAGGGTTTTAGATAAAGCCATGGTGCTTCCAAAGGGAAGCACAAATATGGCCACAAAATTGATCCTGGGAAGAGGAGATAGAAAATGTGATCGGGTGAGCTGATCTAAATGAAATCAAATTATAACAAATATAAAAAAGAACTAATTTGTGAACAAACAAGTCCTAAGAATAAATTACCCTAGTGTAGGAGAATGAATTGACAAACATGAGAAGGGGGTGCTAAAGGATCAATGATACTCCCACTAGTGAAAGGGATGCAAAAAGGGTAATGGATGTAAGGAGGAAGGTGTATCAAGGTGAATAGTATCGATGAAAAAGGGAGGACCCTTGTCAATAGAAGTGATAGGAGATGATGTAGATGGGAAAAGGGACCCAAGAGGCTAATCAGATGGAGATGTGGTAAAAGGGGTCAGATGGGCTCTAGTTGAAGTAGTAGATGGAGAAGGGGACTCATCAAGGAGGTCCTCTCACTCAATAAGATTATGGACAATAGTCTGAAGGGCCTTACAATGCTTGGTTTCATGGCTCGAGTGCGATGATAGGCATAGATGTAATAGGGATCAAACCATGAGGGATTTGGACAGTTTAGGTCAAAGGCCCTAATAGGTGGGAGCGTGATGGTAGAAGTGTGGATAAAATGTTGGAGAACCTCTCGCATATGATTCTATGTGGGCACCAGAAAGGTTCTATAAGATGGCATGGATGGTGATGGTGAAGGTGGATTGGGTTGAGGTCTAGGTGGTCTCAAATAATATGCAGTGGTGGATGATTTAGGCCTGGATGGCTGGATAATTGAAGGTGTTTTTGATGAAGGTATTGACCCTAGGAGGGAATTAAACTGTTTGGATTTGTATGGGTTGATTAGTCACGATGGAGGAGGGGTTCTAAGATAGAGGGATGCGGCCCCAAGATAGAATATGTAGATTTGGTCTTAATAGGAGGGATGTCAATCTTCTTGTGAGGATTCTCAAGGGATCCCTATGGGAGGATAACTAGGTTTTTAGATTTGAATTTTTGAGGAGTGCCCTTGGCAGGGATAACAATGATTTCGACAGGAAGATCGAGAAGATGGGGTTGTGGTTAATGGATGAATAAATTTTGCATAAATTGTACAAGGAGGATGGGAATTCATTTGATGTGGAAATGTTTGGTTGTGTGGATGATACGAGAGGATCACCTATGGCAGCTGTAAGCTAAAGCGCTCTCAAATATTTTCAAATGATGTAGGTTGTAAAAACGAGGATATAATGGGTAAGAGGTCACGATAGTTGAGGTTATAGGAGTAGGAAGAAGCATAGAAATATGAGCCAAGATGGAATCTAAAGATAGTACAATAAGAAAAGGTGGAAGAGATTTGGATGGGGAACATGTTCTCACAAAGGATTGAGTACGTTCATTTTGGAATCAATAGTAGGAGTAAATGTGGATATAAAAAGGGTGTTTGGATCATTCAGTTAATAATGTCTATATGAGATGGTGTACATGGTAGATGGGTTGGGGTAGGGATGGAAGAGGGATGAGTGTCAAATATGTTTATTTTGGGTGTCTATGAAATGGCATATAGGTGCATTGAGGAGATGTGACAGGTGTGATAATAGATGTGGATGTGGGAATAGTAGATGTTAGGACACTAGGTGTGGAATAGATAAATGAGGCGGTCATAAGTGAGGAGATAGGGGTAAAGATATCGAGGTAGATACAATGTCAGGTGATATGGGCATGGGTAGAGAAATATGTGATAATGTTGTCAATGTAACTATGGTGACAAGTGTGGATGTAGAGGAAGGTGTAGCTAAGGCTAATGCAGATGTGATAAGAGTAGGGCTATATGTGGACGTAAGAGAAGCAATGGAGGTGGAGGTGGTAAGTAGTGGCATCGTGGATGTAGTGGATGTAAGGATAGCTCTTGAAGGGGTGGTTGGCACAATATCTAAGATAGGGATAGATGATGAAGATGGTAAAATAGATGTGGGAGAAGGTGTCTGATGTATGGTGTTGATTGAGAATGGGTTAAATTGATGTGATGTAGAAGGTGAATATGAACTCAATGGTGGGGAATTGGGAAATGGTTGTCTGAAGATGTCATGTGATGAAGATGGGATTGCTTGGGGGGATGTAGGAACATAGTGATGAGCAGGGTCATGGTAAGATGACAAGGATGGGGAAAAAATAGGAAGATTTGATACAGGAGGCTCATAAGGGATATCCCTAGGTGAGACAGATATGTCAGATGAAGGGGAGATGTCATAAGATGAAACAGGATGTGTTAATCGATATCTATGGAGGAGGAAGTCATGGATGGGATTCTCATGAGGAATATCCATAAGTGAAGTGGGTATGGTGATGTTAGATGACACAGAAGGGCATGAGGTAATGAAGACATAGATGGTGGGGTAGAAACATGAATGGTGTAAGGTGATGGGGGTAAAAGCGGCTAGTGTGATCGAGAAGCAAAGGGCTTGTGGCAGAGATAATCATAGATAGGGCATGAAGAAGGTCTAAAAGTTACCAATAATCTAGATGGGGTCATGGTGGATTGTTGAGAACTATCAGAGGAAAATTTTGGTTCCATTATTTAAACAGAAAAAAAAAAGCAAACAATTCCTTTTTATGTTTTGATTAAGAATGTGAAAAGAAAAAGGGGTTGGATAATAGAGGACCTAGAAGAAGGTGAACTATGTTTGGTTTTAGGTAAGTTATGTGTTTGAGGTGGCTTCTTATTGGGTGATCAAATCCCAATCATCCTACCAGGAAAGGGAGTTTTTGATGTGTGATTTGATTTGTGCAGTTTTTGGCTGTGTGTGATAAGACGTGTGATGTAGAAGATTGAACCCTATTTAAACTATATGAGCAAAAGCACGATGCGAAAAATAAGGGTGTTTTAAAATCTAAAACTAAATTTTATTTTCGATGAGAACACAGACATGAAAGAGAAATATAAAGCAAAAGTAGCAAATAGGAAAAAGGGAAATACCTGGATAATGCTTTTCCTATTTATCTACACTTTTGAGTGATGAGCGATCCAAGTGGCGAACCCAACATGAGAAAGCAATAAAGGAAAGAATCATGCTGCAGCAGTTAGTAGAAAATAACATAATATAGGAAACAAAAATACCACCTAAAGTGGGTCCCACTGGGCATGCCAAAGAATGTTGTCCAAATTTCTCATTTGCTATCAAATTAAAGCACCAGCTACTAAAGAAATTAGCAACTTAGAAAGGATAGAGGATTTATGTTACCTCGGATTTGATATAGTCACTGGAAGGCTGATTTTTGTTGTTATAACTTGATATTCTTACAAATGAGACTAAAAATGATATTGATAATATAGACAAATGTGGGGTTTCCCGACTAAGCGGATCCAAGAAGCTTTTGACTTCCTAGGTAGATGTCAACCCCATTTGTTTAGATAAGGTGAGATAAAAATAGCAAAATCATGCAAAAACAAAAACAATACTGAATTTGAAAATGAAAAGAATTGATCTAAAGTTGATTAGATGGAAATAACTATAAATTTAATGTAACTTGTTACGGTTTGTGATGACCTAGGCTATGCAGAGGTAAGTCGATGATGACACGGAAGATGGATCTAAAGTCAGACATGAAATATGCAGACCTACAAGGTTTGAGAGTGATCTGAAGATGATAAGGACCTGTAGTTGCTACAAAAGGATTTGCAGAAGAGAACCAAGGGTAGAAAGATAGGATAAAGGACCAATAAGGATAATTTAGATAGGTTTTTGGATAGACAGGAGCATCTTTGACGGAGACCAAAGAGAATCAATGGTGACTATATTAGAGAGGTATAAATATGAGGATGATAAGATGAAAATGGTAACCTATAAGAAAAAAGATTTATGGGAGAGGGTTGTTGAGTGTTTACAAATCTTCTATGTACATGTCAGATGTTAGAAGCAAAGGATATATGATAACATGAGGAATGTGATAATGATGAGAAGATATCATGATCGATGATTGGGAAAAATACAGCCATGCTGGAGGAATGTCCAAGAAGTTTGTGGATGTCTCAGAACTACTCAAGCACGAGGATGCTCAAGTTAGGAGAAAGCTTAAAGATTGCAAGCATCTGATTTTTGATTTCTTAATGATGAATAGAAAGGAAGAAGCTAGTTTTATAGGGTCGGAGTTGATGAGGCTGATTTGCCTTTAACTACAGGGAATGTTTCCCCAATGGGCACGATTTTTGTCTTTTAATGGGAGGTTTTTGTGTTTTTAAGGATTGGCCAATGCTTTAAAGCATGTAGGTAAGATTAGGTTGTTTGGGGATGAATTTAAGTTAGTTAGGGCATAAAAATAGATAGGATAAAAGCTAAAAAAGTGAGGTGATGTGTGTAAGGATAAAAGCATCCTAATTAGAAGGTTGGTTAGGGAAATGAATGAAGATTAATTAATTAATATGAATTAATTAATTAATGGGCATAAAGATTAATGTGGATGGGATAATTGGGCATGTAAGATGATTAATTAATTAATTTTTCTGAATTAATTAATAAGGATTAGATGGGCATTTGATTAAATATGCACATGCGGGCGAATGAAGGCATATATACCAATTTTAGGTGTCTACATTAACCTCTGGGAAATTTCAGCATTTTGGTGATTATGCATGATAGTGGGCGAGTAATGTGTTATTTTGTGTGATGTGACAAACCTAAAATTGTGATCATGTGAATGCACTTGTTGTGCTTACCACTTGGTGTAGACCATGGATAATTTTAGGGGGAATATTCGTAATATGGAAAAAAAATCATTTTAGGAAAATTTGAAAAGGCAATTTTTCGCAGCTATGCCTGTCTTGTTTGCCTAAAATTTACAAAGATATATTTGTTTTGGGGCTGGCTTCACCTACATTTAAAAACATCTCCTATAAAAACCTAGGTGATTCGCCGGGTAGTATACTATGGTACTACCACCAGTAGCTTACCAATACCGTGAACTCGCATACTCTAAGCACCAGAGATTGTTGTTATCCTGTTAGTAGTTTAGATTCAGGTGAAAGATGATATTTGGCCGACGCGTGAAAAAGGGGTTAGTTGCTGATGCACTACATGGATATAGTTGATGCGTGACAAGGAGGTATTGCAAATGTGCGATAAGGGGGTTACTTGTTGACGCACATAAAGGATATAGTTGACGCGTGTGACAAAGAAGTATTATAGACGTGCGACAAGGGGTTTTTTTTCACGCGTGATAAGGAGGTATTGTAGACACGTGACAAGGAGGTAAGCTATTGACACATGAAATGGATATAGTTGACGTGCGATAGGGATATAGTTGACATGTTGTTGACGCGCGATAGGGATAGTGTTATGTTTATTGAGCATGTTTTCATGTTAGAGTTTGGTACACCTTCCATGTGTTACACTTGGATATTTTTATAGTGGTCCTACTCACCGGTGAGCGGGTCGGGGGTTTGGGGGCGAAGCCCCTAAAGCAAATTTTCATGGGTGGTTTATCAACCCATGGGTAATGGGTAACCGTTATGGGCTGTTTTTGGGCCCATAGTTTTTCAATACCCATTGTTTTGTAAAACCACCTCTTAAGCTACCTATTGATGTACTTATAAATAGATGGACATACAATAGGATTTATATGAGTGTGTTTTGTGAAGGTGAATAGTGTGTGTGAATTCAAGTGTGAATTCGAGAGGGTTTGTTGAGTGCAGCTCCAAACAAGATCTAATTATTGTAATTGTGAAGACTGTTGGCTTGTAATAAAATATGAGCAAGTGTTCTTGGTGGATGTAGCCCACATTGGGTGAACCACGTTAAATATTGTCTTCGTGTTGTGCATTTTTCATTTCTGTAATTCTATTCATACTTCTTATTATTGCGATTCTGAGGAATTATTCTACATTAGATATTATTAATTCCTAACAATTGGTATCAGAGCCTAGTTTGGTTTGCTGAAGTGTTGAATCGCAGGGAAAGTTTTTAGCTTGAGTGGGAGCTATGGCAGATGATGGAAGATCTAGGGTTGATAAATTCAACGGGCAGAATTTCAGTCTTTGGAAGATGCAGATGGAAGATTACCTTTATCAGAAGGATCTTGGGACAATGAACAAACCTCGAGCATGACAATGTGGGATTTGTTGGATGGCACTTGGGACTTCTCAGCATCTTCGAGTATTATTTAATGTTTCAAAGGAAAAGACTACAAAAGATCTAATGGATGCATTAGGAAGTTGTATTTTCTACCTCTAACAAGATATTTTTAATGATAAAGTTGTTTAATATGAAGATGTCTAAGAATAGTTCAGTAGCAGATCATTTAAATGATTTCAATACGGTTGTGAATATGCTAGCTTTGGTTATAATAGAATTTGATGAAGAAGTTAGGGCTTTATTAATTATGTGCTCTTTACCTGAAAGTTGGAATAGCCTGTAATGGCAGTAAGCAAATCGGTTCCAGCTAACTCGAAGTTGAAGTTTGAGGATGTTGTAGGGGTGATTCTAAGTGAGGAAATGTGAAGAAAAAGCTCTGGGGAATCTTCTACTTTAGGGAATTCTTTAATAGTGGAAACTAGAGGGAGACAGAAGAATAGAGGAAACCGTGGAAAATCAAAAGATCACGCAAGGTTAAAATCCAAGAGCAAGATTGTATGTTGGAATTGTGGAAAGTCTGGGCACGCAAAGAAGGATTGTTGGGAGCTTCGGGATAAGAAGAAACAACATGAAGAAAACAAGGAGGCAAATGTGGCATCGGGTAATGTATGCCAAGATGCTTTTATTCTTTCTTTGCATACTATTACTGAATCTTGGGTTTTAGATTCAGGGGGTTCTTTTCACACTACTCCACATAGGCATTATTTTGTTGATTATGTTCAAGGGGATTTTGGGCATGTTTTTCTTGGTGATGATGAGCCTTGCAGATAGTTAGAAAAGGTTCTGTCTTGTTAAGATGAAAATGGGAATACATGGCTATTGAAGGATATCGACATGTGCCTACATTAAGGAGAAATTTGATGTCGGCGGGTAATAATCGGGAAGTGATGGTTATACTGTGATATTTACAGCTGACTCTTGGAAGGTTACCAAGGGTGCTCTTGTGGTGGCAAGAGGTAAGAAGGTTGGAACCTTGTATTTATCCACTAATAGTACTAATGATTGTAATCTTGCAGCTTCAGATGCAGATACAACATTATGGCACTATAGGCTCGGTCATATGAGCCATAAGGGCATGGACATCATAAAGAAGAATTTGTCTGGATATACAGAAATAGGTTTGGATTTTTGTGAGAACTGCATATATGAGAAACAGAAGCGAGTAAGGTTTCTAAAATTTGGACCTACCAAGAAAGAGAGTATGTTAGAGCTGGTACATTCTAATGTGTGGGGACCACTCGTATAATATCTTGGGGTTCAAGTTATTATGTTACTTTTATTGATAATGCAACAAGAAAATTTTGGGTTTATTGTATTAGAAACAAATATGATGTATTTGATACTTTTGTTAAATGGAAAGCCTTGGTAGAGAATGAAACAGGTCTTAAGTTAAAATGTCTCATGTCAGATAATGGAGGGGAGTATTGCAGCAATGAATTTGATGATTATTGTTCTAAGAATGGAATCCACAGGAAAAAGATGGTTCCAGGAACCCCAGTAGAATGGGGTGTCAGAAAGGATGAATAGAACAATAATGGAACGTGCTAGGAGCATGAGGATACATGCAGGACTGCCTCTTTATTTTTGGGTAGAAGCGGTGAGCATAACTGTGTACTTGATAAACAGAGGACCCTCAAGTGCCTTGGATGAAGGAATACTTGAAGAGGTTGCACGGTAAGAAATTCGATTACTCATTTCTTAGAGTCTTTAGATGTGAGGTTTTTATTCATATTGACAAGGATGATATGACCAAGCTAGAGGCTAAATCAAAAAATGCACTTTTATTGGTTATGGTGGTGATGAATTTAGATTTAAATGTTGGAATATTAAGGAAAAGAAAATCATTCGATCTAGGGATGTGGTCTTTAATGAGAAATTCATATACAAGCAACAATGTTGGAAGAAAATAGGGAAGAATCCAAGAAAGAATATGTAGTGGTAGAGGATCTTCCGGATGGGACAAAGGTGACCCATGAATCAGCTTTAGGAACCTACTCAACAGAACCCCAAACTCCTACAAAGGAGGAGGTCTTCTAGGGTAAGAAAAGAACCTCGAACATTTTTCTCCTTCTCTTTATTATTTATTACTCACTGATAGTGGAGAGCCAAAGAGCTTTGATGAAGCAATGCAGGTAAATGCCAGTATGAAGTGGGAGCAAGCCATGAATGAGGAGCATAAGTCTCTCATGGAGAACCAGACTTGGGATTTGGTGAAGCTACCAGAAGGCAAAAGAGCATTGCATAACAAGTGGGTGTATAGAGTTAAAGACGAAGGAGGAAAGAAAATACATAAGGCCCAGTTGGTGGTCAAGGGGTTTGCATAGAAACAAGGTATAGATTTTGATGAGATTTTTTCTCCTGTAGTAAAAATGACTTCTATCAGAACTATTCTTGGAATAGTGGCAGCAGAAGACTTGCACTTAGAATAGTTAGATGTAAAGACTGCATTTCTCCATGGTGATTTGGAGGAGGAGCTATATATGCAAAGCTTTAAAGATATATGAAGTCAAAGGTAAAGAGGAGATGGTCTACAAACTGAAGAAGAGCTTGTATGGCTCAAAACAAGCTCCATGTCAATGGTATAAGAATTTTGATAGCTTCATGATGAAGCAAGGTTATATTAGATGTCATTCTCGACCATTGCATGTATACAAAGAATTTTGAAGATGGAAGTTATATTATCCCGTGTTTTTATGTTGATGACATGTTGGTTGTAGAGGTAAAAATATGTAGGAAATAAAAGTACTCAAGAAACAACTAAGTGAATCCTTTGATATGAAGGATTTGGGGTAGCCAAACAAATCCTTGGTATGAGGATAACTCGGGATAGGAAGGGATGTTAGTTGACTTTATCTCAAGAAGAGTACATTAAGAAGGTATTGGATAGGTTTAACATGCAGGATGCTAAACCGGTTGGGACTCCTTTGGCAGGCCATTTTAAGTTATCAAAGGAGCAGTGTCCCAAGACAGAGCAGAAAGAAACTAGATGTCCAAGGTACCTTACTCATCAGCAGTTGGTAGTTTGATGTATGCTATGGTGTGCACTAGGCCTAATATTTCCCATGCAGTGGGAGCTGTGAGTAGATTTATGAGAGATCCGTAAAGAGCATCGCGCAGTAAAGTGGATCCTTCGGTATTTGAGAGAGGACCATGGGGACAGCTTTTGTGCTACAAAGGATCGACACCACTTTACATGGTTATGTAGATTCATACATGGCTAGATATGTAGACAAGGAGGAGCACGACAGGTTATATTTACACTGTAGGTGGGACAATAATGAGCTGGATTTCACGACTACAAAAGTTTGGTGGCTTTGTCAACCACGGAGGCTGAGTATGTTGCTACCACAGAGGCAAGCAAAGAGATGATTTGGTTACAACAATTTCTTGAGGAGTTGGGGCATAAGCAGGAGGAATGTAAGTTGCATAGTGATAGTCAGAGTGTTATACACCTAGCTAAGAACTCTGCTTTCCACTTTAGGATGAAGCATATACAGTTGAGATATCACTTCATCAGGATAGCTTTGGAGGAAGATAAGTTGAAGTTGGAGAAGATTCATACTAGTCAAAATCCTGCAGACATGATGACCAAGGTGGTCACAAGGGATAAACTAAAGCTATGTTCAACTTTGGTTGGCCTTCGTAGATGACAGTGAAGGGTTGAGAAGCTTGCTCGGTGGAAATTAGTCTCCAAGTGGGAGATTGTTATGTTTATGAAGCATGTTTTCATGTTAGAGTTTGGTACACCTTCCATGTGTTACACTCGGATATTTTGACGGTGGTCCCGCTCGCTAGTGAGGCTGGTCAACACAGGTTCTCGGGGCGAGGCCCCCAAGCAAATTTTCATGGATGGTTTATTAACCCATGGGTAATGGGTAACCGTTATGGGTTGTTTTTGGGCCCATGGTTTCTCGATACCCATTGTTTTGTAAAACCACCTCTTCGGCTACCTATTGATGTACTTATAAATAGATAGACATACAATAGGATTTATATGAGTGTGTTTTGTGAAGGTGAATAGTGTGTTCGAATTCAAGTCGAATTCAGGAGGGTTTGTTGAGCGCAGCTCCAAACAAGATCTTATTATTGTAATTGTGAAGACTATTGGCTTGTAATAAAATATGAGCAAGTGTTCTTGGTGGATGTAGCCCACATTGGGTGAACCACATTAAATATTGTCTTCGTGTTGTGCATTTTTCATTTCTATAATTCTATTCATACTTCTTATTATTGTGATTCTGAGGAATTATTCCGCATTAGATATTATTAATTCCTAATGAGATAGTTGACGCATTGTTGACATGTGACCGGGGGTTAGATGTTGATGCATGACAGGACATAGTTGACGCATGACAAGAATATAGTCGACATGTGATGAGGAGGTATTGTAGACGCATGACAAGGGGGTTAGTTGTTGACACGTGACAAGGAGGTATTGCAGACGTGTGATAGGAATTTTTCTCTCGATGCACAACTTAGTTCTTTTGTTGACGCAGGACTCTATTCAGAATAATGGAAGGTGCTAGTCCTTAGAATGCGAAGACCTTAAAAGTAACTAAGAAATCTTAGAAGTCCCTGTTCAACTATTTTGGAAACTCTGCTGATACATATTTTACAACTACCAACAACCATATAACTACCACTAGAAATAATTAGAATACTAACTATGTGGAAGGTAATATTGAGGTGGACCTGCATTTTCATAGTATCAAACTAATGACACCTACGATAATATGCCGATGTTAAAGATATAACTCATGAGATGCCGATTTTGAAGATATTCTTCCTATTGGGGTGCCACTAGAGTGCATCAAGATATCACACATACAAATACTCAGCGAAATGGAACACAGAAATCAAATTCAAATTCTTTTTCATGAAAGAGGAAACTAGGTGATTGTGATATTGCTCAAAATTCTACTCAAAAAAGTAAAACATTGAAAACGAACAAGAATATGTGGACCATTGGCAAGACATACAAGTTTGATTGGGCTACTAAATTTCTGTTTATCGAACCTATAAAATCATCTAATTCAGAAGATATCCCATCTTAATGTACATGTACAATATGTATGTGGAAATTGGGAAAGTAGAAAAAAATTCAAATGAAGCTAGACACTATAGAAAAACAATGTGGAAAACAATATTTGACTGTAACGAGGGTCGATGGCCGGAAAATCAAAACACACAGGTGAAAAACTGAAAAATAATGCATGCATGTTAAATATGCAACATAGTATGAAGCGAGAAGCGAGAAAAATGGAGACATCTCATGGAAAAGGGAGGAACGATCACATCACAAATTGGTAAGATGAATCAAACAAATCTACATGAAAAACTCATACAGTTCTCTACTTTATTTCACATACTAAAGAAAAGAATACCGATTTGGATTTCCTCAATTTCAAATTTTTGTATCAATATAATGGAATTCCAAATGTACCTCAGTCTCATTGATATGAAAGTAGTGGATGGGGAATGATGACAAATGCCTTCTCGATGAAAAAGAATGAAGATTTGAAAGAGAATGTAAAAAAATCAAAGTTTATCTCTCTTTGAATTGATGAAGTGACAAAGATTGAAAACACATCGCATGGGTATGTATCCACGTCTATACTTTATAAAATCATATAAGGATACATCATCTACCGGGTGTTATGGAAATGGTTGAAAAATTTACTTGAAAACCTACATAAAATAGTTGTTTCTCATTTGAAATATATTGCTGGAATGACTAATTATGAAATTGCTACGAAGTTGGTATGTGTCTGATCAGATGGTGCATCTATCATGTAGGTTCACCGAACAGGGATGTGTGTTAGATTGCAAACAACAAAGGTGGCCACATATATGCTACCAATTCACTGTATGGCTCACAAAATGAATTTAGAGTATAGAATGGTAAGAAACTACGAAAATGTTGCTAAATTAGAAGACCTTATAAGAGAACTTCATGCCTATATGGCAAGCAGCCCAAAGAGATTTCTTGAGTTCCATAATTTCACAAATGGAATTACATATGGTAAAAAACTTCTTAAAGATGTTGAGATGAGATGGATCTCTTTGTATGAACCTGCATGTAGATTTCATGAGGAGTATCCTTGGTTGGTTTCATGCACAAATATCATCATGAAGTTGATAGGGCGAGGGACTTGTTGTTCCATTTAACTAATTTGGAGACATTGCTTATATTGGTTGGTATTCTTCCAATGTTACAGGAGATCAATACACTAATGAAGCATGCACAAGGGAGATTAATCTATATTGTGGATTTTATACGGATGAGAAAAATGGTATGTCAAAGTCTTGATATCTTGTATTATTCCCAAGATAGTTTTGATACACCTATTTTTGAGAATTGGAAAGCTTTATTAGATCTTAAAAATCCTAGTAACTATTTGAGATTTAATATCCATGATCACCTCTACATCACTATTAATGGGAGGGACATACCACTACACATTTTGCAAAAACATCAAGATATTACAGGATCGGAACGAGAAGATGTTCCCGTGACACATAATCTCTTTGAGTCTATTATAGTTGAAATTTTCCATAATCCTTATCATAAAAAATTAGAGAATGTTTCTGCAAAGATAAAATTATTGAAGCAATGGGTGTGATGAATCTTAATTTTTGAATACTTAAGGTGGTCGTCGTGCGAGACTTTGTAAGAAACATAAACACCATATAAAATCTAAAAATTATATACAGAACATATAGGAAGATATAAAATTAAAAATTATATAGTATTTCAAATTTTCAAATGCTATAAAATTCAAGTTTCAACTTTCAAATCTAGATAATAAAATTCAAATGCCATGACCATCACATTGAATGTTTCAAATTTTCAAATATAGATTCTATTTTTCAAGTTTCCACACTCAATAATGAAATTTTTCAACCCTCAATTTTCTATACCCCTTTCCACTCCTGTACTCCTTTCCCCAATGGCTTCTCCACCTGTACCCCTTTCCCCAATGACAAAAATAATCCCAGAACTTATGAGATCTTCCGTAGTAATGTCTAGATTCTTTAAAATTCTTTCTTCTTGCTTTGTCGCATCTCCATGGGATAGCAAATTTGGATCAGTAGTTACCTTGGTTTTGAATAAAATTTCAAGGTCAAAGCCATGCTCTTTAATTATCCGCTTCAGTGTATTATTTTGTTTGTTAACCAAAACAATATTTTCCTTCAAATTCTTTGCTACGGATAAACTGTTCTTTGCGGTTTCCAAGTGAACTTGGAAAACCTTTGCTTGACTCTTCAAATTTTCATATTTCAACTACACAAAAAAAGTGATGTCAATTCAACATATTACTAAAATAAGAAAACCTCAAATAAACAAAAAATATTGTTCCAAAGTGATAATACTTACGACCGCTCTATCTCTCTCTACATTTGCAATTCTTTACCGATCCTTGTCCTTAGAGCATTTGTTAAAATATGTACAGGCCACAAACACTAATATTTTCAAAAAAATTTAATGTCTTATCTAGTATGTCATCTTTATAGTTGTTGTTATACGTGAAAATCCCACTTCTTACTTGGGTAAGTAAGGAATCCATCTTCGCAAGTTAATTCTTGATCAAACATATAAACTATCATTTTGCCAATAATTTTCATAACGACTTATTATCTTATTGATAAGTACTTTAGCCCTTCTCTCCCATTCTATGAGCTAACTGATATGAGGTAGAATAAACTCATCGACATGGGATTGAAAATCATAACCAATTAAGTTCTCTAAAGGAAAAGGTAGCAATTGTTCACCATCTATATCTGAAGAAGATGATCTCACTGGAGAGGTATGGGGGCTTTCGGGTTGATCGACTGCTACTTGTTTCTGCCTTTGGGTGGCCTGATCTTGTTTGTGATAAAATAAATCAATATTCAAACAAATAAATCTAAAGTGAAATGTAGTGAAAGTTGAATAAATTATGTTGAAATAGAAGTATACCTGCTGGCCTTGAATCATCTCACGTGTATTGAAAAATCTTGTTGGGTCATTTCTATCAATGCCCAAGTAATCTTCATCTAAATTTACATTATTTAAAACTGATATGCCCGTTGCGTTGGGCAAGACACCAAGTGAGAGGGTTGGAATTCAAAATAAGGAGGAAATGTTTAGTGTCCCACTAGGGGCCAGAGGAATTGGCATGCGTTTACCAATGTTCTTTTTTTTTATCCTCTAGTTGGCATTTTGAATATTATTGGTGGAGGAGGGAGCGATGCGATGTTTGTATAGAAGGTGGAGGACTACAATGTGCTGAAAAGTTCAAGAAAAATCATATGAAAAACAGGAAAACTATGCAAAAACTATGAAATTAAACGAATTACTATTCAAAACTTGTACCTTGTTGTTGAGGGGTAGCTTGTCACGGTGCTTAAGGTGGCTATGTTGGAGTAGTAATTGGTGGCTTTTGAGTTGTCTGTTGCTGGGATTGCTGAGGTGGTTGTTGAGAAGACACAAATGCATGTGACTGAACTGAGTGAGTTGGGGAAGACGGTTGACTTTGAGAAGCATGTGTATGGTCCAAATTCCTTGCAGATGTCATCGACATACGATTGTATGTCAATTCAATATGGTAAAATTTAAATGGCAAAATTAAAATACAAATTAGGAATTTGTAAATAATACATGTAAGGGTATTACTTCTCTTTGTTGTATACGGGTATGCCGCAGAAATCATAGGGCTATGTAATCTTGAACCACATGTTACTATGCCACTTGGATAGAGGTGATGGTGCTCTATGTGCCTAGGGATATAGGGTGACCCGACCTCATTAAATGGAGAGATAAGGTGACGCGAATCTTGGTGAGTGACCCAATATGGAGAAAAATTGAAATGGGGCTCTTTCGTGAGTGACCCAAAGATAGAGAAATAAATTGATGAGGCTCTATGGTGAGTGACCCGGTTTGGTTTGGCATTATGTTTCTTTCTCTACTGGGAGGCATATGGAGTTGTGTGGAAATGTCTTATTCTTATCTTGATATTATGTTTCCTTGTGTAAAAATATAAATTCTTCCTTTATGACATCTTATCATTGGAATCCTTGGATACCAAGTAAATGTATATCCGTATTCCGAAACATGATGAAACTTGTTAAAACCTTCACATCGGACCATACCACCATGAGAAAAAGTATGAAAATGACATTTTATAAAACAATCTTGAAAGGAAATGCTTCTAGCCTATCACTCTTACCTTATCTCGAAATACGAAAATAACTTCTTATATTTAAAAATCATTATCAATCGTTGTGATGGAAAAATTCTTATCATGTTAAAAAAAATGGATATAAATGTATATCATACTCCTTGTATTTTAGTTCTTGTATATGCCCTTTTCACTACTCTATGTATCACCATATGTACAAAATAAACTATCGCCTCCAACCCTTCAACCCATTCAAACAATGAATACTTGATGGCTTTTGGTATTGGATTATTTTGGTGTATGGCGATGAATTTTTGTTCATGATATTGGGAGGTGGTGGATCATGCTTGGTACTTTTGGAGATGTTATTACTTGATATTTCTTGGATCTTAGATCCTATTTAGGAGTATTGATGTTGATATGCCTAATTGTGGTGTTTATGTGGATTGATGAGTTACTCTTGTGAGTCATATTATGTATCGTGATGTTTGAGGCTTGATGTTCCCCTTTGTTGACATGTATGTTGGATCTTAGCTTGACATTGTATGGGTGCAATCATGGTTTTGAGTCATGTGATACCAGTTGCATAGGTCTCAACGTGATGCTTCATTGTTTGTTAGTCACATGTGTGTGTTGGATCTATGCCTGGGACATAATTGTTGGAATTTATATGTTAAGTGGACTACTTGTTGTCTTTCCATGGTGGAGTTAGAGGTCTTGTGATATGATTCAATCATGAAAATGTGCTATGTGGGTCATTGGTAATGTGTTTTGTACCTTGTGCGACATTGTGAGGTCAACTATTTGGGAAACCTATTAGAAATTTGAAATTTAAAATCCTTAACAAGTGATAACATTGTGAACACTTTGAACAAGTAAACTGGAAAATTGACACAACTAATAAATGGTGATTACCCTTATGAGAAAACACATGTGAGTGTGTTTCAAAACAAATATCAAAATTTGGATTTGAATCCACTATGGAATTGAACTATTGGATAAAGAGGTTTTATAAGCTTGAAAACTAAGAAAAATGTTTTAAGGAAAAGATAAGTTGAGTAATAAAATGACAACTAATGTAAATATCCACAAAACATAAGAAAAATGAGAAAAATTTAAAATATGTTTAACTTGTTGGTGGTTGCGTATTAAGCACCATAGCTTTTCTTTTAATATTCGAAAATTGTCATGGTCGTTTTTCTGTGATTACTCAATTGTCTTAGTACCTAGAGTGTATCACATCATGGATGATGCTTTTGTAAGGGGAGGGAGATGTAGCGCCCTCCCGTTACCACCTATCGATCGTAATTATGTGGGCTCAAATCAACCTTGGTTTGAGCTAGTTCTTCACTCTTGCCTCATGTTGACTTTATGAATGTTTCATAAAAAATATGGTAGCATTTAAATAATGCATTTGCGCCATTAAAATAATAAGGGCAGTTTTGAAATGTCCTTTCTCGGATAATCTTTTTAAACCCTGGGATCATCCTGTGTCATTGTTTTGTGAGGTGAATTCATTCTTCTCGCAACTCATCCAACTCGGGATCATTCACGAACCTTGAGTTTAAAATAATTATAAATTTGTTCATAATTTATAACTAAAGTATTTTTCGTTATCAATAAAAGGTTTTTTCATAACTCTTGATGAATATATTTTCATGATATTAAGCGGCATTTTTAGAGCGGTGGAGGTTACGTTTAAAGAAATTGCTAAACAATTAATTAAACTATGAAACTAACCATAGAAGTAAATTTAAGTAAATCATAAAATAATTCAATTACTCGAATTTCCCATATTTTCTTGAGGCTTGTGCGAAAAATCTTACCAAGAAGGAATTAATGAAAATTTGGGTTTTTGTGTGATGCGTACGTGAGAGGAATTTTGGAAAATTTTGGTCAAAAGAATGTTTTAATGAATTTTTTTGGGCATGCGTGAGGATGTATTTCGGATGGAGGCTTTCATGGTGGGGAGGAAGGTTGTGTAGCATCCTGGTAATGCTTTGTGTGGTCATGAAACTCTGTTTTGAGTTTCTCTTCACCATTTTGGGCTTGGTCTAATTGATTTCTTTTGCAAATGGTGAACCATATTTAGTACCGAATTTTATTCTTTTCCCTTGCACGCCAACAGCTACGGTACTCTCTCTCTCTTAGCAAATATCAACTAATTTTTCTATTGGAATGCAAAATACGTCTTAGGCCTTGGAATATTTAGAGGATTGGGATGCCTTAGAAAATTCTTTCAATAATCTGCGCTTGTGCCAAGAAATTGTTTGGTTAATTGCCTAAAAATGTGGTCTCGTGGAATGCCCAGGTTGCGGGATATGCACAAATGGTTATGTTGAAAGCATTTTTGAGGATTTCAAAGGAATGTAATGGGAATTAAATCCAAACTTTACAACTTTAGCAGATACTCCCGGCTTGTGTCCGCATAGGAGCTTTTGGAAGGGTGTGACATCCATCAAAGCGAGAACCAAAAGTGGATTTTTGTCTTATTTGGGTTGTGAACGCCTTGTTGGAAACATATGGATAATTTGGAGACATAGACTGGGCATGGAATGTTCAACAAAATACCACACAAATAAGGTGGTTTCATGTAATGCGATGATTTCTAAGTAAATAGGAACAAAATAGGTTCTGTTAAAACGGCTTGAAAGTATTTCAAGCAAATCATAATAAAAGAGAGATTTCCATGTGTGAAGCCAATTTCCACATCCCCGCCAACATAATCCCTTCCATTTTAAAAATTGGGGGCTTTGAGAAGGAACTAGGTAAGTTGTTTATTTACCACAAATAAATATGGCCTCTTAGGACTATTTATCTATTGTTTGTGCAAAAATACTAGAGTATGCTCTTTTTAATTGGTTTTTTTGTCAGTGAGGAGGAATAGGGTGGACGTTGGATTGTTCCTAGATTTAGGGATGCCTCTGTGATGATAACTAGACCCCTGTGGATGGTTACAAATTATTTTTAAAATTTCTTGATAAAAATGTGCACAAATTTGGTTGTTGGTTGTGTAATGTGGAAGCCTGCGCAAGGCTCATGAATTGTCTTGTTAAATGCCTCAAAAGCATGATCAATGCTCATGAAATTTTTGTCAAAAATCCTCTTCAAAATGCTAGGTCTTAATAGGGAAAATAAGATTGGAGCAATCACGGAAAGCAGTCAACCATCGATTGCGGTGATGGTAGTTTGCATGAAATAGGTATGGATTTCCTCTCCTTCTTGCATTTAAATTACACACTATATCGTGTTCTATGTGGTTGGGTTTCAATATTGTGGATATTATAAAATTAATCTAGAATGAACATTACCACTTTTACCCTAGCCAAATATTTCAAAGAAAAAAATAAAAATAAAATACAATAAAATAAATATCGGCCTTGGAAATTGTGCGCATGGACCTCCATACTAAATGTACCATAAATCTAGAACTTCTAATTTGATCCCAGTAATGAAGGATGATGATGTAGGGAAACTTAACCCATTGTTTGAATTTGTAATGCCCGCATTTTCAACACCAAAATATAATAATAAAATTATCAGAATAATATTTTTTTGATTTTATTGCATGCTACACAACACCACATGGGATCTAAATAAAGAAACTCAACCTCATGTAGGAAAATTACAAGAACACAAACCCACTCATACAATAGGATAACATAGGGTATGCACCAATGTCTTACTCAAATAACGTAAACCAGGACAATGACCCAATTACAGAATAAGAAACACAGGATAGTCATACTCCACGACATGGATTTTTTATGGTTTACATATTCATTACATTAAGGTTTCCATTGTATGACCTTATAGTTTTCAACAAGATTAAACACATAAGGTTTAAAATTTCCTATTTTTCAAACTCCAATTGCTTTATTTTGCAGAGCATTAGTCTTTAATGGAGAATGTGTGGTTGGTTTCTTTCTCCAATTCCATTAGTTATCCATAGCTCATTTGTTTAATAAATTCATTTTAAACAACTATGAGTCTCCTAATATTCAATTCTTATGTTAAAGGTTTGTTTCTCAAAATTGTTTAGTTGACTATAATTGTCTGAAGAACACATAACATGGGACCCTTCGGTTCTTTACAACTAGGCTGCATGTTTTTGTTTAACATTTCACCTATAGTGGTTCCTTTAGAATTTTCTCATTTCTCTTATGGAAATAACTTTATATATCTTGATTGTGATTAGGAATGTATATACACACATGCGCCTTCTAATATTTGACTTAAGGATTTGTTTGAGAGAGCCATGTTTACTTGGTTTGGACAAGTACTCTCGTTACAAGGAGGAAAGATTCACAATAAGAAAAATGAAGGTTACTAGATCAATAGAAAACCTATCCCAAGTTCATTTCATAGCATTGTTTAATACTAAAAATACATTATTTTAATCTTCAAGTTATTACAACCAACTATGTAGGTTAACTAATTAAGTTGTATCATTCTTGATTCACAATCCGTTTCTCCAATTAGGAATTCATATTTTCACAATCATATTACACAAGGGTACATTACACCTATGTTCCTATTATAGAGATTTTTCTTTGAATTTAAATGAAAAATTTCACATTTCAAACTACTTCTATTTCATCATCTTAAGGATTTACTCACATATACAACGAGTTAATTACATGTTTCAACCATAAATTTCTAATTCTTGAGTGATTCTAGGTTTAATATATTCCTATCTACGCCAAGGGTTTTACTAACATTTACCAGTCTAACTAGAGTGAAAATTTGTTAACTTGTAAGACCTTGGCTACAACTTAAGTTATCCCATTCTCAAGGCTACATTTTATTATTTCATTATCATCGTTGTTTAATCCACATTTATGCAAACAAACCATGTGATCATGCATCATATTTGGTTTTCCAATTTATTATGTTATTGTATTATTCATGGAGCTCTACTTTATCACATTCATTTTATGATCACATTTGACATTTTAGTTAGTTTTGACATTGCTCAATGGTGTACGATTTTCAGAATGCGCATTCCATTGATTAATATTATTTACCCTTTTTACTAACTATATTTACATGGTTACTTTGATCCCGTATTAACATCATTTTAGAACAAAATTAATCCCTATAACATGTTAGGTTGTGAGCTGAATTGCTTCAAAGATTGCATGTTTTACATGTTACCTTGGTTCGCTGATGGAAAATTATCGATCTGTGGATAACCGGCGTTGGTCACCCAGGTTAGGAAAAGTAACCAAAGATCGGTCATTTTAACCTTTGACTCAAGATTACTGCACAGAAAGTTTTAATTAACTCTCGGGAATTTAAATCTATTTTTAGCATTAAAGTAGATTTATTGGATGTAATTGCATGGCTAAGTGCCCTAAGTTTATAAACACCTATATAAGCATAAAAGCTAGGGTTTAGAAATAGATTCAAGAGAAGGATTGAATTAGATCCTTGATTCTCCTAGATTGAGAGGATGAAGAAAAAGAAGAAGAAGAAGAGAAAGAAAGAACAAGTTACATGAAGACAGAGTCTCCATGGAAAGGAGATGGATAGAAGGAAATAGCAGGTACATTTGAATGGTGAGAAGAGGGTAACATCTTCTACTGTATTTCCTTTGTATAGTTATTGTCTCATTGTAATGGCTTGCATAGTATGCAAAGCACATAGAGTTTCTTCTTGTAGATCCACATGTTGGTGAGATCTTGTATTATAGATCTATGTAGATCTAGTCTTGTATTGTAGATCCATGAGATCATATTGTATTGTTGATCCATGTAGATCTAGATATTGTAGAGGAGGTTGTCTTCATGTTTGCACAGGTTATGCATGCAGTGATGGAGAGACATACTTACTTCTTGGTGCACAGTTATAGTTGCACATATGGTAGACCCATGTGAGAGGTCTTGATTACAGATCCACAGAGAACTTGGTAGCAGTTCAGAGATGCAGTAGTTCCTGGTTATGTGAGATCTGCTAGTGGTGTTTGGAGGCACAATTGTAGTGCACTCATGGAGATCCATTTAGAGATCTTCTTTAGGAGAGGAGATACTTTGGAGATGCATTGTACTCACTGTATTTGAAGAGTTGGTTTGTACTCTTGTTGTATTATATATATGAGATCTCTATCTTTGGTGGACGTAGCCCACATTGGGTGAACCACGGTACATGTTGTGTTATGTGTGTGTACTTTGTTTTGATTTGGATTGTTCTAGTTTACACTTCCACTACTGTAGATTTCGGGAATTGTTTAGATCCTGTGTGCATGAATTTTTTTATTATTAAATCATAACACTATTCCGTAGTCCCGAATTCCCAACAACTGGTATCAGAGCTTGGTTGTCTTGGTTAGCTTGGTTATTTCAGAGCAAGGTTTTACTTCAGTATATTGTTAGTTTTTTACTAACATGTGTATGCGACAGGTTTTTTTTTCTTCCTGATGTGGAGATCGCATGAAGAGATTCAAACTCAAGTGGGAATTGGAAGAGTAAGGTTGCTGGAAATTACAGGTGATCGCATCATTAAGAAGTGGCAACCGGCGCACAAGACTTGGGTGACCGTGGGTCCTTATAGGTAACGTGGTTTTTACAAGGTGACCGTGATCGGTTATAAGGTGACCATGGTTGGTTACAAGGTGACTTCGTGGTCGGTTATAGGATTTACCGTGGTCAATATATTCTGATGGGTTAATTACATTTTGGGCAGCCTAGTTATAAACAGTGAAATTATAGATTTGGAGAATTGAGAAGATGCATGTAATGTATCTTGTTTGTTGAGTGTCCCCTAGGTCATCTTGAGGCACAAGCATGTTGGTCAAATTTCAGATCCGGTTATTGAGGTATGGTTTTATCTTTTATTGCAAACCATGTTATATTATTTTGGTTGCACATGCATGTTTGGGATGCAGATCTAGATCTCGTGAATGAGAGAAAAGGGCGATTATGCATCCTTTGGTGCGCTTAGATCACATTTCAGATTTTAGTTAGTTTTGACATTGCTCAATGGTGTACCATTTTCGTAGCGGCATTCCATTGATTAATCTTATTTACCCTTTTTACTAACTATATTTACATGGTTACTTTGATCCCATATTAACATCATTTTAGAACAAAATTAATCCCTATAACACTTACAAAACACATAGGGATTTAATACTACAAGAATTACGACCTCACACAATAAAACTCGTTTCAATGCTCTTAGGCATGCAAATACAATGTATATTGAAAGAGAGATATCCCAAACAACCTTATGCATTTCCAAAAGCCTCATAGGCACCTATTTTGATTATTTTCTAAATACACAAGTAATTCAACAAATATTCTCCACTCACATAATTTAAATCTCAAAAGAGATCAATCGAATGTACAACCACCAACTATCTAGCAAGGCTTTCTCCACCTACTAGGGTACCAAGGGAAATTACGCACAAGGTGGTTAACTTATTTATGATATGGTCAGACCTACAACACCTAAACATGATCACTTCACTCATGCCAAAATGATAGGTTTCACAACATATATGGACCACCTCATAAAATATCAAGGTAACATTCCTTAATAAGACATCTTAGGTGCAAAGCATAAAGATGATGAATGAGATCAGAGTATTATATTAACATGATAAATGTTTTATACCTTGTAAAAAGACTCAAATGGGAGGAGGAAGTACAATAGGCATTATAGATCGTTCTTTTATTTTTGTTAGTTTTGATGAGAGGAGATTCTACCTAGCATTGTGGTTGTTAAGGAAATAAACCAATAATTAACATAGAAAAGATTAGTTTGATATCTTTATAACATAGGTACAACATTGAGTACAACTTCACATCCAATTTGACACTATAAAATATAGCCACATTGGCATTCTCTTTTCAAAATATACAAAGAACAATTCTTCAAACAATAATACATATCATTATTCTATGGTAATACATGTATTGCAAGGTGAATATAACATTACAATGACAACTCATTAATTACAACATATCACATCCAGAAAATTCCTCTTTTTCGGAGTACCTGCAACCAACGTTGCATCAGTCCTAGGACTAAGTATGGAAATGCCCTACACTCAAGCATAAATTCCATGCATCCATCATTTCAAACAATCAGAACATACAATAGAGAGAGATAGAGAAAGGGAGCGAGAGAAAGAATAATAAGGCAAGGAGGAAGAAAATATAGGATTCATTTTGTTTTCAAATCACCGTAACATTCCATATCCAATTTTCATTTCATTTCAACTCACATACATTCCGACCCATTTGTATTTTCAAAACCCAATCAATATTTTCATAATTATCTCTAGAGAGAGGGAAAGTATGGATTTCATTTTTTTCTTATATTCATCATATCATAATCACATATATTGTCAAATTTTCATATGATTTTCATCCCATGAACATTTATAACTCATTTACATTTTTAGAACCAGCATCAAAATATCATAGTTACTTCTAGAGAGAGAAAAGGGAAGAGAGAGAAACATCATAATTTCCCAAAATAATTCATACAATAATTTGATCAATTCATACTCTATAAAGTGTGGAAATGATATCTACAAGGTTCCACGGTTAGTTAGGAGTCAACAGAACCCTTAGAAGGTGTGTTTAGCTAAAGTTGTAATTTTGGTGCAAGTTGGTCGAAACATCTAAAGTGCTCACAAATTGGTTCTCAAAAACACTTGTTTGATGATTCCTACGTACTCTCCCATATACATAGAATTCATCGTGTTTGATGGAATTTTATTACAAAGAGCAGAGCTCAAGTTACAAGGGAAACTCTAGGACAAGTTATTATAATTATAGAGCTCTGCTTAGCATAGTTCCCTATAGGTTCTATTTATTTAATTGTGATGGTGTGGACAGAACTCCAACAAAGCTACAACCATCCAATCACTTTATTAACTCTACAACATATCCCGACCATCCGTGTGGTTGACGCTTTTGGACATCAAATAAAGTGCTTGTATTATTATGCATGGAAAAGGACATGTCTGAAATGGAGTTTAGGATGTTTCGCTTCCTTTCTCGTAGAGAACAGAAGATTCTCTTGAAAAGGTGGCTCGAGGATTGGACATGGAGGGGCACTACATCTCCCTCCCCTTATAAGAGCATCATCCTCAATGCAACACAATTTCCAAGCTCAAATGATACGTAGGAAAGAAATTCAAAAATGACTCATGTTGTTTAACAAAACAACATGTTGGTACAACGCAACCACAAAGAAGAGACTAAGTTTTGAAAATTCTTAAGTTTTAATGTTTTGAGAAGATTTTTAGTTAGTTATCTTTTAGTTTATTAATTAATTGGTCTTTGTTGTTTACAATATTTATTAATCTCAAGCTCCTGATATTCATTTTTTAGAATTTTAATTGGCTTATGTTCATGGGTGCTCAACACTTAACACAACACAAATGACCCACGAGACATCTTGCTACATAATTTCCCAACTATATCACATCACAAGACCATTAATTCCACGATGGAATGACAACAAATAGTCCACATAGCAAATAATTTCCAACAATTATGTCACAAGAATAGATCCAACACACACAAGTGATTGACTAAAAGAGAATCTTGACGTTGATACAAAGGTAACTGGTATCACATGACCCAAAACCATGACTATACCACACATTTCCAAGACAAGATCCAATAGTATATATCAACCAAGGGGAGCGTCAAGCCTCAAACATAACAATGTGTAACAAGACTCACAAGAGTACACATAACTCATAACACCAACTCCACACATCACAAAACATCACAAAACAATCTCCATATATCTCCTAAAGCATCACAAAAAAACTCCATATACCTCCCAAAGCATCACCAAAAAATCCATATACCTCCCAAAGCATCACCAAACAACTCCATATACCTCCCAAAGCATCACCAAACAACTCCATATACCTCCCAAAGAGAAAGAATCATAGTGCCAAAACCAAGTCGGGTCACTCAACCATAGAGCCCCATCACCTGATTTTTCCATATTGGGTAACTCAACCATAGAGCCCCATCAATAATATCAAGTCACTCAACCATATATCCCCATAAATAATATCGGGTCACTCAACCATAGAGCCCCATCAAGAATATTGAGTCACTCAACCATAGAGCCATATCTCCTTTCTCCATTTAATGAGGTTGAGTCACCCTATGGCCCTGGGCACATAGAGCCCCGTCACCCCCACCCAAGTGACATAATAACTCGTGGTTCAAAAACCCTCTAGTTATCTGTAGCTCCTTGGTGGATACCCCCATACAATGAAGAGGGTTCATTGGTTCCACCACTCCATAGTGAATCCCATGACCCTATTCCAACACATTACAACATTAGAACCAACATAACAATCTGTTTCTAATTCCAAGTGGAAAAATCCTAAGCCTTGGGATAGGCTATATTACTTTTAAACATGAAAATAAAGTTTAAAACTAAGAAAAAAATGGCTAATTAGCCATAGTTAGTGCAAAAATCCACATGTTAGTGCAACAACCAAATAAAATTCCCAAAATATAAAAACATATAAATCAAGAAAATTGATGGCTCTTGCAAGAAAAGAGATAATGATCGTTTACGAATAAAATATGTATTGATAAATAACACATTACAATCTCTATGTGGCCTCGCACTGCCACCAAAGGGGTACTCATCGAGTTGGTAGCACTCGGATATTGAGCCTTAACTCCTATAAATATACATGTAACCAAAAATGAGTATATCAAATAATGTAACTTGCCATCATCTCTACCCGAATCATTCCTCCATACTCCCACAAGGCTCCACATAGTCAAAATCACATAGGATTGTTCGATGGACAACCCAATATGAAAGAGAAATGGACGCTAGTTTAGATTAAGTTGAGCCTAAGTTGGTGCGCATCCACAATATACCGAGAAAGCTCAAAATATACTAAACAAATAGAAGTGGGTTTTTCAGTCTATATAAGACTTTACTTCCTCACTCGTACTCGGATCAAGATTATGAAAACCTGGTCCATGAATCCTACCTCCACACATACACTCTTGACGGTTTCTTCCCTTAGGGTTGTCTAGTGTAAGGTTCACAACATAACACATAACTAAATCACTAACACAATGGTGATTCACACACATTAACCATAACGTCTTACGCATGGTATATATACATAGTATAACAAAATCATTACTTTCATGGGTTATGATACATCACTTTTCCACATAATGCACCTAAGGTGCAAGTATTATACAATAGGGGTCATACAATCACCATATGCCCCTAATTCATGACATGAACCATCACATATTACACAAATTATATGTATGATGAAAATAATGACTAACATTACAACATATAGTCAATTGCAATACAACATGGTGACACACACGATTCATCACAACACGGTGGTAACATCATGATAAAATCCAATTCACTATACACCAATTTTGTCATGCCACACATCAACACACCTTCATATCACATAATAACAAAAACTCCAACACTCCTGTAATCCACAATAACATTATTTTTACACACAACAAGGTGGTACATCACACGTGAACTCCTCATTGAGTCCACAAAAAGGAGAGTAAATACTCTCATTACAAACACATCAACATGATAACAAATACACACTAAGTGACATGCATAACATGTGTGTTCATAATATCACAATTACAACATTGGCCACACCGTAACATATATCACATTATTGTTCCATTCTCCAATACCACCATGCAAGATCATCACAACTCCAATCTATCCCAGAGGTTCAAGAGCATGAACCTCCACTCTGATACCATATGTAATGCCCACATTTTCAACACCAAATAAAATAATAAAATTATCGGAATAATTTTTTTACTTTAATTGCATGCTACACAACACCACATGGGATCTAAATAAAGAAACTCAACATCATGTAGGAAACTTACATAAACATGAACCCACTCATACAATAGGATAACATAGGGTACACATCAATGTCTTACTCAAATGACGTAAACCAGGACAATGACCCAATTACAGTAAGAAACATAGGATAGGCATACTCCATGACATGGATTTTTATGGTTTACATATTCATTACATTAAGGTTTCCATTTTATGACCTTATAGTTTTCAACAAGATTAAACACAAGGTTTAAAATTTCCTATTTTTCAAACTCCAATTGTTTTATTTTACAGAGCATTAGTCTTTAATGGAGAATGTGTGGTTGGTTTCTTTCTCCAATTCCATTAGTTATCCATAGCTCATTTGTTTAATAAATTCATTTTAAACAACTATGAGTCTCCTAATATTCAATTCTTAAGTTAAAGGTTTTTTTCTCAAACACATAACATGGGACCCTTCGGTACTTTACAACTAGGCTACATGTTTTTTTTTAACAATTCACCTATAGCAGTTCCTTTAGAATTTGCTCATTTCTCTTATGGAAATAAATTTATATAGCTTGATTATGATTAGGAACGTATATACACACATGCGACTCCTAATATTTGACTTAAGGATTTGTTTGAGAGAGCCATGTTTACTTAGTTTGGAAAAGTACTCTCGTTATAAGGAGGAAAGATTCACAATAAGAAAAAGGAAGGTTATTAGATCAATAGAAAACCTATCCCGAGTTCATTTCATAGCATCGTTTAATACTAATAATATATTATTTTAATCTTCAAGTTATTACAGCCAACTATGTAGGTTAACTAATTAAGTTTTATCATTCTATACTCACAATCCGTTGGTCCAATTATGAATTTGTATTTTCACAATCATATTGCGCAAGGGTACATTACACCTATGTTCCTCTTATAGATATTTTTCATTTAATTTAAATGAAAAATTTCACATTTTAAACTACTTCTGTTTCATCATCTTAAGGATTTAATCTCAATATAGAAATGGGTTAATTACATATTTCAACCATAAATTTCTACTTCTGAGTGATTCTAGGTTTAATATATTCCTATCTACACCAAGGGTTTTACTAACTTTTACAAGTCCAACTAGAGTGAAAATTCCTTAACTTGCAAGACCTTGGCTACAACTAAAGTTATCCCATTCTCAAGGCTACATTTTATTATTTCATTAGCATTGTTGTTTAATCCACATTTATGCAAACAAACCATGTGATCATGTATCATATTTGGTTTTCCAATTTATTAGGTTGTTGTATTATTCATGGAGCTCTACTTTATCACATTCATTTTATGATCACATTTGACATTTTAGTTAGTTTTGACATCGCTCAATGGTGTACCATTTTCGTAGCCACATTCCATAGATTAATATAATTTACCCTTTTTACTAACTATATTTACAGGGTTACTTGGTCCCGTATTAACATCATTTTGAAATAAAATTAATCCCTATAACACTTACAAAACACCTAGGGATTTAATACTACAAGGATTACGACCTTGCACAAGAAAACTCATTTCAATGCTCTTGGACATGCAAATACACGTGTATATTAGAAGAGAGATATCCCAAACAACCTTATGCATTTCCAAAAGTCTCATAGGGACCTATTTCAATTATTTGCTAAATACGCAAGTAATTTGACACATAGTCTCCACTCACATAATTTAGATCTCAAAAGAGATCAATTGAATGTACAACCACCAACTATCTAGCAAGGCTTTGGCCACCTACTAGGGTACCAAGGGAAATTACGCACAAGGGGGTTAACTTATTCATGATATGGTCAGACCTACAACACCTAGACATGATCACTTCACTCATGAAAAAATTATAGGTTTCCCAACATATATGGACCACCTCATAATATATCAAGGTAAAGCAGTCCTTAATAAGATGTCTTACGTGTGAAGTACGAAGATGATCAATGAGATCAGAGTATTTTATTAACATGATCAATGTTTTATACCATGGAAAAAGACTCAAATGGGAGGATGAATTACAATAGGAATTATAGCTCATTCTTTTATTTTCGTTAGTTTTGATGAGAGGAGATTCTACCTAGCATTGTGGTTGTTAAGGAAATAAACCAATAATTAACATAGAAAAAGATTAGTTTGATATCTTTATAACATAGGTACAACTTCACATCTAATTCGACACTATAAAATATAGCCACATTGGCATTCTCTTTTGAAAATATACAAAGAACAATTCTTCAGAAAATAATACATATCATTATTCTATGGTAATACGTGTATTGCCAAGGTGAATAAAACATTACAATGACAACTCATTAATTACAACATATCACATCCGTAAAATTTATCTTGTTCGAGTACCCGCACTCAACATTGCGTTGGTCCTAGGACTGAGTATGGAAATCCCCTACACTCAAGCATAAATTCCATGCATCCATCTCTTCAAACAATCGGAACATACATTAGAGAGAGATAGAGAAAGGGAGCGAGAGAAAGAACAATAAGGCAAGGAGGAAGAAAATCTAGAATTAATTTTGTTTTCAAATCACCATAAAATTCCATATCTAATTTTCATTTCATTTCAACTCACATACATTTTGACCCATTTGTATTTTCAAAACCCAATCAATATTTTCATAATTATCTCTAGAGAGAGAAAGTATGGATTTCATTTTTACTTATATTCATCATATCATAATCACATATATTATCAAGTTTTCATATGATTTCCATCCCATGAAAATTTATAACTCGTTTACATTTTTAGAACCAGTCAAAATATCATAGTTACTTCTAGAAAGAGAAAAGGGAAGAGAGAGAAACATCATAATTTCCCAAAATCATTCATACAATAATTTGATCAATTCATACTCTATAAAGTGTGGAAACGATATGTACAAGGTTCCACAGTTAGTTAGGAGTTAATAGAACCCTTAGAAGGTGTGTTTAGCTACAGTTACAATTTTGGTGCAAGTTGGTCAAAACATCTAAAGTGCTCACAAATTGGGCCTCGAAAACACTTGTTTGAAGTTTGAACACAAAGTTTGATGATTCCTATGTGCTCTCCCATATACATATATTTCACCGTGTTTGAAGAAAGTTTGTTACAAAGAGCAGAGCTCAAGTTACAAGGGAAACTCCAGGGCCAGTTATTATAATTGCAACAACAACTCTTGTCACTCAGAACCAGTGGGCCCCAAAACCTACTTGTAAAACTAGTCTCCAAAGGAATTTTCATTGAAATTAAATGGATTATGATTCTATTGCTGGCGGTCTAGGGATAGGTGGAAATGGTTTTCATTTTCGCTTGAACTAAGCAGTAACCGTAGGATGAAACCGATCACATTTTTACTAAAAAGAGCATGTCACTGCAAGTGAGCTTAGAAATAAGCTTAGTGGGCTTAGAAATTCAACATAGCAAGGGCATTAATTAAGGGGGTATTATTCAATTTGTGATTTAAACACCTATCCTAGGTTTAATTCACCCCATTATGTTTTACCCATGAGTAATTAAATATTAACTATTCAATTACACCTTTTTACATATATCCTAACCACTTATCTACCCCATATCTATTCTATCCATATATCCCCCCTATTTCTCCTCCTCCCAAACCGAGCAGCGGGATATTTCCCATATTTGAGGTGAAAGGATCACTCTCATCTTTCCAGAAATCACTCCTTTTGGCCATTTCGAGTCTGTTCCCTGATCGGCGCCGACCGGTACTCGGTCGATGCTGATTTTTTGGAACGGCGCCGATTTCATCTCGGTCGGCGATTACAAATAGAGGCCCAGAACTCAGTTCTGGTTAGACAGTTAGATGGCGAGATAGACAGTGAGTTAGACAAAGAGAACGAGAGAGTTTCAAGCATCAAGTCTGAGCATTATCTATCAAGTGAGAGTGAATCCTGTCCAAACCAATCCCTGAGAGGAGTACCTGTTACTCTGCTCCTGCCACATCGACATCGTGAGTCTTCATCGATCTCTTGGTGACTCTTGTTCCTGCATCCAGCACAGGTGGAGCCTTGTCAGTATCCCTACGACACTTGCAGATCCAGGAGATCGATGATCTAGCCTCCACTGTCTGTTTCTCAATCTTCCTACAAATTTTCCCAAGTCGATGCCGATTTATATCATTCGATGCCGACCTTCATCAATCGACGCTGATTTGAATCAGTCGACCGATTTTCCTAACGACGCCGATCAGCCTACAGATAGGTAAAAGGACTCAGGTAACATTAATCCAACATTATTTTCAGAATTTCCTGTTTCCTGCTGCTTTTTGTCCACTGTTTAGATTCAGTTCATTATTTTTTATCAGAAAATCTAGTCATTTACGTACATCTTTTATCATGTATGCTTCTTTCCTTAATTAAAAACATGGACTGACATCCACCGAGGGAGCTTATCACTTCCTGGACCCACTTTTCAGGCAGTCCACCCAAATATCTTTTAACGTTGTCTTTTTCTGTCAAGCATCTGTGTCTCACAGGTTTCTGGATCTACTTTGCAGGATCACTCGTGTGCGCCCGTCTTGTCTACATCGGCTTTCTTTTCCATCTACATCTTCGGATCTTGTCGTATCAATCAGGTATCGATTTCATTTGAGTTTTTTAGGGTTTTTGTGTTTAGTTTGGTACATTAACTTGGATAGGTAACAAGCGTGAAATTCTTGATCTACATTCTGGCACACCCGGTGGGACCCAACCAAAGTCCCTTATTGGTAAGTTCATTTCTTTTCCAGTTTTGAGCTTTGTTCTTTTTCTTCACTGATTTTTATCAGTTGTTCTTAAGCATTTCCTTCCATCGTTTCAGTCTTGTTGCTTTCATTTCTGAATTTGCAAAGTTAATTTTTTTTTTTTTTTTTTTGCAATCTCATTCCAATTTCTATTTCAAAATTAGTAAATCTTTTTTGATTTCAAGATCTCTCTTTATGCAAGAATTGTTATTTTTTAAAGGTTTTTTAGTTCTTTGAAATAGAAATTTCCATTTTGTTATCATCTGGATATATCTTTCTGGATTGGTTTGTGTGTTTGCTTAACCTTTTCTTGCGGAGCACTTTGCTTGTTCATGGGATTGTTCGAGGGGAAGAGCTCAACAACGTGCACTTTTTGAAGTCCACACACCTTGGAGAGCTAAATATACAGGTATTTCTCTTTTACGGTGTTTTCTCCTTTTTAGGAACTAAAAAAAAAAAAAAAAAAAAGACTTTGTTTGTTTGTTTTCTATCACATTCAAACATTTCGATTTTGGTGCTTAAAAAGAATTTAATCACATTTGGGAAAGAATTTGTTTGACTTGTCTTCATCGAAAACAAACACTTCACTTTTAAGTGCTTAAAAGGAACTCTTTCTTCATCATTTCTGCTGTGTGTTTTTCATCTAGTTTTAATTAGGTTGGAAAATTTATCAAAATCGGTAGTGACACTATTTGATTTTTATTTTTCACCCTTGCACACAAAGCCAAAATCACTAGGTATAAAGCATTTAAACAAGAATTCCTCCCCTGGCCTCACCTACTTGGAAGTGACATCCAAGAGGAAGAGCCTACGCGGTACTCGGGCCACGCTATAAATTCACGGAAGTTCTGGTATATATTGGCAAAGCACCCGACTCCCTTATCACAGCGGTGTGTGAAGTGCGGGGTAGGCCCCTATATCAAGCCACGTACCGGTCTTTTACTGAAGTGCCTTCGGGACTCCTCACCAAACATTCCCCAAACCATCCTTAGTTTGGCTATCTGAGTAGTTCCTGTTCTAAAAGCCTTCCCTAACATTTTCTTTCTTAAAAGCATAAAAATTTAAAAGAGATAATCACCTACGCTGCTTGATTTGTCTGTGCATTAGTTAGGTCAATCTTCTTTTTTTCACTATATTTCTGCTTGTTTATGATGGTCATCACTCGATTACAATCTAGAAGAATGGCTCAAATGGCCCCTTCTTCCTCCGAGATCACCACTACTGTGGATGTTTCGGCACCCCCCAGATCTTCCTCGGGACCGTTGTTAGTTGGTTCCCCATCTTGGTCATATAATCCTTTCTATCAGCCTAAAGCAATCCCTTCACGTCCAGCTTCCCCCAGTCCTTCAGAAATATCATCTGCTTCTGACATAGAGTATGTTCCTCATGGGGACCCTAAATTTTAGGCACTCCTTGATCGCAATCCAGTAGCCCTTATGGACTATCTAGTACATAAGTCCATTCAAATATCTGATCAGGGACCACCAATCCAACAAATTTATGATTATCCTCGTGAACCATCCCAGCTTTTGTAGAACAGTTGGCCTCCTTTTTCTCACCTCGAACCACGGAAGAGGGTGGCACACCTGTACCTCCTTTTTCTCTTCCACCAACCATGACGACTAGTTCTCAAATAGTCTTTCCTATTCCTAGCGCCGCAGTTACCTCGGCTATCCCACAGCCTACTTCTGAGAAGTCTTCTACCTTAGCTATAATGGGCATCTCTGCACTCACAGATTGTTAATTCTTCTATGCCATCTATTGTGTCTCAGGGTCAGTATCTCTTGGTGAATCAACCCCTTTCGCGAGTCAGTTGGTTCCTTCTTCTCATCCTCCACCTCATCTTTCTTCCAATGCTCCAGCGATAGTGACCTTTACCCATCCTCTAGCATCGGTGCCCTTAATAACCAATCCAAAATCAAAAGCCTCATTCAGACTTTGTTCCCCACCATGTCCAATCAAGTCAACACCCATGTTCCTCAATCCATTCCGATTCAATCAACAAGTGTAGGAGCCCATCAATCATAGGCTCCGTCTTTCATTCAACCACCTTTTTCTCAACCACTTGTCATCTCACAACCTATCTATACACAGGCTCCTTCACAAAAATACCTCATCAGGCATCACCCAGAACACCTGGTTATTCCTCTTACCATCCTGTTAATCAACAGATGAATCCCCGTTAACACCTCAACAAAATCCACCATTCACTTCTTATGTAGGGCATACCAGCATACCTCCTCCTCAATCTGACGTGGTCCAAATTCTTTTCAAGAAAATCACAGACCTGGAGGCATCCACCAAAGGGGCTCGTCCCTCATACTCTTTTGAAGAAGTATGCAATGAACCGATTCATCCATCAGTGGCTTTTAAGCCTTATCCTCCCCAATGGGAACTTCCTAAATTTTCAAAATTTCATAGTCGGGAGGACCCTCAACAGCATCTGCGAGCATTCAAACACACTTGCTACCTTATAGTCCAGGATCAGGAGCTTATGCTCCATACTTTCCCTATGTCTCTCGCAGGACCTGCTTTAGACTGGTATAATAACATTCCCCAACATTCCTTGTTTTCTTTCTCTCAATTGGCCCAGATGTTTGTTGAAAACTTTTTGATAAATATCACACATAAGATCTCGATTACAGATCTTTATAACATTCATCAATTTGATGATGAGTCTATTGCAGACTTTGTCACTCGTTGGAGAGGGATAATAAACCAATTGTCTTTCTCCCTTCCTCAATCTCAACAGATCGAGTTGTTTACTCGATCCTGTGCTAATCATATTTCTTCCACCTTAAGGATCTAGACCTTTCACACATTTGAAGAAGCCTTTACGATGGCACGCAAACTTGAATCTCGCGCCATTGAACAAGGGAAGTTAAAACTTCATTCTAAATCTAAACCAGATTTTTCTCGGTTTACAAAATCAAACCCTTCCACTTCTAAAGACAAGAATCAGGGATCCACCAATGCTATCGTATTAAAAACACCACGAGCCGATAACATTTCTAATCAAACACCACGGAAAGACTCTTCATCTTCTCGAAAAGGACCCTCGTCATCTCGATCTTTTACTTCGTTGGGGGAATCATATGCCTCTATCTTGGAAAAAATGTTGGAAGTTCACATGATCGAACTTCCCCCTATTAGAAATTTTGATGAAAGCCAAGAACGTCCATTCTGGTATAGGGAAAATGACTTCTGTCATTATCATAGAACCAAAGGTCATGACATTGAATGATGTCAGACCTTCAAGAATCTTGTCCAGAAATTCATTGATAAAGGCGAGCTCATTTTGGATAACCCAAATGCTCCCCCAAATCAGGTGCTTGACGTGTTTAAACAACCTTTTCCCAATCATTCCCCAAACCATGATGCTTCAGGGTCTCAAAAACCAAACACTCATACTATCAGCTTCATTTCTACTAAAGAATCTTCTTCTAAACCTAAGCCATCTGCGAGCACATCGATAGAATCAGAACCTCCTGCCGCTCCGCTAATCGCTGGGATTCCACCATCTTCAGACAGCCCATCTTTGAGTATTCCCACATTGTTAGAGACAGATTCACCTCCCTCTACCTCTTTATCTAATCTTCCATCTATGCCTGAGATAGTGTCATCCTCATCTGTCTCATCGTCGGACATCCTTTCGATGCTCGAGACATTTACATCCCTTCGAGTTTCCACTACATCTACATCTACTTTTGTTTCTCCCATTTTCACTGCAACTATGCCATTGGTAAACATACCTATAGTTGTACCAACTTCGATGGAAGCATCTTCAATTTTAACTCTTCCCATCTCCTTTCCCACAGTAGTTACACCCACAATTACTGTACCAGAAGTATCTCCCTCACAAGGAACTACTTCTTCATCATCCACTTCTTCCGTCATTGATACTATTTTTCCTATTAAAGGGAAATCTAAAGAAATAGTAACACACCTACACTCTCGGTTCCTGAACTTAAACCGAGACAACTAAGATCTAATGATACATCATCCGTATCTCCCCATTTTCTTCCCCCAAAAAGGTTACAGTCCCCTTATGCGGTTGAAGTTGTCACCATCCCTGAAAAAGGAAAACCCATATTTCGAACCATCAAGACTCTTGGTGCTTTCCCTCAAAAATCTCTCTCTACGCCTCATAAAAGATTGGATTTGTCTGCGGAGAAGGCATCTTCTTCTATAACACCATCAAAACCATCATCTTCTTCTACAACACCATCTTCACCAATGCCTCGTAAAGTGGACTTACCTACTAGAAAGGCATCACCTCTCTTATCAGGACCATCGTCTTCATCCCCAAAAGATAGGGCACCTATTGTTCCTCCGATCAGACATACTTTGGGAGCTTCCTCTTCATCTAAATCGGCATTATCTAAATCATCATCTGTTTCGATCAAGCAGCCTTCTTTATTTCTGAAGACCACAACACTTGTTACATCTCCATCATCTTCCAAATCTATCTTAGGAGCTCCTCCACCACCGAAATCAATCCAGTATCACTCACTTCCATCTCAAGTGCCCAAGGCTGCTCCTCCCGATGTCCTGAAAAGGTAAGACGATCCCTAAAAAGACTGTTAAACCAGACATGCAGGTTCTTTTACCTCGGCAATATGTTGAGGTAAAAGAGGCACCTTCATCATCTCTGTCCTCATCTTTGTCTACCGGATTCTATACTGAAATTCTTCACCAACTTATCCAAGCTTCATCCATATCCCTTCCCCCGATCAAACCCTATAATCCTAAAGGAGTAAAACCTTCCTGGTTCAACTCTGATTTGATTTGTGCTTACCATCGCACTCCGGGTCATGACACCGAGGGATGTAAAGCTCTTCAATCTATCGTTAACAACCTCTTGGAAGAAAGTGATCTTCTTTTGGAAGAGGAGGAGGAACAAGTATCTGTTGTTGTCCCAACTTCATCTGAGCCTCAACAGTCCACTCAGACCTCTAGTTCTGTTAATTCCACTATGGATGATCTTCCACCTTCTCAAATCGACACAATTCATATCACCACTAGAACCCGACAATATGATAATCCATCATCATCTACAACATCTCGACCACGGGTTGTCATTTCTGCAGCCCCGAAGGAACTCTTCCTTCCTCATCAGCCTCAAGACCTCGGGTCTCTATTCATGTGCTTCACCTCGGGCTCAAATTCCCGTGTCAGTTGAGGAGAGTGTTATGAAACAACTCACCCATGCTCCGGTCAAAATGTCTCTTTTTGACCTCATTCAATCTTCTCCGCAACATCACCAGGCTCTAATTGATAATCTGCGTCACATCACTGTGAATTCAGATGAGCCCCAGCCTTTCGAGATGGTTGTTGGATTGAATAGACCATCAACCACCATTTCTTTTGAGGATTCTGAAATACCTCCCCTTTCTGCCGAGGATTTAGAGGCTCCTCTTTTTATCACGGTTCAAATCAACAACACTACATTAAAACACACTATGATCGACAGTGGTGCTGCACTCAACGTCATTTCTTCCCACACATTCAAACAACTTAAATTACCTAAGAATGTAGTGTCACCACCACCTTTCACCCTTCGATCATTTAACGATCAGCTGGCAGTTACTTTAGGAACTGTGGTCTTGCCCATTCGGGTAGGTAAAAAATTACTTCACGAGCTCTTTTACATTGTTGAGGAAAATTCCACTACAATATGATCCTAGGATGCTCCTGGATTCATACAATGCATTGCGTCCCATCAACCCTCCATCGATGCTTAAAATATCAGTATGAGGGAAAAATCTATACTCATCCAGGAGATCCTTTTCCTTCTGCACAATGCGACATGACAACAGGGTCTACCCCTCTAAAGAAGGATGCTTGTTCTCCTGGTCGAGGCTTCATCCTCTTCCTTACCTGTAACTAAATTACCAAATTTTCAAAATCTGGAAGAGACATTGCAGCGTTTCTCACTAGGAGAACTTCCTCTTCTTTCTTTTGACGCCCATCTCAAGCCTAATGAGTATGGTAGACCAGACAAACAACCTGAATATCAGCCAGGTCTTGGTCACATCATCACCATTGGTCTACCCAATCAATAGACTAACTTCATTTACGGTGGTCTTGATACACCTCACTATCACCCAGATTCTCCCCTAGGGCCAAACCTTATTCAGCAGGGTTTGATTGTCTACAGAATCCCACGTTTGCAAAAACGTATTTATATCGATGCGCGTGGAAGGGCTTTGGCCTGGGAAAATATGAACAAGGTGTGCATGACCTCGCATCCATTCCAACTCTTAAACCACATCAAAAATTTGGTTTAGGATTTAAACCCCTCTCAAAGGCCACCATCACCATTCTCGATGAGCCTCTTTCCATTGAGGAACCATCTTCTCCCGTCAGGTCAGAAACATCATTTGATGAGGATGACGCCATTTCCATTCCGTCTAACTTTTTTTTTTTAGTCAATACCATTTCCTTAGGACCACTGACCTACAAAACTAATGACAAATCCACTTCCATACCATTAATCTTCCCTGGAATAGTTGGAGACGATTCTCCCACTATCAACACTATCCACTGTGTGGATGATGACTCTGTCCTCACCTATCTGGGGGCAGAGGATTCCTATCTTCCTAAAACCATTCCTTCTGACACGTCTACGCTTCTCAACGAAGCCACTGTCGACCTTAATATAGGGACTTCTAAAGACCCTCGCATCATTAAGGTCGGCCAATCTCTTAATCCACAGGAGTTAGGAGACTTCACCACTTTTCTTTCCAACCATCGTCAAGCCTTTGCTTGGTCATATGAGGATATGCCAGGACTCGATCCCGATATCATGGTCCACAATATCGTTACTCTTCCCGACATCAAACCGGTTAAACAAAAATTGCGTAAAATGCACCCTCGAGTAGCCCTTCTTGTTAAAGAAGAGTTGCAGCGCTTGCTTTCGGCTAACTTCATCCAACCCATCGATTATCCACAATGGGTTTCAAATGTAGTACCAGTAACTAAAGCTACTGGGAAAATTTGAATTTGTACCGACTTCCGGGATCTTAATCTTGCTTGTCCAAAAGATGATTTTCCTCTACCTAATATCGACCAACTAGTGGATTTAACTGCGGGTCACGAGATGCTTTCTCTTATGGATGGTTTCTCTGGGTATAATCAAATTCTCATCACACCAGAGGACCAACATAAGACTTCCTTCATAACTCCTTGGGGGACTTTTTGTTATCGTGTCATGCCTTTCGGTCTTAAGAATGCAGGAGCAACCTATCAGTGAGCAATGACCTACATCTTCCACGATCTCTTACACAAAACTGTGGAAGATTACGTCGATGATCTCCTCGGTAAATCCAAACACCGTCAGGATCATCTTTTCATTCTTGCACCTCTCTTTGAGAGGCTTATTCACTTTTGTCTTCATCTAAATCCATCTAAGTGCGTGTTTGGCATTCTCACTGGTAAACTCTTAGGCTTTATCATTTCTATTAGGGGTATTGAAGTAGACCCCACAAAAATAAAAGCTATCCTTGAGATGCCTCCCCCTTCTAACTTAAAGCAACTCCACAGTCTTCAAGGATGCCTTCAATCAGTGCATCATTTTATCTCACAACTGTCAGACCGTTGTCAACCTTTCCATCATCTCCTCCGTAAGAATGTTCATTTTGAATGGGATGAGCATTGCCAAAAAGCCTTTGATGATCTCAAAGCTTATCTTCTTTCTCCACCTGTGCTTACACCTCCACGTGAGGGGGAGCCATTCTATCTTTATATCTCTGTGACTGACCATGCTCTGGGAGCCATGATCTCACATCGGGATGCTTGTGGTAAAGAACAAGCCATCTATTACATCAGCCGTACTCTCCATGAGTATGAAACACGCTATTCTGAAGCTGAAAAGTTGTGTTGTGCTCTCTTCTTTGCAACTTCTAAGCTTCGTCACTACCTCCTCAATCATAAAACTTACATTGTCACAAGTGTCAATCCACTCAAGACAATGCATGTGAAGCCTTATCACAATGATCGTATCACTCGTTGGCTCATGCTTATGACAAAATTTGATCTCGAATTTATCCCAAAAATCTATCAAGGGTCAGGTCATTGCAGATCAATTAGTTGATGCTCCTCTTCCGGACACTCAAGACCCTCTCGCTCAATTCCCCAATGAGTATATCCAACAAATTGATTTTGGTCTTTCTCCATTTAAAGTAAAACTCTTCTTTGATGGATCCAAATGCCAAGAGGGGGAGGTGCAGGTTTCGTTATGATTCCTCCTTGGGGTGCACCTATCCCAGTTGCACACAAACTTAACTTTGAGTGTACCAATAATATGGCTGAATATGAAGCTCTTGTTTTAGGTCTTCAAAATGCCATTAATCTTGGCACCCACCATATCGACATCTTTGGTGACTCTGAACTCATCGTTAATCAAGTCACTGGTGTCTATCAATGCAAGAATGATATCCTTCAAAAATATCACGATATCGTTCTCTTTCAACTTCAATCCTTTGATAAATTCACTATCCAAGCTATTCCTCACACTGCGAATCGATTCACAGATACGATGGCTTCTTTAGCCTCACTTATTCCACCTTTTACCAAGACTCGTGACTTTATGTGGTTGTGCAATGATTAGACCAACCATCTCATCTCAGGCAACTGACTTCAATCAATGCCATTACAACCAATACTCAAGATGAGTGGTATCAACACATTGTTGATTATCTATCCCATTCAGTGCTTCCTCCAGATCTTACTTCCAATGGTAGAAGATCTTTTATCCTACGCACTAATCACTATACTATTCTAGGTGGAATCCTCTACAAACGTGGTTTTGATGGTATTTTGCTTCGGTGCCTCAAAACCCCTGAATCATCTAAGGCTATCCAGGAGGTCCATGATGGTATCTGTGGTGGACATTTTAGTGGTTTGGCCGTAGCTAAATGCATCTTACGCTTAGGCTATTATTGGCCTTCTCTTAATCGAGATTGTTGCGAATACACTAAGAAATGTGTCAAATGCCAACAACATTCCAATCTTACGCATATCCCTAGTCAAGCTTTGCAACCTGCGACAGATTTGTGGCCTTTTTCACAATGGGGTCTTGATCTCATCGGTCTTATCAATCCCCGCTCTTCACAATGCATCATCATTCTATCATTACTACCACAGAATACTTTACTAAGTGGGTGGAAGCTATTCCCCTTTCCTCAACAAAAGCTAAACCAATTGTTGATTTTGTCTATCAACACATCATTTGTCACTTTGGTATTCCACACAAACTCATCACAGACAATGGTAAATCTTTCAAAAATGTCGATTTACAGAATCTCTGTGACACTTTCAATATCAAACTCAGCTTTTCTTCTCCATACTATCCCCAAGCTAACGGCCAGGCCGAAGCTTCCAATAAAACTTTGCGTAACATCCTCGCAAAGGTAACTAGTCGAGCTGGTAGGGATTGGCATTTACATATCCCTTTTTCTCTCTGGGCTTATCGGACTAGCATTCGTACTCCTACTAGTGCTACTCCCTTCTCTCTCATCTATGGGTCTGAGGTTGTTCTTCCTTTGGAAGTCCAGATCCCATCTCTTCGTGTTTCTCTCAGAGAATTTGTCTCTGATGAGGACTATCGTCAAGAGCGTCTAGCGCAGCTTGAGTTGTTAGATGAGCGGCGTCTCAATGCTCTTGAACATCATCAAGTCTATCTTGAGCATGTCAAACGTGCTTACAACAAGCACTTGCAGCACCATGACTTCAAAGTTGGTGATCTTGTTCTTAAAGAAAACCAAAATGTCACTACACTAGAATGGAGTCAGCGTGGTAAGTTTGCTCCTAACTGGATGGGTCCATACGTGGTTACTCATAAATATGGATCTGGGGCTTACCATCTATCTTCCATGGATGGTGTACCTGAAATGGAACCTATTAATGCCTTGCATCTAAGGCCCTTCTACTGTTAAAATCTATCTTACATGTTCTTAGTCACAAAACAGATCTTTCATCCATCTATAACCAGTCATACCTTTTTGTAGTGATTTAGAACTATGTGGTTCTCCACGTTATGTCTTTTTCTACCTTAAAATATGAGTACCGCGGCTCTACTCATGGAATTTTTCTTATGGATATGTTCCTCCTCATGGTAGGAACACCTTAATCACTTCTTCATTTGTCCCAAGTGTCTATCTTAATCAAATCTACTTAGGGTATGAGTACGCATTTGTATACGTTTTCTTTCCCTCTATCTGATCTATCTGGTCTAAACTCAGCTTCCTCCCAACAACAACAAAAAAAAAAAAAAAAGATGCTATCCAAAATTCCTAAAAGATAGACTGATCCCTTGAAGGACAGCTATCCATGCATTATTAAGCAAATCAAAAGATATAGACCATACCCTTGAAGGATGGCTATCATTAAATTCAAACTACAGACCGTTCCCTTGAAGGATGGTTGTTTCTCTCATGGAATTCCCAAGGCTTCTCGCATTGATCAGCCTTTTCAGTAACAGACTTCCTCTTTGGCCAGTTTGTTCACTTTTTAGCATCACTGAAAGACTTCCCATATCGATCAGTCTTTCCACATCTAGCAAACTTCCCGCATTGATCAGTTTGCTTTTCTGTCAAAACAAACATCATGAAGCTGAGATATAAGACCTTTTTTCGATCATATGGAGAACCCTATTTTCCCAATATGAGCGTGTATTCTATCCTTTTGTAAATTTTGACAAGATACATACTTACTTCTCCTTCCATTTACCTTCTAGATCTGGTTTGCGACTAGCTAGTGTCAGGTTTATTTTAACCTCATATATGGCCTTGTATGCATGGTCTTTTGGTTTCCTATCAAAAGTCTCTATTTATGGTCGGTTAGGGGCCTAGCTTATCATTCTTTTTCTTATCTAGGTGTATTTCCTTTATTTCCCATTATCATTTCTTATTCATCCAGTTAAATTGACATTTAACATGTTAATTTAGTCAAAATCTATCATCTATCTAATTTCATCTTATCTACTTTTTCCAAAAGAAAACATATCATAGCATGTATTATCAACACATGTGGATCTATCTATCTATTTTTCATCAAAATTCAATTAAAACATCTTAAATATATCAAAATCTATCAATCACATCTATCCATCTATCATCTAAAAACATGTCCATCCAAGTTACACTACATCTGTCTATATCTATTTCTCATCAAAATTAAATCCACATATCAATCACATCACATCAACATCACGTCTATCTATTCTATGAATATCAGATCACACCTATTTATCATCTATCAGCATATGTCTATATCCATCACAATTACGTTACATCTATCCATGTCTATCAAAATTAAAAGCATGAGTACAATCATTTGACAAAGAAAATGATGAATCTCTATATATATACATGAGTATCTGTACAACAAAGAATGGGTGGCTTTCAATCAAGCCATCTATATCATACATCAAAAATGCCTTCAAATCGAGGCTACATCAATACATCGATACAAAAATATATCAATCTCTAAATCGTAAAATCCGATAGGTGGAAGACACTATCTCCTCCACCCTCCTCTGGACCAGGCTGTCTCTCCTGCCGCCACCTATCAAACTAGAAGCACCTACTGCTGGGGGCCTACCTCCACCTCACCCTCTCCCGGTGCTCCCTCCCTCTGATGCACCACTAGCTGTGGCTATCATAGATCTCCTCCTCGCACCATAATGAGGCACCTCAGGGGCATGTTGTGCTAGGGCGTCCTCATAGTATCTCACCTCAGTGAGGAGAGACTGATATGTACTCAGGCTCACTGTACTAGGTGCTCGTAGTGTCACTTGGTGGTGCTACTGGTGGTGGCCCTCCTATGGTCATACCCTGTGTCCCAGACTCTGACGTGGTACCTGTATCACCATATTTGGCCCTGAGGGCCTCCCTATGTCGATGGTAGTGATCCCTCTGCTGGATCACTGTATCTCACTCCTGGCGAGCTATGTCCCTCTCCAATATCAGGGCATCCCTCTCCTCTGTCAGAGCTCTGATCTCCTCTAGGGCAACCTGATGTGTCTGCGTCAGCGTAAAATGCTCTCCCTCCAGCCTCTCCAATGTTGTGGCTATATCCTCCTCATCGGCATCTATGGATGCTGGCAAGTGTCGTGGAAGCTCTATCGAATACCATGCCGCATAGCCGTCATCCACTCCGGCATCATCATCACTATCTGCAGAAGGTGGGGCCTCCCTCAATGGATCTCTGAGATCAAAATCAGCAAATTTGTCTCTCTGTTGTCTCGTCTATATGGCCTGTAGGTGGTCGGCACTATCTGCACTAGGCCAACTATCTCAATACCCGTATAAATGGGACTCACTCCCACATATCAGGCTTGCGGCCCCTAACCACCCTGCTCCGTCTCAACCCCACCAAGTGAGCATCCTGACCAGCCCATGTCGAAATACCCGATATGGTCTCCAGATGACCTGCTCTGGTGTCAGCATGTCCTGAAGCGCTCGCATACCAATCTGCGGATCTCCCTGTATCTCCCAGGGCCATGTCGGCCCGCCATCACCAAATCCATAATCAATGGCCCCCACTACTGCTGGCATCCATGGAAGCCCGGATGGCCTGATCACTACTATGTGCTCATATGCCCAGCAATGGAGCACAAAACTAACATCAATCCCTGTCCTCCTGCCAGTGGTATACATCCATAGCTCATAATATATCTGAGCTATCAGGGCATCAGAAAATGTGAACACCTGTCTAAACTACAGGATGTCACAAACACAATCTAGCAATAATAATGGGAATCTCCCACCTCCTGAATCTGGTAGAGAAAAGTAGGAGATCGCCATCTGAATCAACACTATCCATCTGCTCCTGGCATCATCCTGTCTATACTTGAGGCTATCCTCACTACCCTGACACTATCTCTGACTCATCCGCCCTGTCCCCATATAACCGTCCTAGGGCCCTCTGCTGCTGCTCTCGTGGAGTGATCTCAATAGGGTCCCCGGTGATCGGCAGCCTCAGGATCCTGTATATATCCTCGTGGGTGATAGTCATCTCACCCGTCCTGAACCAAAACGTGCAAGTCCTGGCTATCCCATCGCCGTACTAGTGCTCACATCAGCTCTACATCTCGCGGCACTCGTCGGTAGTACCGAAAGCCCCCGAGCCCGGCTAACTCTAGGTGGCACCAATCTACGTCAGTCACATCAGGGAGAATGGTCTCCAGAAGCTTGGGGATAGCATCCCACATGTGTAACGCCTCTCGTGCCTGCATCCACGACGTCAAGAGCAATGTTAGCTTCCCATTTATCCAAATCAGAACATCAAAAACATACATTCTATCATCTTATCAGTCTAATGGTAAAATCGGCGTCGATTTACTTAAATCGGCATCGATCACAAATAGTCGACGTCGATTTAAGGTAATCGGCACCGATCTCATATAATCGGCGTCGATTTTTTCAATCGACGCCGACTGGGAGGACGAGTGTCAAAAACACTCTTACTCCTCATTTATTCCTTTTTTCTCTAAAAATTGGGAGCCTAATATGCTATTTTATGATAAAATTATAGAAGGAAGTTCGGCTAGGTTCACTTACCCCTGGTCGTGTCCTCTTCCGCTTCTGACTGACTCCCAGAAGCTTCCATGGTGCTCAAATCCAATTTTTGACTCTCTCTAAATCAATCGTCACGGTCTAAATAAATCGTTCACGTTTTCCTTTTGCATATTTATATGCACTTGGTATAGTCGGCGCCGATTTGTTTGGTCGACGCCGATTGTTATGGTCGGCACCGATTAGTCTGGATCACCACGCCATTTACACCTATTGTTGCCGATCGGTTGCACTGTAGCTTCTTGCCATCTCCTAAATCTTCTTGCCATAGTGTTGATGCTTGGCTTATTTATCTGGTCATTATTGTGCCCTGAATGTTGCCTTTTGGCACATACTTTCGATATTATCATCCATTTCGAGCTTGTCCCCTGTACATGGGGCACTCACATTTTTGGCAGCTTAGAGTTAACGGGTCTGTAGGCACTCACGTCATCTGCTTCATGCAGACCATTTGGTTGTCCCTACCAATGTATCTCTCTTTAGGTGCTAACTATTTTGCAGCCCTCCTTACACTCACGGGTCTGTAGGTACTAACGTCATCTCCCTGAGACCGTCTAGACTTCCCTACCAATGTGAGTTCCTTAGGTAGCTGCCTTAATGTTATTTTTGTGCATCATTAATGATCAGATCTACTCCAGACATCTAGCTGGGGCATCCTGCATTTTCATCTACCTTTTTCAAACTTGGGATCATTTGTTCTATCACCCATCCCATCCCTAGTTTGAGGGGGATCACATCATCACTTTTTCCTCCTTTCTTCCACCTCCTTGTTTTTGTCTTGCAACTTTGCTTATCGCAAGTTACTCAACAAAAAGGGGCAAAATGTAGACACCTAAAATTGGTTACCCAATTTAGTGTCCCTCACATTCGTTTACCTTCTCGGGTAACCTGGGGCACGTTCATATCACCATTGCCCCCTTGGGGTATTATTCAATTTGTGATTTAAACACCTATCCTAGGTTTAATTCACCCCATTATGTTTTACCCATGAGTAATTAAATATTAACTATTCAATTACACCTTTTTACATATATCCTAACCACTTATCTACCCCATATCTATTCTATCCATATATCCCCCCTATTTCTCCTCCTCCCAAACCGAGCAGTGGGATATTTCCCATATTTGAGGTGAAAGGATCACTCTCATCTTTCCAGAAATCACTCCTTTTGGCCATTTCGGGAGTCTGTTCCCTGATCGGTGCCGACCGGTACTCGGTCGACGCCGATTTTTTAGAACGGCACCGATTTCATCTCGGTCGGCACCGATTACAAATAGAGGCCCAAACTCAGTTCTGGTTAGACAGTTAGATGGTGAGATAGACAGTGAGTTAGACAAAGAGAATGAGAGAGTTTCGAGCATCAAGTCTGAGCATTATCTATCAAGTGAGAGTGAATCCTGTCCAAACCAATCCCTGAGAGGAGTACCGTTACTCTGCTCCTACCACATCAACATCGTGAGTCTTCATCGATCTCTTGGTGACTCTATTCCTGCATCCAACACAGGTGGAGCCTTGTCAGTATCCCTACGACACTTGCAGATCTAGCGGAGATCGATGATCTAGCCTCCACTGTCTGTTTCTCAATCTTCTACAAATTTTCCCAAGTCGACGCCGATTTATATTGAATCGAATCAGTCGACGCCGATTTTCCTAACCGACACCAATCAGCCTACAGATAGGTAAAAGGACTCAGGTAACATTAATCCAGCATTATTTTCAGAATTTCTTGTTTCTACTACTTTTTCCATCCACTGTTTAGATTCATTCATTATTTTTGATCAAAAAATCTAGTCATTTACGTACATCTTTTATCATGTATGCTTTTTTCCTTAATTAAAAATGTGGATTGACATCTACCGAGGAAGCTTATCGCTTCCCAGACCCGCTTTTCGGGAAGTCCACCCAAATATCTTTTAACGTTGTCTTTTTCTGTCAAGCATCTGTGTCTCGCAGGTTTCCTGGATCTACTTTGCAAGATCACTCGTGTGCGCCCGTCTTGTCTACATCGGCTTTCTTTTCCATCTACATCTTCAAGTTTCCAAATCCATTCAACAAAACCATTTGAAAAGGAATGCAAAAAACACGACACTCCATGCAACCATTTTTTTGGTAATTTGTCAGACATTTCACAAGGCATTTTCTAATCTCCAGTTTTGTCGGAGAAAAGGAGGATGCTAGAACAATTAATGAATCAGTGGACACTTAGGGGTTTTAGGTAGGGGAAGAGTGAAACAACAAATCTTGCAAAGCCATGAGTAGGATAGCAGAAAAGGAACTCTCGTGCAGTCTTAACAAACACCATCTACTTGAAATAAAAGAGAAAGCAATAATAATGAAGTGGTAGCAGTGACTACCTTAAGAATGGAGTTGTAATGGTTACAGTGCACATAGCACAGGTTCATAGAAGCATAAGAAGCAAAAAATAAATGTAACTACACATTACACCCATGAAGCACCTTCTAATCCTCAATCTTCTTCTGCCCACAATAATTAGATCAATGACTGTCAGTAGATCCTCTCATAGCCAAATGAACCCACTACAAAATAGATACAGATCCAGAACAACCAATTTGTGTTTAGAACATGATGAGATATTAGAGCCGCAGTATCTCCTTGCACAGCTTTTAAAAGAACCAAGAACGAGACTGATTTTAGGCGGTTAATTAGTAGAGCTCTGCTTAGCACAATTCCCTATAGGTTCTATTTATTTAATTTTGATAGTACGCACAACACCTTCTACCACCATCCAATCACTGCTAACTCTACAACGTATCCTGACCATCCACGTGGTTGATGCTTCTAGGCATCAAATAAAGTGCTTGTATTATTATGCATGGAAAAGGACAGGTCTGAAATGGAGTTTAGGATGTGTCGCTTCCTTTCTCGGAGAATAGGCATATTCTCTAGAAAAGGTGGCTTGGGGATTGGACATGGAGGGGCACTTACTGAATTCCTTTAATGCCTTTTCCTATCTAGTATATCAACCACTTGTAGTGACATGTTCAAGTTAATAAAATGTGATTGGTTCCGTCTTGCAGATGGCTCTTTGTTTGAGAAAACTTAAAACTACTTCCACCTACCTCTAGATTTCCAAATAGGTAATTGGAACAAACTCTCTTTTATGCAAAAACACTATCGGGAACTAGTTTTGCGAGTGGGTTTTTAGGCCCTCCACCATTGGGCAACAAGAAATTTTAGTTACAATTATGATTGTCAACCCTATAGATACCCTTGTAACTTGACAATTGTTCGTCATTTTTGATTTCTGTAGAATGTGATGAAGCCTTTGTATGTTGGGGAATAAGTAGGAATCATCCAAATTTTTTCTTAAAGTCTAGATGAGTGTTTTTGGGACCCATTTTGTAGGAACTTTTGTTGTTTTGGTCATTTTTTTCAACTTGATACTTTAGCTAGAAACTCCTTCTGAGGGTCCCGTTAACTTATCACCACACGCGACCTTGTAATATCGTCACAATTCTATGTAGCATATTATTCTATATTTTATCTTGTATAAATGGATTTTGGAAATGCATGATGTTTTTCTCTCTCCTTCCTATCCTCTTTCCATAAATGAATATGATACTTTGGTTGATTTTGAAAATGTAAATGGATTGAAAATGATAAATTGGTTTGAAATGAAATGAAATTAAACATGAAATAAAAATGTTTATGACATTATAAATGGAAATTAAAATGGCTCTTAACCTTATCTCCCATTCATACACTCTCTCTAGAACCAAAAATGTAAATTACGAATGAATGTGAAAATATGAATGCGTGAAAAACGAACTCTCTTCTTATCTCTCCATATCTCTACCTCTCTCTACTCTTGGTTTGAAATTTTTCAAAACGATGAATGTGTGGATTTATGCTTGGTTGTAGGGGATTTCCATACCGGTTTTGGGACTGACCTGTGGTGATTCTAAGTACACAAGACCGAATAAAATGGCAGCATTAATTGTGCTTCTTTTGTAACTACGAGATTATTTTTTTGAATATATGTAATCTTGAATATAATATACTAGCGATATAGTTATGAATAGAATACTTCATTCATTTTTTCCATGATGAAATCTATATTGTTGCATGTTCATGAAATGTATTATTTTTATGCAATTGTACTTTTGCATGTTTGACTAATTCCACACGTAGTCGTATTTAATTATATTTGGTTAGGTAAATGATGTTATTGTATCATGTTGCATTAGAAAACAATAGAAGAGATTTAAATTGAAATAATGTTAATTAAAACCATTTGTACCATCGTAACCTTAGATGTGATTGTACTCAAGAAATTGTTGGTGGTAATATGGTAATGGCATAATTCATATTTATGCTAGTGGTGTAGGGACCTAGAAAATCTCTTAGCTTTAAAAGAAAGTCATAACAACTTGTTTTTGTGTGTTTCCCTTTTGGGTGAAAAGTGTCAACCAAACTTATAGTTTTAAATATCAACCCTGGTGGTATGGGATGGTCCCCTTGAGCTTAATCTCATGCCTTGTTTCTTTAGTGGAACCAAGATCCACTTCGGACATCTCTACGCCTTAGGATTGGAAGTGTTTTCTATAGCTTTTGATTAGTTGAACACCTTTCAGTTCTATAGGTCATGGGTGATTCTTTTGTTGAACGCTAGTTTTGGTCTCATGGTAGTAGGCATAGATCCTTGTGGTATTTGGAAATAAATTTTAAAAACTAATTCTAGGACCTTCTTGAAGGGTAATATGTGGACATGTTTTGGTATCTAGACCTTATCAATTGGGTTTTGTTAATGGTAGAATGTTGACCCATTAGAATTGTGAGAATTGTGATTGTTCCTTACTCCTTGTTAAGTCTCCTTTTTCTAACATTAAAGATGGTATGAGATGTATCCTTTAAGAATAGGATACTCTAGAACATGAACTATTGACTTAAACACAAATCTCGTGTGACTCTTTTATATATTATAGATGCTCACAATCACCTATATCTTCAATTTGTACCGCAAACATATGTTAGCTTATGATTTTCCTTTTATCATCTTGGGATCCTTTTTTCTCGCAATGAAAACTAGATGGAATGGTGAATAACCATGTTATTTAATAAGCAAACCCATAGTCTAAGAGTGAGTGTTGGGGGACGTATATGCGTTCAATATATTAGAACTAACCTTGGGTGTTGCAAATTAATGGCAATTGAAATATGAAACAAATAGTGTACACTTTTATAGGATATTCACAAAATGGTGCTTTTCATAAAAGGAGTTGTATCTTACTTTTTTTTTGAGAATGTACCCCTGTGATGTCAGGCTATGAATTATAAGTACCATGGAGATTATTTTTGCAGCCTATTAAATATTTCTTGTGATATGAAGGTAGATGTGTTTTGACCCTCTCAAAAATAAATCTTTGAGAAGGCATAGTTCTAATTTTTGGGAATCGAAACTTATTGTGTAAATGTTAAGAAACTTCTAGTAAGAAATCAAGTTATATGATGTGTTCACAATTATACAAACAAACTAAATTGGATGAAACTAGTATAAGCTAAGTGATAAGCAAACCAAAAGGAATGTGGTCTCCAAAAAGGAAAATGTGTGCTTTCATGTTAAGTACTTCCTAAATATTTGAGGTTAAATAATGAAATATGAATATAATAAAGATGTACCCTACAAAATGTGGAAATGTAGAAGGTGCCCATGGGTGATGTACAAGTATTGGTTGGGTCATGATTACATACTTGCTCATTTTCAACGTGTGACTTTTGACTATGTCTAGTGTTTTCTTGATCTATTGTACCCTACATGTGTATACAAGTGGGTTCATGTTTGTGCTAGTGTAACATGTTGTGTGGAGTTTAGTGAGAAATTTGTGTATTGTCTTGTAACAAGTAATGAGATTAAAAACATCCTGGCATATTTAGGTCTTATGTTTGGATCCCACATGGGTGGGTACCACATGGTATATACCCTCTTGGTCTAAACAAAGAAAAAATAAGGCATCTTAGGTTACCCATCCCCTATGCACTAATTGATGGAATTTGGTTCAAGAGACACATTGATGGAGTTCTACTCGGGTGAATTAAAGGTGAGCAATGTGAAAAAGTTCTGACCAAGCTCCATGATGGTTTCTCAGGTGGACATTTCTATGCTAAGGCCATAGCCATGAAAATTACAAAATCGGGTTACTTTTTTCCCACATTATTTATTTATGCTCACAAATGGGTCAAAAATGTATGGAATGTACTTTCTTCATATGTAAGAAAAGGTTGGTTTCCCTTCCACTTCATCTAATTAAAAACATCGGTCATTTACACAATGTGGTCTTGATTTCATTGGCATGATTAATCCTCCATCAAGTGTTTGTCCTAAGTGGGTTTTAATACTAACAGACTTTACCATACGGATGAAAGATATGCCATTGAAGGTAGCCACTGAATCAGTTATCCTGGACTTTCTTGAAGAGATTGTTACAAGCTTTGGAATCCCTCAGACCATCATTTCTTACAATATAAAATCTTTCTTGGGATCCAAAATTTCTAATTAGGATCTTGGGCTATGGATTTATCTTAAGACTTCTTCCAATTACTATCCCCAAAGTAATGGATTGACAGAGTCTGCTAACAATAATCTTATTAGGATCATGAAGAGAACAATGGACATCAATCAAAGACAGTGGCACACAAAGGTGATAAATGCTCTCTAGGAGGACAAGATAACAATAAAAAAGGAAACTGGCCCTTCTCCTTTCAAGCTTGTATATGGAAAAGAGTCCATAATTCATTTTTCACTTGAGTTTCCCTCACTTGAATTGGCTCAAGAGCTAGAATATGAAGGGGCACACCAAAGAGAGATCCGGTTGGCGACTAATTAGTGGAACTTAAGGAGTTAAGGAATTCTTCCATGATCAGGCCGAAAAACATCAAAAATCAACCAAACAATGGTTTAACAGAAGGATAGGGATCAAACATTCAAGGTTAGAGATCTAGTCTTAAAATGGGATGCGATTAGAACTAAACTGAAAGAAACTTCAATTTTGATACAATCTGGAGTGGTCCGTATATTGTTACCGCTTGTAAAGACACCAAATTTTTTAAGTTATCTGATCTTAATGGAGATGTATTATAAATCACATTTAATGGGATCTATAACAAAAACTCCCATCAAGTTGTTCGCTTTATGTTTTATGTATTCACTCGCTTTAAATTCCTTTAAGTGCTTTCAACACATTCTTTTATTGGTATGGTAGGTTTCCTTTCCCTAAGTGCTTTGCATAGTTTTGTTGTTCGTAGATGATATTGTTGCACATTTTTCAGCATTTTTTCGGAATATTTGTTGTGGGAAGAGGTTCAAGGAGTCAAGGATCAACTGTAATGCTTCATGGAATCAAATACAAAGCAACTAAAATCAGTTTTTGGGCAAGTCTTCGTGTTTCATATATTCAGCCAAAACATATTAGAATTTCGCATCACAGATAGTATGCACTTAATATTGGGGTTATTGCTACTCAATTTCATCATAGGTTGTGAAAGAAAAGGGAAAAATTTAGATGTAAAACAATTTTCCACTTGAAGAAAATTTTTAGAAATTTCTTATGTTGAGTTGGAAAATTCAAGCAAAAGATCAATTTTAGGTTTCGTAGTTTTTCAAGTGGTCTCAAGGGTTGTTTTTTAATGTTTCATATCAAATTTAATGTTTATCATGATAACTCCATGCCCATTGATGCTCCAAGGCCACTAATTAACTCGTTTAGCAAGAAAATGGCCACTATGAGTCACCAAAATGTTGTCCATTTTTGCACCCCTTGCAAAAATTAGACAACTCGAAAATTTGAACTTGAGAACTTCCATAGGATCTTGGTGAATAATCTAAAGAAAAATAAGTAATTTTCATGTTTTATGAGCACTTGGATCATTCTGGATGCAATTCCCCTTCTCTAGGCTTCAGATCCATTACTTAGAAAAATTGGAAAAAATGGATTAAATTTTGACAAAATTGCAAAAAGTTGGTTTCAGGGCATCCTACTCTATTTCCCGACTCCCTTGGTTAAAGATAAAACAAAAAAAATTGGGAAAATATGATAAAGTTGACCTATTTTAGTGTATTGCAGATAAATCAGCTCATGGGGGTACAAGGGGTGTGAGTTCATTGGGTCGCAAGTCCTCTAAAAGCCCAATTTTATTGATTTGTTAAGGAGGGGAAATGATTCCTTAATAATTTGGATCAGCAGTGTGTTTCGAGCTCAAGTGGATTAGATACCATGAAGTTTTGTGAAACACTTTGTTCCCCGCAACGAGGCCAAGGCCAAAAGGTAAAAGGGCGATGTTCATTGTAATGTAACTTTTTCGAAATTATTCTAGATACGTTGTGAGTTATAGGCCTCTTGTTTGGACATCTTACATGGTGATCCTTTCCTCTTCTCCTCTAATGTAATGGATTGTGCATTCTTGAAGCAATAAAATGTGTGTTTTGTGGCTCTCTTTTTCCCTTTCTCTATTTTATTGCTTCTCTTCCTTTCCTTTCATTACATTTGCAGGTGTTGTGTGCATCTTTGTTCTCCTTGCAAGGTCTCAGATGTGTTGTGCTCTAGAAAAATGGTGGTTTGAATGTTGATATGGACTGTGGTTCTCATTTTTTCCCTCTCCTTCATCATTTTCTCCCTATTTTTCACTCATTGGAATGTCTCCAACCCTCTTCTTGGTGTTATCACCTCTGTAGTTTAGGATTTATGTTTATGCATCTCCTTCTCACCCTGGTCCCTTGGAATTTTAGAGTAGAGTTAGATAGTTTCATTTCAATTCCTAGGAGTAGTTTAGCATTAGGAATAGGTAGAGGAAGTCGGCCTTCTCCAAAGGATGTCTCTCGGTTGCCAGTCCTACAATAAAGAGATAGTCCCATGTTGCCTCATAATTCTTGGTCATTCATGATCATATCTAGGGTGTAATTTTGAGCTCCAACAAAAACCTATTTGGGTAAATCATTACCATGTGAAACACTTTTCAAATGAAATTCCTTACATTTATTGATTTTTTTATCACGAATAGCTATGTTGGTATTGTATACAACAAGTTATGTTCAATCAAGAATAGAAAAGTATTAGAATAATCACCCAATGGTTTGAGTAATGGTTATGTCAACACAAATATTAAACGAAAGGACAACAAAAATTCCCTAGATCTATGAGGATCTTTCAAGCGTGATAAAAACAACAAAATTAAAAAGGAATACTAATACAAAGAGAAAATTCCAAGGTCTCACCACCAAGTTAGTTCTATTTTTTTGTTTTGAAATTTAATTCAAGTTCTATATTTAAAAATAGTTTCCAAAGATAAAAAATTGTTTGAAGAAAAATCCACCTTGAATTCAAGTACATGTTATTTGATCTTTAACAATGGTCAAATAAATCAATTCAATAAAAATTTGCAAACCCCATTATAATACATGAAGATGTTTTGAAAATATGTGGTATATGGGCTTAGGAGAATTAGGAGGCATGTGACAGCTTAAAAAGGATAGTCAACAAATCTAAGAAATTATTTAAATAAAATTTTCAACTCAAGTTAAATTACATTTCAAATTGAGCTAAACAATGGATGATTAAATAAATTTAAGTAGAATTCAAGAAAGTGCACTATAATTCAAGAAGGTAATTCAAGAAGGCATATGACGGTAAGGAAACATACTTACTTAAACTAATGTTTTCATAGATATATAATAAATTTTTAAAACATTTAATATATAGGAGATATACATGGGGAATATGGGTGAGGATGGAGGAACACATCAACATCCGGTATAGGCACATATTATTAGGATAAATTATACAATGAACGGATCAAGTGGGATAAATATCACATTATAAGTTAATTTAAATACTAATGACATAAAAAATTCCTTTATATTTTATTAATTGAAAGTATTTTGGAATTTCAAATTTATGCAACATGTGTCGAGACTTGTTGAGACAAGACCCTTAAAGAAAGACTTTGTCAAAGGAATTTGATGACTCATGTCTTGGGGAAAATAAGCATCGAAAAGGTTGCACATTACTTCATAAGTTAATACTAGCAATCGCATGTGTACAATGCAATGTGAACACCGAATGGTATTTGTTATTCGATTTAGAAAGACAATTATTACTTTTGTAGTTGATGTTGATAAGGGGTGTGATCGACAATATTGATTTTTGTTAAAGCCAAAATAAATGTTGCAAATGCAAGTGAGACATGTAAGTTTGCTAATAATCACTCTCAAGAATGTTGTGAATCTGAAGTGTTGTTGTCAAAGTAGATTGAAAGAATGACTAAGTGCTTTAACATATTATCTCTCCATGAAACTAAAATGAGACAAATTATGTAATTATATATAAACAAATCTAAAATGTTAATGGTACATTCCAAATTTCTTTATTACCTCAACGAGTTTGAGTGCATCATTTTTAGAGATATTTTGTGCATATCTTACAATCATAGCATATGATGAGACCACATTTCTTTGAGGTATTTTTTTAAAAAAATGGTATATGTTATTTGTGTTATAGGGATAGTTTTTACTTTTGTAGTTGTGTTTGTTTAAACCATGGGTGATTACTTTGTATGTGTAGAAATATAGATGAGTCACTTCATTTAAATATCGCAAACATGAATTGTAACCCTTAAAACTATTCAAAATGCAAAAAGTGATATAATGTACAAAACTTTGGATGGAAACAACTATAAACCGCATGGTTCTTTCTCTCGCATTTTAAAATTGTAGGTATTTGTGTGTAGATGAAGACATTAAAAATGTGTTATTTTTGGTTAACATAAAGAAACGAGCAACAATAAAAAGGAAAAATGGAACATGTATGTTGAAAAGTGTATTTTTGTAATTGTAGATATATAGACGATCCACTTCATTTAAAGGTTTCATCTCTTCATTTCAAACTTGTTACAAATTTATACATATACATTTTCAAATTTCATATCATGAGTGGTATCATTTTTCGACTATTTTATTTTAACTTAACATGAGAAGAATTATATCATGAATGGTAGCTTTTTTAGGGTAATTTTATATCCGGTAAACATGAGTAAATTTGATACCCCTTGAACAAAAATGTCACCTAGGATAGAAGAAGTGTTGAGTAATGTAGTAGCGGAGGTGCTATCAAAGTAAAGTGTAGTATTTATGAAGGGTTGAGTGATAATAGTCTTGCTTCCTCCTTTTTTATTGCTCCAAGTGTTGGTACGTGCGCCTTTTTTAGTACCTTTTGAATGAAAAAGGAGGTGAAATGTGTAGATTTGCAAGTGATGGAACTCTGGAGAAAGCTATGAATGTCAGACCCTTCCTTTCATTAGTTCCAATGTCGGTAGTTGATCTATGCATAGTAAGTCCCTGGGACTTGTGGATAGTTAATCCCCAAGCCATTTTAAGTGGCAATTGTCTTCGATTCCCTCTCAAAATAGGGGGTATCGGAATATGTAACGGGTTGGAGGGATCCCAACATGGGCCATTGTATCTATCAAATTTGACAACAAATAAAGGTAATGTTTGTGGTGGCATTGATCCATCGTAGAAAATGGTGGTGATTGTTCATGTAGCACCATTTACGAGGCCTACAAGAACCCATAAATTTTAATAAGCATGATTTTTTTTGTTTGCACAACAGTTTTATGCTCCAACCGATCATCATCAACATTTATTGGTCCATCCCACCTGTTATTTTCATCAATGGATTGAGCAATCAGAACATTCAATGTCTTCATCATTTGAAGGTTGTGGGAGTCCACGAGGTCATTTTTTCAAACAAAGATGGTGCGTCCTTAAATTTTTTGAGTTAGGTGTGTGTCTATGTGAGACATTAGGATTTCATAGTCCTCAATAAGAGGGGTTGAATCTCGGATGTTGAGTAGTAAATTATGGAATGAAACTTGTGCATCGATTGTTCCTTATTGCCAAAATATAGTTTGAAATTTAATGGAAGAATGAAATCCCTTCCAAAGGGTGGCTCCATAGGATATACTTACATAAGAGGATTTTCCATCACCGGTGGTGATTTCCGAGGTCACCAAGGAGGATGACCGGTATATTTCCAAATTCATATGTTTTTGAGTGTGGGAAAGCCTCGTAAGCTACCACAAATTTTCCTAGCAAATTTGGGCCGATGAAACTCATTTCATCAATAAGAAGATATTTTATATGTTTTAGCGACTCTTGAAAAGACAATAATGCTTGGAATTCAAGGGGTTTTAATTATTTGATTGCAATACAAAGGGTTGCATGGATTGTGCATGTGGAGATGTTGAATGCTAAAACACCGGTAGGGGTGAGAAATAGGAGAGGCGAAGGAGATGTGGTTGATGCTTGTTGTAAATGAATTCTGACTTTATTTATCAAAAATGATTTTTGTGTGCCAATTGTTCCTTGAATTATCAATCTTAGTGGAGGTAGAATTGTTTTTTTTTTTAATGGTGCGGTATGGTATCAAGAGTTAGTTATTGCTCTATAGAAAAAGGTAGTGTGGTAGATAGTGGTGTGGCATGCATGCTAGTGTTATTTGTGTCTACCTTTTCTCTCTTGATGAATGATGAACCATTTATCTCAGAAATCATGTGTAACACCATGTATGTTCCAATTATTGTGTATGTCAAAATCTCATTTCCCCAACATTTCAAGACTCATGTTGTTTCTGATGAAGTTGTGCGAAGACATGCCATTATTGTAATGGTTTGTATTAAATACGCATTTGACCTCGTCAGTCGAACTAACATCCGTATCAAGTTATGTGTCTCGTGGTAGTGCGTAAAACATGCCATGGTCTCATAGTTGTGTTTGAACATGTCCCAAGTGTCGTTGATCTAATGTGAGCTTGAGCCAAATTCGAGGTAATATTTTGGAAAGGATTTTATAAAATAAGTTCTGATCAATAGAAAAGTTCATATAACGTTGAATCTTGAGTTGGGACATCCACAAATCTTAGATGGACCCGAACAATGGTTTTAGTCGATCTCGCTTCCATTTATCTCCTTTACGGTTCCTTTTGTAGCTCCAATCTCGAGTAACTTTGAATTAGTGGTAGTTTTCCATGGTTATAGGGAAAACTCTATATGCATCAAAGAAAGTGGTTTTTTCTTGTATATCGGTGTCACTTTCAATGACATGTCTCAATATTTTTTTCCAACATTTAATGATACAAACGAACGATTGTACATAACAAGTGGAAATTTTTGCAGCATGTGGCATGTTTCTTGTGTTCTTATGTCATGTTCAACAACGCTCTTTGTGAGCATTTTGTGAATCGCAATGTGTGCTAGAGAATCCATGTCAACATCTCTTGAAAATCTAGATAGCATTTGGTGATAGGTTTCTGAATGTTGCCCCCACATGTCACTTCAGAAAAAGGATTGTAGTCAACTAAAAATAAAAATGTAAAAATAAAAAGCAAATAACATGAAAGCACTCTACAATAATTTTTTAATCCATAACATGCAATAAACAAAACAAATGAATAAATACTTCAATCAATATTAAACCCACCTGAAGTTCGTTTAGAGACGACACTCTCTTCTTTATCATGGAGAAAGAGAATCATAAATACCCTACAAAAAGTGAAAAAACAAGTTAATAAAACTATATATATACACACACACACACTTATTCAATTAGTTACATAAAAATAACCCAATTTTTGATGAGATTATAAATTGATCAATGAATAGCTAAGCACCAATTTTCAAAGGTGCAAATTAATATAGAGGTAATTTTACAATATTTTCACACCCATGAGCCCAAATCTCATTAATCAAGCTTCCAAGGCTTTACATCTTCCTGATTTCTGTTAAATTGACATATCAACTGCATAAACATTGCCTAAAAATTGCTATGATTAAGAAGAATTGTGCCTTGGTTAGAGCCAAAATGCAATACTTGAAACCTGAATTAATGACTCATTTAAGTCAGTACTAGAAATTGGGTTTTAATCACATACTTTTTGTTATCGCAGGAACCCCTTGACTTGATAAGGTCCTCCCTGTTTAGAATTTGTGCTACCATAGAAATGGCTTGAAAGTTGAGTCCCCTAGAGCATTTCTTAGGACGATATTAGGTCCCCACCATGAAATGGCAAAAGTGAACCAATATTCATATATTTGCATTATTCAAAGTTACTTTACATGCAGCTAATTTTGCTCATATTATGCATTAGTTTACAATTTATTGTAATTTATTTTTAATTATGTTGTAAATTATAAGTATATTTATATACGTTAGCCATTTAAATCAAGTTGGTCTCACATTTAGATTAGAGTTTCTAATCTAGACTTTTAGATCCATCACAAGAAGGTACCAAAGTAAAATCACATGACTCGAAGGTTTGGGTTTTGATCTTATTTGAAGTCTAGATTATTTCCATGCTTAAGCCAGAATATATTCAATGCAAATGAAAAGTTTCGACATGTAGGTAATTATGTAGGACATCAGGCTTATGGTAAAGGAAACCTTGCAACTTTGAAAGGTATCTGACATGTAAACCTCTAGTTGTAGAGTTTCTTTTACCAATTATATATATATATATATATATATATATATATATATATATATATATATATATATATATATATATATATATATATATATATATATATATATCAGCTAAAATACAAATTCTCTATAAAGGTCTGTTTTGTTTCAGCAACACTAGATTCCTCAGTTGTTGACCTTTGGTTAAGAGTCATTAGCATTAAAAAATGAATTATTTCTACGGATTTATTTTTTTGGGCACATAAAGGGAAAACCCACAATGAAATGCATTAATTTATTCATGAATTTTCAAATTAGCAAACTCATATCATAATAAGGCAGTGTGGGAAGCCACAAAAGCAATTCCAAGGTGTATAGAAATTTATGAAAATAAGGATGGCAAAGTTGCATGGATACGGGTAAAGGTATTAACACAAGGAATGAAAATTGGATAGGCCAGGCTTTTAGAGAACCTTGAATATGACATTGATGGCATATGGCATACATCAAGATGTCTTAAGAATATATAGGTGCAAACGAAATTCCAAATATAGAAAATTTGGCACAGAAACTCTCAATCAAAATCCTTCCAAATATGAACTCAAAAATGATTGGTCTGTTTGTGAGAAGGGAAATTTATGCATCAAAAAGTCCATTACATGTCATGTTTATCTTGAAATACTTTCCTTCATTGTCCTTTATATATATGACATTCACCATGAAATTCACAAAATAGAAAATTTGGCACAGAAACTCTCAATCAAAATCCTTCCAAATATGAACTCAAAAATGATTGGTCTGTTTCTAAGAAGGGAAATTTATGCATCAAAAATTCCATTATATGCCATGTTTATCTTGAAATACTTTCCTTCATTTTCCTTTATATATACAACATTCACCATGCAATTGTTAAAAGAGGAAAAGCTAAAAATATCTTTTAAAAAATAAAAACTAAAAACATCAAAACTTTCACATTAAAAGTAAAGTCAAAGCAACATGTAAAATAGAAAAAAAAATTGTTAAAAATAGCAAAAGAAAAGGTTAATACATGCAAAAGCTATAAAATAAAATTTAAAAATAAAATCAAAATTGTTAGAAAAGTAAAAAACAAAATTGTTAAAAATAACAAAAGTAAAATTGTTAAAAATAACAAAACCGTCATTTAGGTCGTCAAATTTGACATAGTCCCATGAATGTCTGCAAATCCCTTTCCCATAGGGGTAACACCTTCAACGTAATAAGTTATTGCTCAAATTTATAGACCTTAATTCAACACATAAGATGACTTTATGGTTAGTACATAAGTGTGGTAGAAACTAAAAGAACTTAGATGGAACACCGATATGTTCAAAGTGTGGGATAATTATAAGGGACATGTACTAGTAAGAAATTTTCTATTATTTTCATAATAACAAGGATCTAAGTATTTAATTTACAATTGTAATAGGATTTTTAATAATTTTTAATCCTAAACCACCGATAAAATTCTTTTAGAAAATTATAGATCTACAAAGAACTTTCAATAGTTGATGGTCCTAATTTTCATGAGGATGATACCAACTATGGTGAAGATTCTATGTATGATAACACAACAATTGAGATGAATCCATTAATGTATGTTTCTTATATGATATGATATAAATTGGTCATGATGAGAACTACGATTTGCATAGTTGTAATTTTTGGGAATCGAAACTTATTGTGTAAATGTTAAGAAACTTCTAGTAAGAAATTAAGTTATATGATGTGTTCACAATTATAAAAACAAACTAATTTGGATGAAACTATTTTAAGCTAAGTGATAAGTAAACCAAAAGGAATGTGGTCTCCAAAAAGGAAAGTGTGGGCTTTCATGTTAAGTACTTCCTAAATATTTGAGGTTTAAAACGAAATATAAATATAATAAAGATGCACCCTACAAAATGTGGAAATGTAGAAGGTGCCCATGGGTGATGTACCAAGATTGGTTGGGTCATGATTTCATACGTGTTCATTTTCAACGTGTGACTTTTGACTATGTCTAGTGTTATCTTGATTATTGTATGACCTACATGTGTATACGTGGGTTCATGTTTGTGCTAGTGTCACATGTTGTGTGGAGTTTGGTGAGAAATTTTTGTATTGTCTTATAACAAGTAATGAGATTAAAAACATCCCGATATATTTAGGTCTTATGTTTGGATCCCACATGGGTGGGTACCACATGGTATATACCCTCTTGGTCTAAACAAAGAAAAATAAGGCATCTTAGGTTGCAGTCCATCCCCTATTCACTAATTGATGGAATTTGGTTCAAGAGACACATTGACGGAGTTCTACTCGGGTGAATTAAAGGTGAGCAATGTGAAAAGTTTTGACCAAGCTCCATGATGGTTTCTCAGTGGACATTTCTATGCTAAGGCCAAAGCCATGAAAATTACAAAATCGGGTTACTTTTGTCCCACATTATTTATTGATGCTCAAATGGGTCAAAAATGTATGGAATTTACTTTCTTCGTATGTAAGAAAAGGTTGGTTTCCTTCCACTTCATCCAAGTCAAGAAGATTGGCCATTTACACAATGGGGTCTTGATTTCATTGGCACGATTAATCCTTCATCAAGTGTTTGTCCTAAGTGGGTTTTAATACTAATAGATTACTTTACCATGTGGATGGAAGATATGCCATCAAGGTAGCCGCTGAATCAGTTATCTTGGACTTTCAAGAGATTGTTACAAGCTTTGGAATCCCTCGCACCATTATTTCTTACAATGTAAAAGCTTTTGGGATCCAAAATTTCTAATTAGGATTTTGGGCTAGGGATTTATATTAAGACTTCTTCCAATTACTATCCCCAAAGTAATGGATTGACAGAGTCTACTAACAATAATCTTATTAGGATCATCAAGAGAACAATGGACATCAATCAAAGACAGTGGCACACAAAGGTGAGAAATGCTCTCTAGACGGACAAGATAACAATGAAAAAGGCAATTGGCACTTCTCCTTTCAAGCTTGTATATGGAAAAGAGTCCATAATTCCTTTTTCACTTGAGTTTCCCTCACTTGAATTGGCTCAATAGCTAGAATATGAAGGGGCACACCAAAGAGAGATCCGGTTGGCGTAATTAGTGGAACTTAAGGAGTTAAGGAATTCTTCCATGATCAGCCGAAAAACATCAAAAATCAACCAAACAATGGTTTAACAGGAAGGATAGGGATCAAACATTCAAGGTTAGAGATCTAGTCTTAAAATGGGATGCAGACAGAACTAAACTGGAAAGAAACTTCAATTTTGATACAATCTGGAGTGGGCCGTATATTGTTACCTTTGCTTGTAAAGACACCAACTTTTTTAAGTTATCTTATCTTAATGGAGATGCATTATAAATCACATTTAATGGGATCTATCACAAAAACTCCTATCAAGTTTTGACTTTATCTTTACGTATTCACTCGCTTTTAAATTCCTTTAAGTGCTTTCAACACATTCTTTTATTGGTATGGTAGGTTTCCTTTCCCTAAGTGCTTTGCATAGTTTTGTTGTTCGTAGATGATATTGTTGCAAATTTTTCAGCATTTTTCGGAATATTTGTTGTGGGAAGAGGTTCAAGGAGTCAAGGATCAATTGCAATGCTTCATGGAATCAAATACAAAGCAACTAAAATCAGTTTTTGGGCAAGTCTTCGTGTTTCATATATTCATCCAAAACATATCAGAATTCAGGATCAAAGATAGTATGCAATTATGATTGGGGTTGTTGCTACTCAATTTCATCATAGGTTGTGGAAGAAAAGGGAAAAAATTTAGATGCAAAACAATTTTCCACTTGAAGAAAAAAATTAGAAATTTCTTATGTTGAGTTGGAAAATTCAAGCAAAAGATCAATTTCGTGTTTCGTAGTTTTTCAAGTGGTCTCAAGGTTGTTTTTTAATGTTTTAGATCAAATTTAATATTTATCATGATAACTCCATGCCCACTGGATGCTCCAAGGCCACTAATTAACTCGTTTAGCAAGAAAATGGCCACTATGAGTCACCAAAAATGTTGTCCATTTTTACACCCTTGCAAAAATTGGACAACTCAAAAATTTGAACTTGAGAACTTCCATAGGATCTTGGTGAATAATCTGAAGAAAAAAATGTAATTTTCATGTTTTATGAGCACTTGGGATCATTCTGGATGCAATTCCAATTCTTTAGGCTTCAGATCCATTACTTAGAAAAATTGGAAAAATTGGATTAAAATGGACAAAATTGGAAAACGTTTGTTTTGGGGAATCCTACTCTATTTCCCTTTCTCCTTGGTTAAAGAGAAAACCAAAAAAATTTGGGAAAATACGAGAAAATTGACCTATTTTAGTGTATTGCGTGATAAATCGCTCATGGGGGTACAAGGGGTATGAGTTCATCGGGTCGCAAGTACTTTCAAAGCCCAATTTTAATGATTTATTAAGGAGGGGAGACGATTCCTTTATAATGTGGATCAACAGTGTGTTTTGAGCTCAAGTGGAATAGATACCATGAAGTTTTTTGAAACACTTTGTTCCTTACATCGAGGCAAAGGCTGAAAGGTAAAAGGGGGATGTTCATTGTAATGCAACTTTTTCAAATTATTCCAGATTCATTATGAGTTATAGGCCTCTTGTTTGGACATATTACATGGTGATCCTTTCCTCTTCTCCTCGAATATAATGGATTGTCCATTCTTGAAGCAATAAAATGTGTGTTTTGTGGCTTTCTTTTTCCATTTCTCTATTTTATTGCTTCTCTTCCTTTCCTTTAATTACATTTGCAGGTGTTGTGTGCATCTTTTGTTCTCCTTGCAAGGTCTCAGATGTGTTGTGCTCTAGAAAAATGGTGGTTTGAATGTTGATATGGACTGTGGCTCTCATTTTTTCCCTATCCTTCATCATTTTCTTCATATTTTTCACTCATTGGAATGTTACCAACCCTCTTCTTGGTGTTATCACCTTTGTAGTTTAGGATTTATGTTTATGCATCTCCTTCTCACCCTGGTCCCTTGGAATTTTAGAGTAGAGTTAGATAGTTGAATTTCCATTCCTAGGAGTAGTTTAGCATTAGGAATAGGTAAAGGAAGTCGTCCTTCTCCGGAGGTCTGTCTCAGTTCGCAAGTCCCACAACTAAGAGATAGTCCCATGTTGCCTCAGAATTCTTGGTCATTCATGATCATATCTAGGGTGCAATTTTGAGCTCCAATAGAAACCTATTTGGGTAAATCATTACCATGTGAAACACTTTTCAAATGAAATTCCTTACATTTATTGATTTTTTGATCATGAATAGATATTTTGGTACTGTATACAACCAGCTATGTTCAATCAAGTAATAGAAAAGTCTTAGAATAATCACCCAATGGTTGGAGTAATGGTTATGTCAACACAAAAATTAAATGAAAGGACAACAAAAACTTCCCTAGATCTATGAGGATCATTCAAGTGTGATAAAAAACAACAAAATAAAAAAGGAATACTAAAACAATTAGAAAATTCCAAGATCTCACCACCAAGTTAGTTCTATTTTTTTATTTTGAAATTTAATTCAAGTTCTATATTTAAAAATAGTTTCCAAAGATAAAAAAATTGTTTGAAGAAAAATCCACCTTGAATTCAAGTACATGTTATTTGATCTTTAACAATGGTCAAATAAATCAATTCAATAAAAATTTGCAAACCCCATTATAATACATGAAGATGTTTTTAAAATATGTGGTATATGGGCTTAGGAGAATTAGGAGGCATGTGAAAGTTAAAAAGGATAGTCAACAAATCTAAGAAATTATTTAAATAAAATTTTCACCTCAAGTTAAATTACATTTTAGTTGAGCTAAACAATGGATGATTAAATAAATTTAAGTAGAAATCGATAAAGTGCACTATAATTCAAGAAGTTAATTCAAGAAGGCATATGATGGTAAGGAAACATAATTACTTAAACTAATGTTTTCATAGATATTTAATAAATTTTTAAAACATTTAATATCTAGGAGATATACATGGGGAATATAGGTGAGGAGAGAGGAACACATCAACCTCCGTGTATAGGCACATAATATTAGGATAAATTATACAATGAGCGGATCAAGTGGGATAGATATCACATTATAAGTTAATTTAAATACTAATGACATAAAGCATTCCTTTATATTTTATTAATTGAAAGTATTTTGGAATTTCAAATTTATGCAACATGTGTCGAGACTTGTTGAGACAAGACCCTTAAAGAAAGACTTTGTCAAAGGAAGTTGATGACTCATATCTTGGGGAAAATAAGCATCGAAAAGGTTACACATTACTTCATAAGTTAATACTAGCAATCACATGTGTACAATGCAATGTGAACACCGAATGGTATTTGTTATTCGATTTAGAAAGACAATTATTACTTTTGTAGTTGATGTTGATAAGGGGTGTGATTGACAATATTGATTTTCTATTAAAGCCAAAACAAATGTTGCAAATGCAAGTGAGACATGTAAGTTTGCTAATACTCACTCTCAAGAATGTTGTGAATGTGAAGTGTTGTTGTCAAAGTAGATTGAAAGAATGACTAAGTGCTTTAACATATTATCTCTCCATGAAACTAAAATGAGACAAAATATGCAATTATATATAAACAAATCTAAAAATTTTATGGTACATTCCAAATTTCTTTATTACCTCAATGAGTTTGAGTGCATCATTGTTAGAGCTATTTTGTGCATATCTTACAATCATAGCATTCCATGAGACCACATTTCTTTTAGGCATTTTTAAAAAAATGGTATATGTTATTTGTGTTATAGGGATAGTTTTTACTTTTGTAGTTGTGTTTGTTTAAACTATGGGTGATTACTTTTGTATGTGTAGAAATATAGATGAGTCACTTCATTTAAATATCGCAAACATGAGGTGTAACCCTTAAAACTATTCAAAATGCAAAAAAGTGATATAATGTACAAAGCTTTGGATGGAAACAACTATAAACTGCATGGTTCTTTCTCGGCATTTTAAAATTGTAGGTATTTGTGTGTAGATGAAGACATTAAAAATGTGTTATTTTTGGTTAACATAAAGAAACGAGCAACAATAAAAGGAAAAATGGAACATGTATGTTGAAAAGTGTATTTTTGTAATTGTAAATATATATACGATCCACTTCATTTAAAGGTTTCATATCTTCATTTCAAACTTGTTACAAATTTATACATATCCATTTTCAAATTTCATATCATGAGTGGTATCATTTTGCAGACTATTTTATTTGAATTTAACATGAGACGAATTATATCATGAATGGTAGCTTTTTTAGGGTAATTTTATATCCTTTAAACATGAGTAAATTTAATACCTCTTGAACGGAAATTTCGCCTAGGATAGAAGAATTGTTGAGTAATGTAGTAGCAGAGAGGTGCTATCAAAGTAAAATGTAGTATTTACTGAAGGGTTGAGTGATAATAGTCTTGCTTCCTCCTTTTTATTGCTCCAAATGTTGGTACGTGCGCCCTTTTAAGTACCTTTCGAATGAAAAAAGAGGTGAAATGCATAGATTTACAAGCGATGGAACTCGAGACAATTGGAATGTCGACCCTACCTTTCATTAGTACTAATGTCGACAGTTGCTCTATGCATAGTATGTCTATGGGACTTGTGGATAGTTAATCCCCAGGCCATTTTAAGTGGCAATTTTCTTCGATTCCCTCTCGAAATATGGGGTATCGGAATATGTAACGGGTTGGAGGGATCCCAACATGGGTCGTTGTATCTATCAAATTTGACAACAACAAATAAAGGTAATGTTGGTGGCGGAATTGATCCATCGTAGACAATGTTGGTGATTGTTCATGTAGCACCATTTATGAGGCCTACATGAACCCATAAATTTTCAATAAGCATGATTTTTTTGTTTGCACAACAAAACTTTATGCTCAAATTGATCATCATCAGCATTTATTGGTCCATCCCTCCTGTTACTTTTAGCAATGGATTGGGCGATCAGAACATTCAATGCCTTCAGCATTTGAAGGTTGTGGGAGTCCACGAGGTCATTTTTTGCAAACAAATATGGTGCGTCCTTAAATTTTTTGAGTTATGTGTCTGTCTATGTGAGACATTAGGATTTCATAGTCCTCGATAAGAGGGGTTGAATCTCAGATGTTGAGTAGTAAATTATGAAATGAAACTTGTGCATCGGTTGTTCCTTGTTGCCAAAATATAGTTTGTAATTTAATGGAAGAATGAAATGCCTTTAAAAGGGTGGCTCCATAGGGTTTACTTGTATAAGGAGGATTTTCCATCACCGGTGGTAATTTCCCGAGGTTACCGAGGAGGATGACCGGTCTATTTCCAAATTTAGATGTTTTTGAGTGTGGGAAATCCTCGCATAGGCTACATGTCAATTTTTCCTAGCAAATTTGGGCCAATGAAACTCATTTCATCAACAAGAAGATATTTTATATGTTTTAGTGACTCTTGAAAAGACGAAAATGCTTGGCCTTCAAGGGGTTTTAATTATTTGATCGCAATACAGAGGGTCATAAGGATCAGGTGTGGAGATGTTGAATGCTGAAACACCGGTAGGGGCAAGTAGAAGGAGAGGCAAGGAGATGTGGTTGATGCTTGTTGTAAATGAATTCTGGATTTTATTTATCAAAAATGATTTTTGTGTTCCAATTGTTCCTTAAAATAGAAAAAAATTGTTAAAAATAGAAAAAGCAAAGGTTAATACATGCAAAAGCTATAAAATAAAATTCAAAAATAAAAACAAAATTTTTAGAAAAGTAAAAAACAAAATTGTTAAAAATAACAAAAGCAAAATTGTTAAAAATAACAAAACCGTCATTTAGGTCAAATCAAATTTGACATAGTCCCATGAATGTCCGCAAATCCCTTTCACGTAGGGGTAACACCTTCGGCATAATAAGTTATTTCTCAAATTTATAGACCTTAATTCAACACATAAGACAACTTTATGGTTAATACGTAAGTGTGGTAGAAACTAAAAGAACTTAGATGGAACACCGATATGTTCAAAGCATGGGATCATTATAAGGGATGTGTACTAGTAAGAAATTTCCTATTATTTTCATAATAACAAGGGTCAAGTATTTAATTTACAATTGTAATAGTATTTTTAATAATTTTTAATCCTAAACCACTAATAAAATTATTTTAGAAAATTATAGATCTACAAACAACTTTTAATAGGATGTTCCTAATTTTCATGAGGATGATACCAACCATGGTGAAGATTCTATGTATGATAACACAACCATTGAGATGAATCCATTAATGTATGTTTCTTATTTGATATGATATAAAATGGTCATGATGAGAACTACAATTTGTATAGTTGTAGTTTACTTTGTATTTTGGAAGGGAGATTAATTTTATTCTAAATGATAGATTACTTCTAGTATCTTATCTACAACATTATTAGATATATCATTTTTGCACATAGAACATATTTTATTTTTCTCAATGTAAAAAATAATTTGTTAATGTTCAAATTTGTGTGTGCGTGTGTATTTAAAAACAAGATAACATATATTTATAGATATCAAATAAATAATTGTAATATGATGTATTAATGAATTATTATATCTTTTCTTTAATATTTTGTTATGTTCAAATGATGATAAAGTGATTGGATTCTTGACAATTAGTCCCTATTTTACATCTCCATATCTTGTATGACAGTGTGAATGTGGCTAAAATTAGAATCGACATTGATGATGAAAAATTAGTGTGAAATCAATATTGTTAGTGTATCTACTAGCTCGTACACTATTAAATGGTATATATGAACTCTAATTGTTTAGCTAAAAATATACATAAGCACATGGGTGTGCAAATTTTTTTATATCCTATTAATAGAGAGGATTATCATCTAAATATTTGACTTAGTTGACTTTTAATAATGGTAGAAACTCACTTTAAAGTCTATATTTAAGAAGACTTGCTTTGTAAGAAACTACTCTCCAACCCTAATAATAACCTCTACTTGTATTTATAAAAGCATAGAGACTAGTGTTAGAGGTGATCAACTGTGAAAGAGAGATTCATTTTGATAATTTTTAAGGAGGGCCATTGGATCTCCTTCACATTTTTGCTTAATATTAAGGTGGTTATTCTATCTTGACATATTTATGTTTATATTACTTTTAAGTTCTACTAGTTTGTGCATGTATTTGGGTGTTTGTATTGAGGTTAATGCAATGATCCTATAACCTACTCTATTAATCTAATATGGTATTAGAGTTATGTTGTATTTATATTTATGGTATCAAATATTTCCTAATCTTCACCTCGTATAACATATAGTTCAAGTAGTGTTGGATTGCTTTGAGAATTAAAAAAATTGACTTTCTTCGATTGAGCTGAAATTTTAACAAAAGGTAGATATCATCTTGCGAAACAAATTTTCCTTCTACATAAAATGTGGAATCAACCTCTAAATAGTAATTTTTGGTAGCTTTGGGATTGTTCTAAAATTCAAAGCTATTTTTTTGACTTGAAATTTTACCAAAACGTTGAGCATTTTCTTTACATAAAAATTTCCTTCTATGTTAAAGTCTTAATCGGCCACCATATAATATTTTTGGTGTCATTAAAATTGTCATAAATTTTGAAAATAATTGTATTTTGTTGTTTTTTGTAGACAGTAGATTATGAACTTTTAATAATTTTTCTCTTCCTTAGGGATATCTAATTTACTATGGTTATAAAGATATTCCAAGTTATTTGGAAATTGTTGATTTTTTCCACTTGTGCCTTGCATGTGAGATATATTATTTAGTGTTTAGTTCTATATCCCCTTATCTAGATTTCATAGATTTATTTATATGGGAATATTATCAACATCAATGGAAGTAATTCTATGATCAACTCCTAAATTGAATAGATATTCTAGTATTAGAGACCATTTCCTACTTTACTTGATGATTAAAATGGATTGACACCCATGTATTCCAATAAGATGGGTGGAATCCATAATAACCTTCATATTGTTTGGTATTATTTGACACAACTAATGGAAATTGAGCTATAACCCAATGTAATACACATGCACATCATATTGGAGTTTTATAAAATAAACCCTCATTTTGTGAGGAAGATTTACTATCAATTAAAAACAACAAACTTCTTATTAGGAGTTTTCCTCCCTCTTGGAGCTAATCACATGATCATTTTATTCAATAGCCTCGACTATTATGCAGTCTTGTATGGTGTTTTTTTCATCTAGGATTATTTTTCAATGGGATATGTCATTTCATGGCTCTCTCAACACTAAAATATTTTTCACTACCTTCCAAATATATAGTATGGTCGGATCATATACTTTAGTGAATGTTTCATCACCACAAGTAGTGTTAATTTTTTTTTCCCTCTTGCTTTCTAATAAAGATATTACAATCTGCATGGTCAACATAGGCTTCAAATTTTTCTCTAAACAACACTTAAATTTTATTTTTTCTCACTCAATTCAGCATTATGGGGGATGCATATAGATATCTATTTGAGTATAGTATCTTTGAGTTGTGATCCAATGATCTTTTCTATGCCTTTGTGACTTTAATTTTTTATTTGATGATGATTCCTATGTAGTTTTACCTCTAAGTTGTGATCAAGTAGTCATTACCATGTATTTTTTCTTCTAAGTTTCGATGCATTGATCATTTATATGCACTTATGCCTCTATGTGTTGATGATATTGTGTAGTTATGTGCTACTTTTAGTCATCATTTCCATGCACATTTATATTAATATTTGGTGGTGTAATTTTTTAATAGTTGTTTAATGTCCGTATTCACTATTTCATACGCTACATGCTGGTTGTACTTAATGTACTTGGGTAGTTAACATGGCCTAGTTTTCAAGACCCATATATGAGGTTTTTCCTCACTTAATTTCTCTAAGTTGCTCTTAAGGGGGTGCACACATCACCTTTCTTATTTTAATATTACTTATGATATTATTTAACATACTTTATCCTCTCCTTTACGAAGTACATTTTAAGGGGGTGCTAGTGTATTTAATAATTCCTACACTATTATATGGTTTAAGATGAACTATGATTATTTAATTATAAATGTGGATAGGCACATTGGTGTGCGCACTTATCAATATCATATTAATATAGAGGATTATCAACTAGGTAGTTAGTAATTAACTTAGTTTAATTTCAATATTAATAGAAAAGAAATTCAAATTCTATCTTTAAGAAGATTTTCTTTTCAGGAAACTACTATCCAACCCTAATAATATCCTACACTTGTTTTTATAAAATCATAGAGAGATGATGTTAGAGGTTAGGAGATGTGCATTTTTATATTTCTTTTAGGAGGGCCATTAGACCTCCTTCACATCTATGTTTAATATTATAGTATTTATTCTACCTTGACATATATATGTCTATATTACTTTTATGTTTCACAAGTATACATATGTATATGGGTGTTTATCTTGAGGCTATTGCATCAATCTTGGACCATGTATGCCTAGATATCAAGTAATCTCACATAATGTTAAATATATCAATTAAACCAACTCAAATCATGCTACTAAGTAACATGGGCTCATGTTGCTACCAATGAATAAGAGAGGGACGTCATATGGTTATTTCAATGAATAAAATGGATTAAATCTCCACAATATGAATCTATAATCACAACACTAAGGAAAAGCATTTTTGTGGCTAGGGCACCTACCTTGGTTAGATCCATAAACTTTCCAAGGTTGATAAAATAATATGTAAGACAACATACATGTAATGATAAATGAAATGGTATACTTATTTGGTTGCATGACGGGACCAAGATAGGGTTTATTGGTGTCAAATTTCTAATTGGTGATTACTTCAATATTGTCTCCAGTCATATCTTAGTTGCATGTGTGATTGCTAAGAAATTTTATATCACTTGCAAGTCAGTCACATATGTGACTAATTGTATGTTGAAAATATTAAATATGATTATGTAGTAAGTTCTAGGATTTCCAAATGATCTTCCTTATCCTTTGGAAAAAACTATGAGAAAATCACATTTGAACAAGAGATAAAATTCTGAAAACAACCAAGTGGATTAAAGGGAGGGGATGAGTTTTATTTTATAGATTTGGGGTGCATAGAATATTAGGATGTATTCGGGTAGTGAAAATTGTGATGATTCAAAGAACCCATGAAAAAAACCTATAGAAAGGGTTGTAGATCTTGCTGAAGTAATATTCATTGGGATAGTGAATCTTACAAAAATGGTTGTCTCGATTATGGTGAAAAAGGAAAAAATTATTAAAAATGGTTGTATATGTAAATGTGAATCTTACCTAATTTTTCTTATTTTAACAAATTTCAATCATCTTTTTTAGGTTAAGTTTCATTTTTCTATTCTATTGATGGTATTAAGTACATTATGTACATTCCTTAACCAAAAAAATTATTGAGTTATGAAATTTAGACCCATTTTCCCCAATCCTTCCTAGGATTAAACCTTGATTGTTTATCCATTGGTCACATGTCATCATTTCATAAATTTATGGAAAACCCATGATCTCTCAAGCCTTCCTCACAAATCCTATTAGAATTATATCACATCCATTGATCTCTTGCAATGTGTCAACATCCTATGTTATTTTGGCTCCAGAGTCTCCTACCTTATTCTTTCTTTACTTTGAAACTTTTCAACACTTTTTCTAAAAGTTGTCCTATGAATCCTTTCCTCTAATATACTAAGAGATATTTTTTCTATATATACACATGATTTTCACTCCTTGGGAAATGTGGGATAATTCCTAAAGAAAAAATTACAAAGGCCTCCATTGTCAAGGCTCCAAATGACTATTAGTTGAACCAATTCAAATCAAGATGCAAACAATACATTTTTATGTCTTAAATAGTCCCAGAATTTCTTAATCAAAGAATATCACATTTAATAATATATATATTCTAATTTTAATCTTATATAATCCTTTAATTGAATAGACGGTTACTTGAATTGGTGCCTTTAATATATTTTATCATATCAACACACACACACACACACACACACACAAGTGGTGAATATGATAAAATTTCAAAAAATCCTCTAAAATGTTGGCAAATGTGATCCAAGGGCCCATACAATAATGATTTATGCAAATATGTTTTAAATCTTGGCCCAAATTTAAAGGTGGTCCATTAAAAACATATTTATATTAGAATTCATTTGGATATGCGAAAGCGGAAATAGTAACATTTGTGATTTTTTTTTGAGAATATTGGGCATACATATGGTGTCCAAATAGCCAAGTGAAACTTTTACAATCTCCAAAAATATCCAAATTACAAATAGTAGCCACTAAAATTTTCCCTTGATATAGATGGAAATTATATAGAGAGTTGAGATGATAAAGATCCAATGTACATAAGAGACGAAAATAGAAGGTGGATTATATAGAGGGATGTGACTCACATTATATGTCAAGGCAAGGATCATGAGTGGGTGAAATGTCTTAAATCAATTTTATTTTATATTTTTTAGGTATTTTTTTGGGATTGTTGTATTTTTGGCTTAAGATAACTTACACGTAAGGCGTGTTTTCTAATGTCTCAATTTTTCCTCATTTTAGGTTGTGTGGTGCAGTAGAAAGGATTAATCTCAAAATTTGAATATGAGATGGGGTTCACCCAACCCTATGGTAATGGTTTCCACACACACATTCTTATATGGTTGATTAGATAGATAAGAACATGGAAATATGATTGATGGGCCACCTCACCTCATTCTAAGTCTCTAAAGGGATTGGTAAATTAATTTCACTTGAGGTAGAGAGTAATTGGTCAATTGACTAAGATAGATAATTATTTAGTGTCCTAAGATCGATGAGAAATGTTTTATTTAATATCCACCCTTAAGTGGTAATTTTGGACCTCACATTACCCCAACATAATGTGGGATGAAAATTGGTATTTGATAAATGATAGGAAATGAACCTTGGTAAAGGAATGATGATTGGAAGTGAGGAAAATGTTTCCCAACATAACATGTGATGAAAAAATGAAAAATGATAGAAATATAAAATGAACCTTGGTAAAGACATGATGATTAAAAATAAGGACATTGTTGCCCCAACCAAATTTAGGTTAAAAGTGATAAATCCAAGAGTGGATGGGTGTTAGAGAGTATTAGATAAATTTTTCCCATCCCAATAGTGGTGATTAATAATGATTAAAATTTAGTGTGGATAAGAAGTGGTGATTAGTAAAACATGTGTACAAGGTAGTTAATTACCATGAATGATTTATTTAGGAGGAATGGAATACAAGTGTGTAAGTGGCATGGATGCAATTTTATATCTGAAGTAAATGTGTAGTGTAGTGACATGGTTTGAAATAAGAGTGTGGATGAGAACTATGATGAGTTAGAAGGAATGTATCATGAGTTAATAGGTGGACAACAATAGGATTTGAAAATTTCTAAATGCCACCTAAAAAGATACTAGCCTTGTGTCGTATTGAGATTTAGTGTCTATGTGTGAAATTTTATTATTTCTTGAAGAGAATAGTTATAAGGCATTAAGTGAAGACACTATCCAATGTGTGGAGTGCTTGGAACAATTTATTAATGGATGGGGGTATGTATAAGGTAAGTATAATTCATGAATTACTCCATTATCAGCTAGGCTTCTAAAACCCTTATGGAGATGCATTTGATTCTAGGTGTAATATTTTTCTACTACCGTTCACGCATCTATAACCCTAGTAGAGATATTGGGAAGATCCCTAAGAGATATTTTGATATTTTTTCTTGAATGTTCATTTTTCTTTTGATTTTTATTTGATTTTGAATAGATATTCATCTCTTTGTTTTGTTTTAATAGTGGTTTATATCCATTAACAACATGATAGAGGAGGTGGAAGTGATTGTGGAGAATACATTAGCTAACATCACAAGATAGTGTCAGGGGCCTTCGCTAACATCGTAAGATAATATTGGGGCCTTCACAATAAATTTTTAGTGTGTAAGAGTGCATAGATCTCTAGCAAGATAGTTGTTTTTAATTACTAGGTAACAAGAGACCAAGTTCAAACAACTATAGTAGAGACCATTGACTCAAAAACATGACAATAAGTTGTTCAAGAGGTCACCATAAGCTATGAATCATACCATGATGTGGAATGTGAAGGAATGAAATATGAATTAATCAAACAAAAGTAGAGGAATAACATCTATGGGTACATGGTTGTGTGTAGTTTTTTTTTTTCTCGATGATGATATGGAAGAATTGGTGGATAATCAATTTTTGTCTCAAGTCTAGGCCGGATGAAGAGAAAAGGTATGTACAAAGTGGAAAAACATGGAATTTCATATAGGTGAAATTCCCCCATTTTGACTAGGGATCGAATGAATGAGAGACATGATGTAGATAAGAAGTCAGAAAAGGAGGTAGATAATAATATTATGTGTGATGATTTTTATGAAGAGTGAGGAAAAATTCTAGATAGAATCCAAAGGATGATGAACATAATAAGATGCGGAAATGAAATATGATGTTGAATGAATTAGATTTGGAAAATAAGTCCTTACGAGTTGAAGGCATGAGAGAAAGTAAAGGTGACATACACGGAAGTGATGTGAGAGGAGTGTGAATGGGAATAATAGATGATGTAGGATGGGTAGGGGAGCCATTTCCAAGAAGGGTGCCTAAGTGAGGCATGTAGAATAATATAACGTAGTGTATGATATTAATGGTCAGAAAAATGGGGTGGGGATCATGATATGAGTAGGAGTAATGGAGAAATGAAAATTGCTTGGTAGAAAACTAAGGCAAGTGAGGAAGTAGAGGATTTGGAAACCAAAAAAATGATTGCATGATGGTGAAAATGATGATTTGGGGATGGTGGGAAAATAAGAGTCCGATGAGGCTAGAGGGATGTATGAAGAAAAAGTGTGAGAAGTAGTAGTGTGTTGAGTGAGTGGATGGGTGTTAAAAGTAATAATATGATGAGACTAAGGTTTTCTAGCTATGAGGCCATTATTAATAATGTCTTGTATGATTTTGTGAACTTGGGAGCACGAGTCTATAAGATGGCCGTAAAAATGGTTATAGGAACACAAATCATGGGAGGATTTCCACAATGGTGTGGGTGGCATGGGCAAGAATGTGATTAGTGTAGCATAAAGAAAATATTATAGAATTGAATTAATTGATTGAGTTAATGGAGTGAATTTTTTAGTGAACTAGATAACATGGCAAGCCTTAATAGGACAAGAAAGATGTGAATGGGTAAGTGGGGAGGATTTTATTGGATGACAAGGTGAGCATGCATGTTTAGTGGTGGAATAGATAGGGGAGGAGATAAAACATGTGGAAAGATAACATGATGCTCGTGGATGGACATGCTCAAGGAATTGAGCCATGTGCATGGCATGTCGAAGCTGCATAGTGGTTGGATTTTTAAGTGATGTGAAATGTGGGAAACACAACCTATTAAAAAGAGGGAAATTATATTTGATTGTGGAAGTGAAAATGAGAGTTATAAATGAGTTCTCTCCAACACACACAAAATGTGATAATAGGTTCATCATGATATTGACAAAGCAATTAAAGGTTAGCCAATGTCACGTTGTGTATAGTGTGAATTATGAAGAGATCTCGAGAGGTGTTAGAAATTTGTGAAAATGTGTGAATGTTATGTTGTGGGAGCTGCAAATACACATTGATTGTTTGGAAAGTGGGTGACAGTTAGGAATTTTATAAGAGAAGCACGTCGTCATGCTAGGTGAGGTGGCATGTGTAATGAAACAAGAACACGTGTTATTAGGGATCATTGGTGCCAATGAATATGTTGAATGTAGGAATTTTAAAATGAGGTATATATTGGTGGATTAGTATCATGGGGTGAATATGTTAATTTTATATTTGATGATATGTCATAGGAGGCACATGTTCCCCCAAGTGTTGTGACTAGATCTTGGTAGCAAGTGATGTTTGTTTGCAACATGTCGAGTGTGAGTGAGCATGTGATTGAATGTAATTCATAATGGGAAACAAATGATAAGGGGTTGGAATACATGTTGAGGGGGATTGGAGCATCCAGGGGTGAAAAAGTACACTTGGTGACTAGAGCACGAAGGGGTGAATGGAATGTGCAAGGGTGATGTGAGTCTCAGTAGGTGTTATTAGAGCACATATGAGTGACTAAATCATGTAGGGGTAATTAGGTACCATAGGTGAGTCTAGAGCATGTGTAATTGGAAGGTGAAAACTGAAATTAGGATAAATTATGGAATTATCGGTGATTCAAACCCACGGGAGAGCGAGTTGTTATAGAGTGGGCCCAAAAATTATGTATGTTAAAGCATAGATATATCGAATAGATTTGGTTGTCATGATCATAGAAGTGAGATGGGAGGAAAGTTGGATTCGCGAACCAGTCATTATAGAAACTAACTAGAACATGGTAAGTCCAAGGAAAATGTGAGTGATCTTAAAGCGCAGTATTAAAATTTAAGACAATGTGGAAACCAAGACTAGTGACTCGAGTTTTAAAATGAGAGATCTCACAGATTTTATGATTAGTCCTTACAACAAGGTTGAAGGTTATATGGATAAAAGGTCACAAATTGAATGCATGACCACAATGAGAGGGGTTGATTTTATTGGGAGCATTGAGAAAAATGTGGCATGAAAATTTTACACCTCTACAAGGTCACAATTGTGACCTCACAAGCTATAGAAATGAGCACAAAAGAGTAGATAAATGGTCTTTGTGAGTGATTTTGATTACACATGCAATTCCAAGGGAAAATATCAAGTCACAATGGTGAATCTCAATTTTTGTTAACTAGGATGGAATAAAAACACCATACCAAGATATAAAAGAGTGCTCATAGGAATTATCGTATAGTTGTGTGACAATGTCAAAAACATAAATAAGGAAAGATGTTCAATTATTTTAGGTTGAGAGTGCACCGATGAAGTTGTAATTGTAAATATGAAGAGAATTGTCTAGTTGTGAAGTTACAAGCAAGACTGTACTATAACTTTTAAGGTTGTATTTATGGCTTGGAATCAAAATTAGTTTGTTATCATGACAAACAACTATGATTGGGATATAGGTAAAAATGGAAGTCTTGGAAATGTAGAACATTGCAAAGTAAGTCTCTAAAACAGCTTTGTTTGAAATATATGATCAAACAATCATTGCATCTACAAATTTTCATGGGAATGACAAGGTGTTGGGGTCAAGAGAGTATTTCACTCAAGATTTGAGAATTAGAGGTGAAAAATGTACAATATAGGTCACATACTCAACTTAGAGAGTCACTAGTGAGACCTAGTTCCCGGGGAATGAAATCGAGGGTGTAATAGGATGCATACATGGATCATGGATGTAAAGGAATTCATTAGAGAAACTAGCTCAATCGCTATAGAAACCACAATGAGTCTCGGGTGAGAGTAAGGTGACAAAGATGGCCAAGACAAAGTGAGGGAGATAAGAAGAAGAAGTGATGAGCCAATGTGAGGGATACAAGTGATGGTGGTAATTGTATTCTCATAGGGTGAGTAGAAAATGGTGGGGCTAAGAAATCATAGGTGTAACTCTCAAGTGGGATAAACCAAGCCACAATATTTTTCAATAACTCGCTAAGATAAAAAGGTGGTAGTAGAAATGAAGGGTGTCAAGTAGGGTTCCCCTAGGTAATGGGTGTAACCACAAGTTGCACGTGTGAGTTTTCAAGAAGATGAAGTACGATGAACCAAGTGCAAGTGGTGAATAATGGTGTAAGTGAGTTAAAGGATGGGCCTAAACCACAAGTGGGTCACATATGCAACTCATGGGAATAATAATTATGAGAAGGGGGTTGTGTTATTAAAATTGTAATCCAAATCACTATTGTGATCATCACATAAGCCCATGGAAGAAGAACGTTACCAATAAGGTTTTGGAGACGTGTCTAGATGTCAAGGGCATATTGAAGTTAGATTGTAGGTGTGACTTGGTGGGGTGGAGTGGTAAGTAAGGACTAAGGGTCGGCTCACAAGTGCAACCACCTAATACTAGAGTGAGTGAAGGGACCTAAGTGGAAGTAAGAGAGGGTGTGGAGGGAAGCAAATTACTTGAAAGGGGCCAATTATAGGTCACGTGAATGATCAAGTTGAGGTAAATTGATTAGGGAGAGGGATAAGGTAGATATTAGTGAATGTGAATGAAAGGTGAGTGGGAAATGAGGGGCTACATGTGTGACTTGAGCATGAATGGTTGGTGGTGCCTAAGATCATTAGTGAAGCATATGAAAAATAAAATAAAAATAGGTTGGAGGTTAAATGTGATGAGGGGTGAGTGAGACTAAATATCCCAAGGGGTAGATAAAATGTAAAGGCATAACAAATATTGCAAGGTGCATAACACACACAAGGGGACCAGAGAGCACGGGGGGAAAGAAAATGTGAAAGGGGACCATAAAGTGCATAGGATGGAGAAAATATGGATGGGGCTAGAGAGTGCATAAGGTATAGAAAACATAAGTCGTGGATGTAACTAAGTAAAGAATAGTGGGAAAGAGGGTGGTAAGTGAATAAAATTATATGGAAATGAAAACAGATATGGATGAAAAAATATATAAATGATGTAGAAAAAATATATAAATGACGTAGGAAAAATCACATGATATTCATGCCCATGACAATTACAAGGATTATTGGACTTTGATATAGAATTTGTAGAATGAAAACATTAAGAAAATGGGATAGATAAAAATCACAAGGAAATCACACCTATGATTGAGACTGGGAAAAATATGGATGAAGAATAAGATGTGGGAACATTACAAAAATTTAGGAAAATATATTTAATGACAAGGGATGTCATAAATGTGACTCATATGTGATTGAGTATGATGTGTTTAGAAGGGATGGTGTTGTTTTTTAGATTTTTTTGTTAATTTTACTTTTTTATTAAAAAAAATTAATAGATATGGGGGAAAACAAGAAGAATATAGAAACACAATATTAGTGATAAAAGGTGTATGCTCACTTAGTATCCCTCTAATATACCTTGGATTTATCTAGCACACACGTAATCATGCTAATTAGCTAGGGTGTGGGAGGGTATCTTGAGAAATGTTGTGTTCCTAACACTATAAAGCAAAACACAACCAACGTAAGCTTATAATGGTGTTGTCAACGATATGTTTATTGGTGGCATCACCACCTCACCTCACATTAGCCATGAAAAAGTGAACTCTTAGCCAAAAATGATATTTTCCCAAGGAATATTTTATTTTTTCAAATACGTACTAATCTATGGACTCTCGGTGATGAAATATGAGTATCCCCGTAAGGACCAACATGGTTTCTAATTTCCAATATCGCATTCTAGTGTAAGAGAAGAGTATATGCCAATCTTGGCAGGAAATTGACAAAAAAATGTAAGACATGAGAAATACATAAATAAAATGATTAACAAAATTAAATTTCTATAAGGACAAATGTTAGATTTGCAAAAAAATAAATGTTACAAAAATAAAAGTGAAATGAGATAAATTCAAACCCTAATGAAAAAGGATGTTAAATTCAAAAATAGAAGCTTAACCCACAACCAAAATAGGTCACACCATGGTCACCAAAATGTAAGCCTAGATATTGATTCACCCTATAGAATGTTAGATATATCAATCAAATCAACTCAAATCATGCCACTAAATAACACGGGCTCATGTTACGCCAATAAATAAGAGATGAACATCATAGGCTTATTTAATGAATAAAGTGGTTTAAATCTCCAAGATCTTAATCTACAATCACAACACTAGGGAAAGTGTTAGATTTTGTATGGATAGGGGGTCTTCCTAAGCGAGATCTCTATCATTTTCAAGGAAGATAAAATAACATGTAATGCATGTAATGATAACTAAAAATTGAAATCAAATTGTATACATATTCAAGGGACGAGAGGACCAAGACGTGGTACATGGATTATTGGTGGAAAATTGTTTATTGGTGACTAATTAGATGTTGGATCATGTCACAAGTAAATTTTATGTGGTATTGTAGAGCAATCGCAACATAGTCATAGTTGTGACTAATAAAAATATTAAAAATCTAAAATTTTATTGCGCATCAAGATTTATGTCTTCCAATTGATCCTTGTTATTCTTGAAAATGCCTATCGAAAAATCATTTACGAAGAAAAAATAAATTTGTGAAAACAACCAAGAAAATGGAAGGTGTGGTGAGTTTTAATTTATAGATTTGTGGTGTATGGAATATTGGGATGAATATGGGTGGAAATTACATAGAGAGTTGATAAGGGTCCATTATGGATTGGAGATGAAAATGGATTGATGGAGTGTATAGAGAGATGTGACAAGAGTAAATGTGAGTGGGTGAGGATAAGTGAGTGGGTGACAAGTCTTAAATCAACCTTATTGTATATATTTTTAGGTGTTTTGTGGGATTGTTCAATTTTTAGATATTATTGTGTTGTATTTTTTTCTTAAGAAGCCTTATATTCAAGGTGTGTTTTCTAATTTCTACCAACCTTATTCTGTAATTTATAATTATTTACAATTGTATAATGAGAGTGCATCTTAAACCAAACAATAGTACATTGGTTATTGGATGCACTAACACCCCTCCTTGAGAGGTACTTTATAAAGGAGGGGATAAAGTAATCTATATTAACCTAAGTAAGCTTAAAAGAAGAAAGGTAATTGTATGCACCACATTTTCACAGATTACCAAAGTTAAAGTTGTCATATGATAAAGAGGATTTCCAAAAACATGACGATATGCTTTCAAGAGATTATATCCATTTCCTAAATCACTCTTAGTCTGTCATCCCTTATTAAACCTCTTTTTAGATATTTTGCAACCTTCCAAACCTTTCTCTTAATTCTTTCTTCCTTTGCACTTCATAGCCATTATAGGATAGAATCGTTGTAGTGGTTAAGGTATCACCATGGTGGTTTTATTTCCTATCACAGTGGTTACATAACCACAACACATATTTTTCCACTGCTACTCTTGTTTTATAACCCTTTTTGTGGCTCTATTGAAATGATCGGTGGTTTCAGTAATCGCCACCTATAGAAACCAAAGGTTTCTATCACAAGTGATACTTAAGTCAAAATATCAATTCCAATGTATGAATTTTTATCTATTTTGTGATCTATGTATGTATTTTCCATTTTTAATGCCCAATGCACTCCACCTACCCTCTAGCACTTGATTTTACTCCCTAATTGATTGAATCTAAGCCTTTTTGAGTTTTGATCTTGAGTAATGATTAGGAAACACTTGTAGAGCTGGATATTAGGGAAATTTGTATGCTCATTTTCTGCTCCCCCCCATATTTTTGAGAATTTTTCAGAGGGCGTAGCTATTGTATCATTTTATATCTAGAGAGAAAGATACCAAACTTTAAAGGTGATTACTTCCATTATGAAGAACACCTTGAGGAATGTGAGTTTTCACTAATACAAATGAGATAACATGAAGGCTATCAGAATGGACATTTTCCCCCTTGATCCCACCTCAAATAAACTACATGTTTTTCCTCTTAAGTGAACCAAGGTCCTTTCCTTCCCATTGTACACATCAGCCACAAGCCGATTATAAAGAGCTCAATTGGAGTAGTCTATTGAGGGAACAAATAAATAATTCAAAATAAATTTATCTCAATTTGGAGAGAGAGAGAGAGAGGTCAGGTCTGAATTATTGTTATTTTCGTAGTTATATTAGATCTAATTTCCTTGATTTGTTAGTAATTAAAAAAACCAAGAAAAGAGGGAATTAAAGAGAGTTTAGAGTATACTAATTTTATTAAATTTTCATGGTTAGTTAGATTATAATATTCAATCATTTTTATGTAGACTCTTCCCATCTTTGGGATCAAGCTCTAGGTATTAAAATGGGATAGGGTTTTGATTGCTAGATCTAGGTAAATCAAGTTTTAGAAAATAGAAAAAAATACAAAAACAATAGAATAGTTTCAGATTGTTTGAATTGTAGGTTTGAATCAAGTTATAGATTAGAGAAAAATCAATTGTAAAATAGTTTAGGTTCAATTTAGGTTTTAGATTGTAATTTACATAACCGTCATCTTTCCAAATCAATTTTATAGTTAGAAAATTTTAACCAAACAAACTTAGGATTGTCAAATCAATACATTAGTTTTCTCGAAGCATCGGTACTTTCATTTCCTTATATTATAGAATTTTTAATTTTAAGAGGAATAATTCTCACTTTTTGTTTTCAATTATTTATTCTTACATGTTTATTACGATGCAAAACCCTTTAAAAACACCAAAAATGTCTTTCGAACAAGTTATTAAAAAGAGTGAAGTGAATTGGTAAATTAGTCAATAAATTACATGTGATACAATCTATTTTTTTAACTTTCAAAACCTTATTTCCATAAATAACTTGATTTCCTAGTACCATATATAAACGTGTCTCAAAATAATGTAACAAACTCTCAAATAAGAAAGCACAAACAATGATTTTAAAACTTAATTTGAGCACACTTACAAGACGTTTTTAAACCCAAACAAACTTGAGAAGACTAATACCTAACCTTGCAATTAAATACAAAGCATAAACGTTTCATTTCATTAAAAGAATCATCACATTTCAAACAAGGAAGATCATTGATCTATAGGACATTGAGTAATATTTCAAATCAAATAGACTCACAAGACATACCTAAGGATCTAGTTTTATCCCAAAATTTCCTTAAGATAGCCTATCATCACATGCTCATCGCTTTACTTTGTTCCCGATCATAGTAAGCACCACATAAAATGTGTATCTCCTCATCCACGGATAACTTTGGATATTCATATATTTTCGAGAAGAGTTAAACAATTTCCTTGTTTCCTCACTCCACTAAAATCAAAAACATTTAGAAAGACATCTTAAATGATTTTAGATGTGAAGTCTTTCACTCTTCACCATCTCCCACATAAATCATTCCACAGATTATTTGTTCTTAATAGAGAAACCTGCAAGACAACAACCATATCCAGAACCTCATTAAATGTCTATTACTATGGTGTATTTGAGTTTTCCTAAGCTCATCCATTATCTATTATCTTCTTCCATATGACCTTTACTCGATCACATTTGACTCACCTCTAATGATTTTTTTACTCGATAAGACAAGCCACATCCCTCCATTCACCGACTGGACATATACCTAGGTCTTTGTGTTTCCATTATCCTCAACCTGTACCATATATCATGATCAAGTCCATAGGACTATCACCATAATGGATGAGAAAGTTTTACTTTCCCGAGAGTATAGGTAGAATTTATCTTTCGGATTTGTTCATGTTCCTATACCCCCACATTTATCAAAGATCACACCATTCATAGCTCTATCTTAGAATCATCCCATCATCTTATATGTTGACTACCTTGGCCCGTACTCATGAGGATTTTAGTGCACAAAAATTCTCGTATGCTTTTGGCATGTAAAAATATGGTGAATTTGACATGAAGGATTATCTTCTTCTCCTTTCCATTTTAGCCCCATTTATATCATTCCACCTTCTCCTTCTCCCATTATTTTGTAGGTGTTTATACACCCCTTGAATATGTCGAACATGACTATAACAAGCTTATTCTTGGACTCAAGGATTACTATGCTCATATTAATGCTCAATATTCACCCTCTTTGTGAGGTTGGGTTGATAAGTATTCCCAAAATAAAAATTTCCACTTTTCTCTTATATCCAAACAACAAATTTTTCTTCTAACATTTGGATTGAATAAATTGATCAGTCATCTACCTATCAAGGACCTCTAATTGAACCTTATAGCTCTAACAACATGATGTTCACTAGAGAACAATGACTTTACCCATGATTTTTAACTAGGCCATATATTAGTATGCGAGTCTAATGTAATATCACCTTATTTACAGCTCAATGATGAGATCCTAGCAAGGTTTTTCCAAACTAAAGATCGAATCCAAACCACCGATGAATCATTGGCTAAGTTACAAGGGTACAATGATACCCTTCTTCAAAAAAATGGCTCTTCCACCCCACCAAGGCTGGAGAGAATACCTAAAAATGGAAACAATGTTTGAACAATTAATCAAACAAGATACCACCCCTCCCCTACATAGATGAATGTCAAATATAGTGTTCAATTATATCAACTTGGTCTATTTGGAAACCTCATTTCCACTTTAGTAATTCGAGAATTATAAAATGTGTTACTTTTCCAGAGTACGAAATAATGGTCCATGTTATACTACAAGATCTAAAAAGTCAAGCCATGACCAACCCATGTAACAATGGTCACAATAAACACCTCTTACCAATTATATGATGCAACGAAACCTAGTAGATATCCTCACACATGTTATTACACTTAGGATGAGTGAATCCTCATCGTATACATGGCCCACACATACACTAGAAAAAACTAACTCATATTTTATGTCATTGAATGTAGAAGATCCTACAAAGACCTACGAACAACCTATTATATGTTGCAAGCCTACATTCAACTATGATCATATGTCTAACAATCACATAGTTATGCTCATCCCATACAATATTTCCCATAACCATGGAAAACCTTCCCATAATCCGCCCAACAGTTTATTGGTCCCTCCCCATGGATCACACACCACCCTAATTACACTTGTATACCAAATCCACTTAGCATGAAAATTTCTTCCCCTTTTCCACACACCAAATACCCACAACAATGTTTTTGTCCCAATCCCTCCTCTTACTAGTCACTACCAAGTATTACATCCAACTATTGACATGGTAGGTATTCCTACCACTGCTTCCAAGACATGTTGAGAACCTATGCAGAATATCTAAAAAAACTTTGGACTCTCACATCCACATAGAACATCTTCCTTTCCCACTACCTAAGTTACTAAAATACAAAGGCAAAGGATACACCAATACTCACATGAAGGTGTACACCACCACAATTCATGAATTACTCCCATGGGACGGAGTCATTACCAAAATATTATGCAAAACCTTGAAAGTCATAACTCTCAATTGGTATTACCACTTTCATAAAGGTTCCATACATTCATTCAAGAATATCGTATCTGAATTCATCAAGGCCTTTGACATGAACGAACTTAACTTGTAAAATATGGCATTAGGTAATTTCTTCACATCAAACAATAACCCAAAGAATCTACCACACATTTCATCATGAGATGGTAACAAGTGTTGTACTTCTCTCACAATTCCTTGAACATGGATCAAAGGGAACTATGGACCTCTTCCTCCATGCTCTTAGTAGGGAAACTAGGAAAACATACATAAGTTCCCATATAAGTATTACAATGAATATTTAGAGAGCGCACTAAGAATTGACAAAGAAGAAATAGATAGTGGTCAAATAACTTATGGAATGAGTGGAAGATTGGTTGTCCCTAGCCAAAACTCTAGAGCATACCAAAAATATTACAAGAACACACAAGCCTCTCAAAATACTCAGGGTCCAAAAGCTCTTAATCAAAACCAGATTTCTACTACGGATGGTGTTACAGACAACCCAAGAAGCAAAAATTCCCTACCAACATCTTCAATCATCCAAGAAATGGTAAAATTAGTAACTAAAACGGAAACATTCACACTAACAATGATCAATCCATTATAAACATAGTTGATTTTAATCCGGCTCCGCATACCAATCCAGATTATAACCAATAACCATTTCAAAACAAGAACAAGGAAGGCTATTACCAAATCAACTTTGGCCCAAACCATGGTTATCCCAATAATTTTTCGTAAATTTCAACTGGTTACGGATCATCAAAACCATCAACCCCAAAATTACAACCCTAACTTATTTTGCCTACTCCATAGGTTTAGAGGCCACGATACTACCACGTGTAGGAGTACAATAGATTTTTTCAAAACCTTCCTAAAAATAAAGGCAATCCTTCCATAATTAGTTTTTAGGGGCACCAAATGTCATTGATTAGCCTATGTCTCATATTAGCCCTGGTTGCGCCTCAAAATGATCATCTCGGTATTTATAAAAATCCTTTCCCAAACCATCAGCAAAACATCCTTCCAAATTACAATCAACCCAATATTTTGTAACAACAACAATGGAATTTTCCTCCACCACAACCACAACAACAAATTGTATCCATGGTTGGAAACCATGACATTGAAGCCTCAACCTATACCATGATTAACCCTAATGAGGCCATATTTTTAGGAACACCAGTACAACCATGCATGATTGGTGTTTTAGAGCTATAAATAGAGGAAAGAGATAATCTTATTGCTAGTAAAAAGAGTATCAAACTCCCCATTCCCTATTACAGTCTCCCTTTGAAGTCCAAAATAATGCAATCAACCAAGTAACTAGGGAACTATGACATTGTCATTGACCTTGCTAAGTCCTTTTCCCATATTTCATTTAGATCTCCTTGACCCATGGATTTGTGTTGTATGATGCCATGGGGCTTGGACATTTAGCATATGTTACCCCCACTAGAGGCATAATTTAACCACATAGACATGGATATTTTTCCTCCATGTGTCACAATGAGAGATGTAGGTTTTTTCTTTGACCTAAGTTAATTTCCCGCATATGCGGAAATTTCTAGAAGAGGAGATCCTTCTCTCCACTTACAGATATGGATATATGAAAATTTGGTAAAGAGGTATATGTTAGATTATGGGGAATCTATTAAAATTTTCCCCTTTTCACTTACGCAGAAACTTGGATATGGTGAGACTAATTTCTCATCTACTTGAAACACTCTTCGTGGGTACGATAGTCTCGGGCTATATTGATTGACACAATTATTCTAACTATTAATTTCGGTCCATATACCATACTTATTGAGTTCTATGTCAAAGACCATGAAACAAAATACACCATGATTTTAGGATGGCCATGGATCCATCAATGAAAGCAATCCCTTTGATATTATTTTAGAAGATTTATTTTTGCATCTAGGGAAATTTTTCATTACCAAAGAAAACCCTAACCCATTAGACATAATCCAAGCTAACTCTAAGTTTTTTCATGCATCCACATTCATCATCACTTACCAAAAATTGATTTATGAACACGCACATCCATATAAAAAGGGGAAAATAGGTCAAGAAATCTGATTTTGAAAATAGACATATTCTCCTACCTCTTGACGCTCCTCCTATAAGAAGGAGGTGGAGAAGAACTCAAAGGTAGAGAAAATATCTTGCACATTAACAAATAATTTAAATCATAAATTAAAATTTTATCTAAATACTAATGCACAAATCATCAACATCCTAGAAAAGGATTCACCTGTCGTGCTTCTTTTTGACCAAAAAGGACCTTCCACGTACTATTTTCACTTACGAGAATGAAAAATATCGACCTTCACTAGTCATGGTGGCTAATGTGAACATGGTTGAAATCAGAAATAATCAGCATCTACCTTCCATCTTGTCTTATCAACGTCTCCCTTAAAACAACCTATATATAATGTATTACAATCCGAGATCCAAGTGCATCGTAGGGGTAGGGGTGGGTATGTCATAATCTCCCCTAGAAGAAGAATTTTTCCTTTTAGCTTTCTCCTCAACTTCGAATGTACCAATAACATATTTGAGTATAAATATTTATTGATTGGATTTATCTTAGCATGTAGACTTGGTATTCAGAGGATACAAATCCTTAGTGACTCTCAACTTATCACCAATCGGTGGCTGAATTTTATCAAACAAAAATCGAACATTTGCAAAAATGTTGCTCAGTCATTAGTTAAGGATTTTTATTTCATATCTATTGAATCCATGCCTATGAATTAAAACCATCTATTTGATGTCATTTCTACCACTTCTACATGATATTTTCCTTTCCACGTGATTCTTGAATCTGATTTCATTTTCTCCTTAAGGTGCAGGCCTCTTTTTAAGAAAGAACTCCCAACCGACACATGTATAGTCAAAATATATGACATTGGACTGTTAAACCTTGACATAACAAAAAAATAATAAATCCATTTTAGATTATTTACATGCTTACAAATACCTACCTCCCTTGCATTAGAAGATAAGGTTTCTTGTGACTTTTCATCCTTTTTTTCCTTAGGGAATGAATATTATGACTCTTATTCTAAAATAAAATACCATGATTCGACCACCAAAGATCTTAACATTTGTATAATTGAAGAGGAAGTGTTGGATCTTCCTCTCGCACTATCCAAGTTTGAAGAAGGTAATGTTTCCCTCATCAAAGATATTGTTGATATAAACATAGGGACTGAGGAAGAACCAAAGATATTGAAAGTTTTATCATCTCTCTCACTAAATTAATTTGAAGATCACAAGTCCCTACTTATAGATTTTTCTAAATTTTTCATCTTCTCTTATTCTAACATGATCGACATTCACACGAACATAGTTATCCAAAACTTAGTCATAAAATGCAAAGTCAAAAGTGGTCACACAAAGCTACGACCAATGAATCCCAAAATAACACTAATGGTGAAGGAGGAGGCCATCAAGCTCCTCAATGTTAGTTTTATTAGTCATGTAGATTACATGATTTTCTTATCTTTTATAATGCCAGTCACTAAAAAAAGGAAAATTTTGAATTTTTGTCGACTTTTGCAATGTAAGTAATGTGTGTCCTAAAGATAACTTTCTATTTCTCTATATATACTTGATTTTTATGAGACCAATCGATATGAAATTATTTCACTCATAGATGGTTTCTTAGGCTATAATCATATTTTTATTTCATAAGAATATAAAAAAACGTCATTGACTACCCTTTGGGAACTTTCTCTTACACTATCATGCCCCTTCATCTCAAAAATGAAAGGATAACTTATCAAGGAGAAATGACTCATATATTCCATGACCTCATTCATAAGATTGTTGAGTCTTATGTTAATGACCTCCTTGTTAAATATAGAAACATAGAAGGCCATGTTGGATTTCTTAGGATCATTCTCATGCATATCATCCAATATGGCGTCACTTTCAATCCTAAAAAAGTGTGTATTTGGAGAAACATGCGGAAAGATTGTAGGATATATTATATCTCAATGAGGTATTGACATTGATCCTACTAATATTCGTGTCATCTTACAAATGGTTCCTCCAACTAGAAAATTAAGGGTATGATCTTTCCTTGGGAAGTTAGGATCCATATGGAGGCCCATTCTGAATCTCACATATGTTATGAATCCTATCAATAATTTTTTGAATAAAAATGCCCATAAATGGACTCAAGAGTGTAAGAATCCTTTGAATCAATAAAAAACTTCCTAGTATCCCCTCTCACTCTCATGGATCCTCAAACTAACAAACCACGCATTCTATGCCTCCATGCAACTAATGTTTCATTATCTTGTATGCTTTCTCAAGAAGATGATGATAGAAAAGAAATAGTTGTTTATTTCATTAGTCACGTTCTAATGGACTATGAAAGACAATATTCCCATGCTAAAATAGGATTCCTCACCATATTATTTTCTACCAAACACCCGATACATTACATGATAAATCAAGAGACTACGGTACTTATCAAATCTTAGGGGTTACATGCACCTTTCTAACACAACCAACCCTTTCCAAGAAATTTATTCATTTAATTACACTTCTTAGTGAGTTTGAGTTAACATATATTAATTGAAAATAATTCAATGGGAAGATTATCGCTGATTGGCTTGCAGAAAACCCATTGGACTCAAGAGATCTAGTGGACCTTGAATTCTCGATCAATTAATTTACTATATATAGAAAATCGATGTCACTTTATCTCCCCTGGTATGTAGATATTGTCATTTATCTCATTGAGCATACCTACTTAGAGTACTTTAAATCCCAACAACTCGGTGATTTCTTTGTATTCTTTCCACAAAGTATATGATACATGAGATCCTCTGATGGCTTGTTCCTTCACTGTGTTGATGAAGAAGAATCTAAGTGCATTTTTTTCTAAAGTCATGATGGGGTCTACGGAGGTCACTTTAGCGTCCATACAACATACCACAAAATCCATAGGATGGGTTATTTCTAGCCCACTCTTGAGAATGATGATATCGAATGCATTTGGAATTTCCCTAAATGTCAAGAGTTTGCACATGTCATACACATTCTAACACAAGAACTTCAGCGTATAGCTACACCATGGCCTTTCTCTACTTCGGGTCTTAATTTGATTGGAAATTTGACTCCTACTTCCATATGGGAACAAATTTATCAAAACCGCGAAAAAGTACTTTACAAAATGGGCAGAGGCCATGCCTCTTACCACGGGTAGTGGCTGAGTTATAGGGAAATGTTTTTAAAACCAAATCACTTTTGGATTCGTGAAGTTATCATTTCTTACAATGGAGATACTATAAGAACCCATAAATGTGAGAAAAATGCAAGACATTTTTATTTCATGCCATATTGTATCTCTATATTACCCTCAATCCAATGGACATGTTGAGGAAAAAAATAAAACACTCAAGTCCATTTTTCTTAAGATGATTAAGAGAAACTAGAGGGATTGGATTTTAGTGTTATATCCCACACTATGGGATTATAAAACTAGCATACACATGTCCACAGGTTCCACACCTTATTCATTAGTTTTCGGGGCTAAAGTCATTCTTCCATTGGAGGTTCAACTCCCTACTCTACAAATCTCACTTCAAGGAATTTTATATGAAGATGGGTATAGAAAATAATTCTTAGCTACTTTGGAAATTCTAGATGAAAACCATCTTAAGGATGTGCAACATCACAAATTCTACGTCACTTGTATGGCTAAAAAATATAATAAGAATATTCACAAATTCCCTATTCAGGTCATCAACCTTGTGCTTTGTCAAGACATTCAAATGGACAAAAATACTGATGAGGGACACAAGTTCTGACCAAACTGGTTAGGACCTTATTTAGTCACTAGGGAATTTAATAATGGGGCATTTCAGATTTGTACACTTGAAGGTGATGAGTTTAGTGAATCATTTAACTCTCTCCACCTTAAGTTGTATTTTTAGTATCATGTCTTGCATTTCCCTTTGTGTTATTTAGGATGCATTCTATTTTTTTCACCTCATTATGTTTAAAACCTAACAAAGTTGTTTAAAAGTGAGATTTAGTCTATTTTTCTATTTGGTGATCCTATTTCTCCATCTTTTGTTTATATTTATCACCTCCTACATTATTTCCTTACTATCATCCCTAAATATTCATCTCTACACTACATATTTTCTTTCAGTTGGATAGTATCATGATTCCCTTATTCCCTAGCAAACCTTAAGCATAAGGAATTTGGTTTATGTAGGTTTCTAGAAGCTTATTCACGACACATTCCATTTTTTATCTCTCTTCAATTATTAAACCTTAGCATGTCTCGCCCCTTGAAATATCTCTCTCTTTCCCGATTCTTTGGTGTTGAGTTCTTGTATCTTAATAGTTACTATGAGAAAGAGTGAATACGAGGACCAACACAATGTGTGCACATCAACGTAGTTGCACTCAAATGGAAATGATATAAATCTCCAAGTAATCAACAGGTATATTAACCACAAGAAATCGATCATGCAAAAGTTAAAGGGTATACTCATTCTCATAGATCAAAAAGAAGGTACATATTGGGAGTGTTGTGTAACTCCCATGCTTGGAAAATCATACCTCCATGAGGGAGAAAGGAGTTATAATTCACAAATAGAATGTAACTCATGTATGACACCTATGAAAACTATGACACATATGACAATGAAAGATTCTATGATGGAATCTGTCATATGTCATATAACTCCTAAAAACCTATGACTCACCTAAGTGAGATGACTCACCATGTGTGAGGTGGAAAATTCTCAATAAACTAATAAAAAGAAAAAATATATCACCACATCAACAGATTACATGGGGCTTGGACATGGGAAAGATGTTTCTTTTATCTCTAAAAAATATGGAAAATCACAAAAGAAAATAAAGCATACAAAAGTAGTTTTATTGGTTAGCCTACCACATTACTCGTGCTTGTTATTCTTTTATGGTGAGCCCACGCATCTTCTAGGTCGTGTAAGGCCAACATTCAAGAGTAGCACCCTTACTTTCCCATATCTAGTCTATGGTGATGAGCTTGTGTGTTTTTCTAGTCCCATGAGGTTAGGTATTGAGGTTCATAAATAAATAAAATTATGCGTAAGAAAGGTGAAAAGAAAATTAAACCAATGAGAGCACCCAAATTCCGGAGAAAAGATAATCATCTGCGCAATCAAGAAGAGAGATAATTCCTATATCATGTTGTGTTGTGATTGGTTACTGAAATTTTTAATAATAAATTCTTACATCTATTCATCATCTTCTTCTCCCCTAAGGTCTTATTTATTCCTAATCTTGATTACTACTTATTTATTGTCTAAACTATTAGTTGTTCACTAGCATTGTTCTCCTCATTCCTTTCTAGAAAGGTCATACTGTAAAACCACTTCAAACTTCTACCACTCAATTTCTTCATTTTGCAAGGATTTTTTTGTAGAATATCATTTTTCTATCTCACCTATAAAATAACTAGTCAACATACATTTGCATTTATGATTCACCCATTGCATCACCATACATGCGGGGTTAAAAATCATATAACGTTAAACTTTCATTATGTTATCTATTAGTTTTCATACATTTCTAAGCAAAAAGAAACCAAAAACATGTATAATCATATGAGTCCCACAACATCATGTAAATAATAATTCCAGGTATGTGTGTGTGTAGGTGTGTGTGCGCATGTGTGTGTACGTGTGTGTGCATGTGTGTGTGTCAATATAGTTTTTATATAATCACCATTACATCCACACTAAATGGAAAATTGTGTGCTCAAAATAAAAATAAAAATAATGGGGCATACAATTTCCTTCATGTATAGTATACACCATGGAATATAGTATAAATAAAGTCATTGATGTGACCCTCCGGATGAATGGCGAAATGTTTATGGTCCTTCACCAATGTGATCTTTTCATATAGTGGTGAGGGCTCCTCAAATGAATCTTGTGGTGTGATCCACTTATTTTGGGTGATGGCATCATCTATGTCTCGATCCTCTACTTAAGGAATCTCCATACCTTCTGAACATGTGTCCATCAACTTTTTCATGGTGAAGATCTCGGCCTCCAATCCTAAGGTCCCGATCCTCTCAATAGAAAATATTTGTGCCCTATGGTATCCCATCGAAAAAACATTATTATGTCATCTAGTGCTATGAGGAAGTCCAAGATCTGCCTATAACCGAATGATCATCTTCCCTAAGGCTTTGGAGCAAACATGGAAACCAAATTATCTCAAATGAGTTGTTCCCAATCACCATTAGTCTTTACACACACACACACAAAACAAATCCAAAATTCATAAAACTATCCTAAATATATATCACAAGTAGCTAATAATGTAGAAAATTCACTAACACTAATATAACAATAGTAATATAAATAAAAGTAGAGTACGATACAAAATAATTCAAAACAGTTACTTGGGTCTCCAACTTTGCCACTCTAGATATGAGTTAGAATTAGAAGGATCATATTCATATCATTCTCCTCTCCTAGAGGTCCTTGACCCTCTCCATCCTCTCCCTTCCAAATTCTATCCTCACCCTATCCATCTCCCCCTTTGCCCTTATTAGGAAATAAGGGATAAAATATGTGGAATAATCCCTCACGAATCAACAAGAGAAACTAATATGCAGAAAATATTATAGATCTCAAATAAAATTGCAAAATAAAATAACACAACACAAAGAGACAATATTTAACTTGGTTCACCCAATTTGGACTACGTCCACCAAGAATAACTTACTTAAATTTTATTACAAGCCACCGCTCTCTCAATACAATACCTGATTTGTTTGGAGCTATGCTCAACAAACTCTACAAAATTCACACCGAATTCAAAACACATCTGCAATATTTTTATGTTACCTACCATATGCAACTACTTAAGCAGCTTTTACAAAACCATGGGCCAAAACCGTCCCATAAACCTATGGATCAAAATCCCAGTCATATGAGAAAAGCACGTTTCCCAATATATCGGGCACGTTTTAAGGCCAAAAAAAAATTCATGGGGGCTTCGCCCCCAACCTCGATGAGACAATCATGTGGAAAGTGTACAGTACTCTAAGTGTACAGTCTTCAACACTTTCTCACATGAAAAAAGCTCCAAAACCTAACAATCTCCCACTTGGAGACTAGTTTTCCTCTGAGCAAGCTTCTTAACCCTTCACTAGTTTCACGTGAAGACCAACCAAAGCTGAACATAGCTTTAGTTTTTCCCTTATGACCACCTTGGTCATCATGTCTGTAGGATTCTGACTGGTATGAATCTTCTCCAGCTTCAACTTCTCTTCCTCCAAAGTTGTCTGATGAAATGGTACCTTAACTATATATGCTTCATCCTAGAGTGGAAAGTAGAGTTCTTAGCTAGGTGTATAGCACTCTGACTATCACTATGTAGATTTTGTTACTACTGCTTATGCCCCAACTCAAGTAATTTTTGTAACAAAATCATTTCTTTTCTTGCCTCTGTGGTAGCAACATACTCACCTTTGTGGTTGAAAAAAGCCACCAGCCTTCAGACATGAAATCCATCTCACTGTTGTCCCACCTACAGTGTAAACATAACCTGTCATGCTCCTCCTATTTTCTACATCTCTAGCCATATCTAAATCTACATAACCACATAAAGTGGTATCTGATCCACTATAGCACAAAATTGTCCCCATGGTCCCTCTCAAATACCAAAGGATCCACTTTACTGACTGTCAACGATCTCTACCTGGATCACTCATAAATCTACTCACCGCTCCCACTTCATGGGAAATATCAGAACCTGCTTGTATACCATGGCATACATAAAACTACTAGCCACTAATGAATAAGGTACCTTGGACATCTGGTTTCTCTCCTGCTCTGTCTTGGGACACTTCTCCTTTGATAACTTGAAATGGCACTCGCAAAGGAGTCCCAACCGGTTTAGCATCCTACATGTTAAACCTCTCAAATACCTTCTTAATGTACTCTTCTGAGATAAAGTCAACTTCCTTTCCTTCATATCCTAAGATATCCTCATACCAGGATTTTTTTGCTGCCCCAAATCCTTCATAACAAAGGATTCACTTAGGTACGCTTCTTGAGTACTTTTATTTCCCGCATGTTTTTATCTACAACCAACATGTCATCCACATACGAGACAAAGGATAATATAATCGCTATTCTCAAATTTATTTTTATACATGCAATGGTCAGAATGACATCTAATATAACCTTGCTCCATCATGAAGCTATCAAATTTCTTATACCATTGACGTGGAGCTTGTTTCAAGCCATACAAGCTCTTCTTCAATTTGCACACCATCTCCTCTTTACCTTTGACCTCATAGTCCTCTCTGGTTGCTGAAAATATAGTTCCTCCTCCAAATCACCATGGAGAAATGTAGTCTTTACATCGGGTAAGTGCAGGAAGTTGATGGACAAATATAGGGTCATCCGTGGACGTCATATTGCAAAAAACAACAAAATCTCAACTTGTAGGGATTATTAGCTATACACGCACTCTAAATTAGAAAAAATTATATAAATATGAATTGTAGCATTCGAATCTAGTTTCTAAAATACTAATTTTTTTAAAAAATGGACAAGTTTAGCTATATTAAACACTTAAAATTATATGACTTATTTTATTTTTTGAAAAAACTTATAAGATTGTAGTCTGTTTGCCCGCATTTTGGATGACCAAATCTTGTTATTTTTTTTTCCTTTGGTGAAACGTTAGATGTAGTTGTCTATCTTGGGATGGATTTTATTTTGTATTTTTTTAGCAATATTTTTTTATGATTTTTTCCGTGAAAGTGGTCTGAAAATATTTAGAAAATGGAGCGCTTTCCGTTTGCCCGCCATAACTATATCAAAAATATCAAAATCAATTTTATTTTATTTTAACATATATAGAATTTGTCCACACTTGGGATGGTATAAGTTTTATCATATTTTGATAAGCAAAACAAAAGTTACAGTCTTAAACGTAGACATGAACATTCACAGGAAAAAATGTCTTAAAGACCTATTGTTAGTAAGAAATTATAAAATGATATTTATCTTATTCTATTCACTTTAAAAACAATATTTCTACAAAGCTAAGAGTCTACCCTATGTGATGGCACCATTTTTGTGTAAAAAATTTTAGTTTTTAGCATGGTTTAAGTCTTTGGAAGAGCATATTTAAGGTTTTTTGACCTTTTACACTTCATAATGACCTTCCATAGCTTTGGTTGGGGAAAAACAAAGATTTTCCGAGGCTTAGGTTTGGCAGATAGATCCGTAATCACGGTTTTTTAACAATACCATGCGAGCGCGCTTTATAAACCACGAGCGCGCTTTATAAAGCGCGCTTACGGTTCATAAAGTGCGCTCATGGGTTCAGAAATCATATTTACACACATCCCAATGTCTAAATTACCATGTGATTTTTACTCTCTGACCTTACCGTATGAATTACTGCGAAATTCTATCTTTTTCCAGGCACGTTTTTCTTATCACCGAAGCAAAACATCATGGGAGACAAAAAACGAAGTCAAAAAAGGAAGTCATTAAGTAAAAAAACACCAAACGAATTAGAGGCCAACAAAATTCAAAATGCTGAGCGAATGCGGAAACTTCATGAATCTAGAAGAGGTTCATCTTCAATCCCAACTATTGTAAGCAATGAAGAACTAGGTAATGTTTCTACTGTCAATGTTGAAGTTGAATTAAATACTCATGATGAAGAAGTTTTTACCGTCAATGTTGAAGAAGAATTAAATACTCATGATGTAGCAAATGTTGAAATTGAAGGAGACAATGAAAATGTGAATAAGGAAATTCATGTTGAAACTGTAGACAAGCAAAATTTGACAAAAACACCTCCTAGGATTTTACATAAGAAACCTAATTTTTTTATTGAAATTGATGAAAACATTTTGAAACCAATGTCTGACAAACTTTCTGAACGACAAATCAGAAGAAAAGCCACTGAAATTTGGGATAATCATTTTGAAATTTTAAATGATTCTCAAAGATGTCAGTTGTTGGTTAGTTTGATGAAATTGATTAAAATGAGACCTACATTAAACACCTTAGGATTGACAACATCTAACATACATGGTCAAACCTCTACAATTGTTGAAAACCTTCATGATGCATATCACACTGTTGGTGTCAAGAGACGCACTAGGGATAGTAATATTGTGCATCGTGTACTTGCTACTAGTGTTGTAAGTGAATCAATAAAAAAACAACGTTTGATTACGCAAACAAGTCGAATGTCGCAAGTTAATCAAAAACTCTAATGAAAGCAATTGAAAGACGTAATATCCTTCAATCACTTAATAATGTCGATTTTTGGGCATTTTCTGCTAGAGCATCACGTAAGGAAAAAAATAATTCTGATGCTATAAGAGAAGTTGTTATTAAATTTTGGCATGATAACACTAGAGTTTCACCTAATACAAGAGATGTTATAAAACGGAGAGTTGGTTCTACTAATCGTGAACCACATCCAAAGCATTTCTTAGATATGACTCAAACTCAATTTTTCGTAAGTTTGAACAAGAGAATCTGGAAATTAAAATTAGTCAACGTTTTTTTGAAATGTTGAAACCATTCTATGTGAAAATCAACCATGCTCGCACCACTTGTTGTTGTAGGCAACATGTTGAATTTGCGATGCATTATGCTAAATTTTTACGTATTCGTTCTAATTTTCATTCTGAAACTATGTTATCTGAATGTGGTGTTCAAGTTCCACCAATATCTTCTAGGATTTCATTCCTACTATATTTTGTGAAAAAGAAGTTGGACAATTTTTTTATAGTCAGGATTGTTTAGATGGAAGTTGTAGTACATGTGGCGGATTACCTAAATTGGAAAGTTGCATCCATGAGAAAATTGAAGGTACAATAGGACATAATTTAGTTGAATTTGATAAATATAAATCAGTTGCATACCAGTTGAAAGATGGAAAAGAGTCGAAACGGTGTGAGCTAGTTACAGAACAAATGCCCATTTTTCAATTTATGAGAAAATTTAAGGATGAAATTGTTTATGAGTATGCGAGGTATACACATAGAGCTCGATAGTTCGATGAACAATTCAAGCTATGCAAAGACACATTTCCTATTAGTACTATTGTTTCAAAGTGGGTCGATTTTGCAGAGAATTACATATTGCAACCACAAATGGAGGTTCAATCACAATATTACAACTCAGTACAAGTTGCCATTTTTGTGCATATAGCATTTCTACATTCTCCGACAAGATCTGAGAGAATGATCAAAAAATTTAAGAGAGTACCACTTTTATATCAGTGATGATCATACTCATTCTACTGAATTTGTGCAAGGGTGTTTCCAGTTATTTTATGGAAACTTGTCTGATAGGGACATCCACTTCAAACAACATTATATATGGTCAGATAATTACACGTCTCAGTTTAAGAATGCACGAATGTTTTATTGGATGAGTAGAATGCATGTCAAGATGGGTGTGCAACATATTTGGAGTTTCACTGAGGCTGGACATGGAAAAGGAGAGCATGACGGTGTAGGGGCATGTGTGAAAAGAGCTCTTGCAAGAGAAGAGTTGAAGTACAAAGATGGTGCTAAATTAAAAGATGCAAAGAGCATAGTGGAATGGTGTACTGACAACATGGCCCGAGGTTCTCAAGAAAATTCCACAGTTTGTAGATATTTTTGGTTGATAGAGGAAAAACATATTGCTAACTATGAGGATTGTATGACACTCACTGGGTCCAATGATATGCACTCATTTTGTAGCTCAGACGCTACTTCATGGGCCGTATGGACAAGAAAGTTGACATGTTTTTGTGCATCTTGTATCGAATTTGTCACTGCTGAGTGTGATTCACAAGAATGGGTGGAAGGATGGATTTGTAGGCCTCTAACTCCACTTCCTAGTTATCAACCTCCACAAGCATTACAACTTGTTTCTGCAGATGAAGTTACAACATCCAAGGACTTTGACGAAATTTCGATTTTGGTGCGACAAGGTATTTATGGTTATTTATTTAATTTTTGTATTGAGTTATGTCCATTGAAATTTTAATATGTAATTTAAATTTGAGTTGTTCAACCTTGGTTTTTTTTTGTAGGACATGTGTTTGCAGTAATTGCGATAGAAGACAATGAAGAAGGAACAGACTATTTCTTATGTCATTGCATCGAGGAAAGAAAGAAGTTGACTTCTCCTATTATAGATGGCGAAGAGATTGAGTATCCTACAGGGTCAGTGGTAGTTACTGGAACTTGGCTTCGACGGTATCCATTAAAAAACTCCTCTGTTTGGGTGTTTGAAGACTTTGAGACACACAGGAAAATACTCTTATATTCACATCTAGTTCTAGCGACAAATATTCAGTTGTATAGATATCGAGGAAGACCTAATAACAAGATTCTTTGGAAGGTTCGAGAGTCAGATCATGAAGCAATCTTGTCTGCTATTCAGAGTAGATCCGATCCTGATGGTTCATTGGAATGAATTTACAATGCTCATGTCTGGTATATATTTAATTTCAAGTTTCAATTTATATATATATATATATATATATATATATTTTTTTTAGTTTAAAGATCTAGATTTAAGTTTGAATATATTTTATTTTAAATTTGTGTATTTTGTGTGTCATGTATATAGATAGTATATGGTTTTGATTTGAAACTTAAATTTCTTTGACTAACAATTTTATGTTTAGGTTAGTGGTGCCAGAAAAGCTTCCACCTTCACGTGGTTGGCATTGTTAGTAGAGAATTTTAAATTCTCGAAGCTAAGAGAAGCTTGAACATTGTTTGAAAAAGTTGTAAATTTTGAAAAAGTCAAGTAAATTTTGAAAATGTTGTAAATTTTGAAAATGTTGTAAATTTTGAAAATGTTGTAAATTTTGAAAACGACTCCTCTAGGTGCCACGGAGTCCGAGTAGTCACCCGTCGAAGTTGAACGATATTTTGGTCTCAGGGCTCTTAAGGGACTACGCCCGAACGAAGTAGCCCGGAAGCAACGACCCTTTCGCGCACCAAAACACCACCTCCTCTAGCATTCACCTGCCACCCGGACGTGTCGGCGCAGTCGGTTTGGTGCCACGACCTACCGTTTACAAAATATAGCGTTTGACAACCTTACACTGGCTCCAACTGCACTATTTTCACGTGTTTGCAAACAGTAGGACAACGAGAGCACCAAAATGAGAAGGAAAAAAATGAGAGAGGCTATTGTAGAGGGTCTCGTATGCCGAGGTTCCATATCAGATGAGGCCTCTCTAGGTGCCACAGAGTCTGAGTAGTCACTCGTCGAAAGTTGAATGATATTTTGGTCTCAGGGCTCTTAAGGGACTACGCCCGAACGAAGTAGCCCGAAGCAACGACCCTTTCGCGCACCAAAACACCACCTCCTCTAGCATTCACCGCCACCTGGATGTTTCGTAAGTAGTTGGTTTGGTGCCATGACCCATCGTTTGCAAAATATAGTGTTTGACAACCTTACACTGGCTCCAACTGCACTATTTCACGCGTTTACAAACAATAGGACAACGAGAGCACCGAAATGAGAAGGAAAAAAATGAGAGAGGCTATTATAGAGGGTCCGTACACCGAGGTGCTTTGGATCAGATGAGCCTCTCTAGGTGCCACGGAGTCCGAGTAGTCACCCGTCGAAGTTGAACGATATTTTGGTCTCAGGGCTCTTAAGGGACTACGCCCGAACGAAGTAGCCCGGAAGCAACGACCCTTTCGCGCACAAAAACACCACCTCCTCTAGTGTTCACCTGGCCACCCAGATGTTGTGCCGCACAGTCGGTTTGGTGCCACGACCCACCGTTTGCAAAATATAGCGTTTGACAACCTTACACTGGCTCCAACTGCACTATTTCACGCATTTGCAAACAATAGGACAAATGAGAGCACCGAAATGAGAAGGAAAAAAATGAGAGATTCTATTGTAGAGGGTCCATACACCAAGGTTTTGATCATAGACGATGCCTCTCTAGGTGCCACAGAGTTCGAGTAGTTACCTGGCGAAGTTGAACGATATTTTGGTCTCAGGGCTCTTAAGGGACTACGCCCGAACGAAGTAGCCCAAAAGCAACGACCCTTTCGCATACCAAAAACCACCTCCTCTAGCATTCACCTGGCCACCCAGATGTGCCGGTGCAGTCGGTTCGGTGCCACGACCCACATTTGCAAAATATAGTGTTTGACAACCTTACACTGGCTCCAACTGCACTATTTTACATGTTTTGCAAACAGTAGGATAACAAGAGCACCAAAATGAGAAGGAAAAAATTGAGAGAGTCTATTATAGAGGGTCCATATGCCAAGGTGCCCGATCAAAAGAGGCCTCTCTAGGTGCCACGGAGTCCGAGTAGTCACCCGTCAAAGTTGAACGATATTTTGGTCTCAGGGCTCTTAAGGGACTACGCCCGAACAAAGTAGCCCAAAGCAACGACCCTTTACGCACCAAAACCACCTCCTCTAGTGTTCACCTAGCCACCCGGATGTGCCGGCGCAGTCGGTTCGGTGCCACGACCCACCATTTGCAAAATATAGTGTTTCCTTATTTATTTAAATTAAATTACAATGACTTGGTTGTTATGTTATCTCTTGTTGTCATCTTGTCCTTGGTAGGATGATATATGGGGCTCATGAATCTTATTTTCTACCTTATCCTTAACACTTGGTTTTGTTATAATATTATGGGTAATATTGTTCTACGGTTTTCTTTTCCTTTCTCTTCTTTCTCTCTTTCTATGAAGACCATCAGTTGTGCTACCTCTTGATTCAACTCTCTGACCTCCTGTGAAACCATAATTATCTTCTCTTCCTCCTCTCTCTCTCTCTCTCTCTCTCTCTCTCTCTCTCTCTCTCTCTCTCTCTCTCTCTCTCTCTTCTTGTACCTCATTAGCTCTATCAACCTTTGAATCACATCTCCTGCTAGTTCTTCTTCTTCTTCACCATATATATCAAGTCTGATTCATGAGGCCTAATAACCTTCAATTATCTTTCTCTACGTTTCTTCCTTGTTTCCATCATCTTTTCTATTTTTCACATATGTTCTTGTTCTCTTATCCTTTCATGTAATTGCTTTAGTCTAGCATCTTATCTCTCTGATACTAACTTCTCCATCCAATGTGGCATTTTGTAACCATGGTCACTCTTTACTTCACCCATCATTTTCATCTATCTCTTTGTCTCTCTTCTTGTCACTGTATCAACCTTATCTCAAATCCTTTTAGCTAATCTTCCTTGATCTTCAAGCTATGATACCACATGTTGCAGTTCAAAAAATTTATAACATACATTCAATGGTTTCTATGTTTCCCTAAAAACTCAACTCTGTCTTTTGATCACTCAAACAGCTCCTTTTCACTAGTTAACATACTCCAAATTTAATATTATCCCTTATCCTCTATATGGTTTCTTACTGATATTATTTATCTAACTCTAATGTCTACTATGAGCGTAATCAAAATGATCAACTACCATCTTCAACTGCCAAGTTCAATATCCATGATGCATAGGCAAATACAACAATGCCCATGTTGGAAGGTACTTACAGTAAAAGAACATATTGCCAATCAATTACAAAGTTACAGAATGCCTCTTCCAATAAGGGATTATCTCAGGCATAATTCTCAATACATGAAGTCTAGGAAAGAAGAAAATAAAGTTATAGCCAGCTTATCAAGCTAGGGTATATGGTGCTAAATCGTTGACCACACAAGAATAACAAGTCTTCACAGTTTCGGAACTCAAAATACATGAAGCAATCAGCTAAAACAAATACAAATACATTTGAAAATAACTTCTAGGTTGTAGAGCAATTGAAAGAATGTAGTTTCATGGTATTAGTTTCATATGGAAGAAGAAGATTGCAACTATAATGGCATGTTTCAGTAATGCACATCTAACAGTACAAGCTTATGATGCAAATAAAAATAATATAAAGATACAACTCCACATATCATTCAGATTTAACAATATTTCAGGATTATTATGAGTTACAAAAGAACAGGATTGGAAAATCAATACAGTTACTTCAAGGATTAACTCATATGTACACACAAAAGTTACAAACAATGCAGACCCAATTTTGGGTATACCTGTAATATTATCAAGATACAGTCAAATACACCAGAGTTTCAAGCACACTTTTCCAAATACAACAGGATGATATTGATGAATTCCATTAAATCCATAGGTTATGGAATTATTATTTTGGGAGTTGTTAAAAGATGGAGGGATGTGAACCATAACTCAAATAAGCTTTAGTTACTAATACTTAAGTTGGCAATAGAGCTAACAATATTGTTTTAGTTTGAAAAATAAAAATTCAAAATGCCCATGGTGAAATATACCACAAATAATAATCAGAAAGATACTAGAAAATATATAACTAGAAGTAATACACTAAATCCACCTCAAGATTTAAAAGAGGAAATAGTTCAAATTTATAGCCTCGGAAACAAAACCGTAGCAGAGATATCCATAGGAGTTCCATATATGGAGGAATCACTTTTATCAACAAACAAAAACTATGATCTATGTATACTTTTTCTATAAATCTAAGGATACATATTTCTCAAGGATCTAGAGGATTTTGAAGACTACAAACCATATATACAATTGTTCAAAGGAGAAATATTTCTATTTTCTTCTCCATAAGCTTCATTAGTTAGGACCACACTAAATTTTATTTAATAAACAATACAAATATTATTAACCTAGTTTGGGTACAGATAAATTCACAGATAGAGAATACTCGGGGCATCTACAAGTTCCAATGAACAGAGATCAAAACCCACTTTCTCAGAGTTAGCAATAATACCAAAATAACCAAAATAAATATGATTTAACCAACACACATGGATATATATATATATATATATGTATGATATGTATGTATGTAACAAACAAAGTGTACTTCGTGATGCACGTCTCTGAAAATATATATGTACATAAGTTCATAATGTATGTATACATCTCGAACTAAGCACGTGTCATAATGTACATATGGGACCACATGCGGTCGCAAAAGGCTATATATATACAATGGACTGTGAATCTACTCATGACCACATATGTACATCCAGGTGGACTATAAATCTACTCATGAAACATCTTCCCTCTCTTCGCCTTGCTAGAAGTAGCACGTCCACGACCTGGGGATGTAGTGGAGGGAGATGCCACTACGGATTTCATCCGTGTGGTCCTAGGTGTCTCTAAGCATGCCTGCAACCTAACTCCACATTCATAAACAACAAGTTTTTAACACCCAAAATTTTAAAATACATTCAAAATTTAGAAACTTGTACAATTTAGTTAAAATGCATGTGAAATCTTACCGCAATGTCATGATCCCTATCAATTTGTTGTTGACGCGTCACAGGGACAACAATAGACTCACGAGGGGTAAGCTACATACAAATAATTAATTTTCAAATTAAATATTTCACATATATACCTACAAAATTTGATATTGTAGATTTAAGTTTAATAAGAAATAATGAACCTCCAAAATTTAACAAATTTAAAAAATTGTGTACCTCAGTTAGTGGATTTGCAGATGTTATGGCAGTATCTACAACAACCTCCACAGTCTGCATATATGGAGGAGTCTCTCTAGCAGTCATAAGCTATACAAAAAACATGTACAAATCAATATTAAAATCTACTTAAGAGCTTAGCACTCCTATCGAAACCTATTGAAAAAGATAATAGTAAAGGAACTCAAAGGTCCCTACACTCTAAACATATCTTTTCACGTTCATCAAGGAAACACCATCTATATATAGGTATGAAACTTCCCACTACGTCTAGGGAATTGCTTCCCACATTTACAAGCACTCAAATTTGTCCGCTGAACTTGTATATTACATAAGATAAAAAAATCAAGTCAAGAATTTTCAAATATAATATGTCAAATATGATTACACTAAAATTGGATAACACATGTTAGGTGGAGAATAACATGTGGTTTGAGGCATCTTTGGATAAGTTCTCATGTAGGAAATGTATAAGGGTTCCCACAAGCCAGCTAATGTTTATTTTATAGGACGACGTCATCCATGGTTATGGTTTTTGAGGTTTGATAAATGTATCTAGATACATCACATTGTGATAAAGATTGATTGAAAAATAGTGGCGAAGGGAATTAAATAAGCTAAAAATACAAAAATCCACATGTTGAGATTTTAAGAAGGTAAAAAAACTATACAAAGGAGGGAAACTATACATTCATTCCCATCCCTACTATACAATCTTACCCCAGGTGGTACATTCAAGTCATTTTCTAGTTCATAATCCCCGTCAGGTCAAGAAATCCATGTTTTAGTATTTAGAAAATCCAGATTAATCTAAAATCACTTTATGTTCATAACATAGGTCCACTTTATGTTACAATTTCTTGCTAGGTTCTGGCTTATTTAGTTAGTCAAGAAAGAATAAAAATGTTATTATTTTATCTTCTATTTAGGCTAAATACATAGGATCTATAAATGTTAGCACGAAGGCCATCTATCTTCATAAGATTTTGACAAAGTTTTGTATTTAATCAAGGTAACCCATAGTCATCTTCTATGACAATTAGAGCATCATTCAAATTTGAAGGACTTTTATCTAACATCACCAGACCAAACACATATAGATTCACAGAATTTCATCAAGGAGTTGATCCATGGATAGGTCATTTATCTCATATATTGCTAGACATTGGATTATATTGCAAACATCTTGACCAAACCATTCACCGACAGAAATATTATTCACTTATGATCTATTTTAAGGGTGTGGTCTATATCAACATCATCTTCTGAGGGAGCATTTTATCCATCCTTTCTTCTTTTCTCTAAATTAAAGGAGTTTTTCCCATTGGTTTTTCTCATGTTCTCTACTTTTGGAGAGTTTCATTGTAATTTGGGTAGCTCATATGGTCTTATTTCAAGGACCCTCATTTTTACCAACCTAAGCTACACTTCAGGGTGTTTTCGTGTAGGTATAGATTTTCCTTGTAATTATTTATTTCTTAGAATATTTCATGTAGATATATGGTGACTCATCTTGCTTATATGTTCTTTGTTTCATAGGAGTTACTTGACATGTCATATACTATCATGTAGTGTCTCATATGAATTACATTTGACCGACTATTCTAGGAAAGCATCTCCCCTTCCCATTCTTATACTCTTGACCATTATCCTTGTGGAGGAGTTACTTATCACTATCCTATTTGTGCACACCTGTTAGAGCTATTGATTTGTTCTTTTATTTAGCATCATTTAATTTTGTTTTGTAAAATTAGTTTCATAAATTATATTTCTTGTTAGTTTGTTCTTAGAATTATTGCAAGTATGTTTGCAAGCATTCTTTATCATATCTTTTTATTGGAACTTTGATAAATACATTTTAATAACTTTAGTACTAATAGTTTAAATGCACGTAACAAAACAAAACATATATAGATAGAGAAACATAAAACCCTCCATGGTCTGGATATTTGTGTGGTGGTACTCCGAGACATGTAAAACCAATATATGATTACATACATGGCTAGTTATATCAAATGAATTGGCATTTCCTACTAAATAATATATAGGTTGAGTATAAGAAAGTGAAACTCATGTACAGAGGTCCAAAGCATGCAATCCGTGCGTGAACTTCCAGTAATTAGAAACAAAGTGTAAAGAGATTTACTAACTTGCGTAAAACTCATGTGAGGCGTGCCAATAGCCTCAGTTCCCTGAGCAGATGATGACCCGCCAGGCTCCTGTGTATAAAAGAGAAAAATATTAATACATGTACAACATACACGTGAAACAAATTATAATAATAATCTAGTGCAATTAAATGATTTATTAAAAATGTAAGTTTGTACAACTTGAAACTTACGTTTGAAACACGCCCAACCGCAGTAGCTAGCATGTCGACACCGGATGTTTCCTTCACCGGCTCTTGCTATTTAAAATAAAATAAAAAATTAGTTTTTTACATGTATGTACATGACGTACAATCAAATATATATATATATATATATATATATATATATATATATATATCTCAAACATGTGAATTAAACTATTGTATATATATATATATATATTTATTTAAATTTATTTAAAATTTACTGTGAAAGACCAATATCAGTGGCTCCAGTTCCAAAAACATTCCCCAGCATCTCATCTATAGAAAAGAAATCCTGTGAACCAGCAAATGATGTCTCGCCTGCAGTGCATACGGCACCACATGATCCACAGTGGTGTGGTGCACTAGAACTGAGCACCTCCACCAACATCACCAGATGCAATCTGGGTGCTATGCTGGGTGAGAGTGTCAGTGAGCTCCCTCAATGCATGCAATGTATCAATCTCCACAACCTCCTTCATTGTAGGAGGGATAACTGAAGGCAGTGGGGGTTTTGGGGCATGGGGGATCCTAGGCTAACCTACGCGTGCACCAGGTCTACTCTGTGCAGAGCCACCTCCTCGACCAAAAAAGTCAGAAAAGTCAAAATAATTCGGGACCTCATTGAGCACGAACTCACAATATAATTTCTTCAAAAAATAAAGAGGAACCTCATTGTTGTTGCATGGTGGATAATCAAAAACCATCCACCATCGGTCCCAAAAATTGTTTTTGATTCTATCATCATGGCACCAATGGATTGGGAACCGTTTGCAAGTAACTACGGGGGGGCATTGGTTCTAGGGTCGGTAAATAATGCACAAATGAGGTCTTTTCCAATTTTTTTGTCTTTGACGGCCGCATGGGATAGTTTATCCGCATACCACCGCCTACAGTCACTTCTAAAGGTGTTCCATCTATGTATTTGGTTGGTTGCAGACTTGACTTCGCCAATCAATGTTTGCAATGTATTGGCTAAAGTCATGCGGGATGGATTTGTAGCATGATTTTGTCTTATAGTTTGAATTAGGTTCTCAATGACAATTTTATTTTCTTGGATTCTTCCAATGATATTATCTTGCATTCCTGCTGGCTCAGTGGGGACAGAAGGAGCCACAGGAGGCGGATCTATGTTTGGAGGAGGGTTTTGAGGAATGTTCGGAGGGTTTTGAGGAATGTTCAGTGGGTTTTGAGGAATGTTTTGATGGTTTGCACAATTTCGAGCTTGCCCGACCAACTGATAAAACAAGAAAATTGTATACATAAACAAACATTTCAAAAAACCCATGAAAATGCAAAAAAACCTAAAATGCAAAAAAATGATTACAATCGGGGACTTACCTCCTCGTCTTGGCGGCATGGTTGAATCTATCGCTATCCAGAAGTCCGATGAGCAATTTTGAGATGGTATTGAAAGCGCGAGTGAAAAACATTTAGGAAAAGTCGCGGTTCGAAATGAAAAATGAGGAAAATAACGAGTCGCGGGACTGTTAAATTTTGTCTCAGAGTTCCGCGATCGCGGTTTATAACCGCGCTCATGGTTCTAAACCGCGATCACGGTTTTAGGTTCGGTAATTACCGAACCTAGAATTCAGAACCGCGATCATGGTTTTAGAACCGCGATCGCGGTTCCTTTATTTCAGGTTTTTATGTCCACGGAATTGTCCACCAACGATCCTAATGCTTCTTCCTCTTTGACTCTAAACATCCACCAAATCCCTTGCGGTCTCCAGATCTAATCTCCTCACCATGGCATCTACTTCTTGCGCATCTACTGCTTCTTCATCAAGCTCTACGGCTCTCCACTATCAGTGAGTAATAAATAATAAAGAGAAGGAGAAAAAGTTCTAGGTTATCTTCTTACCCTAGAAGACCTCCTCAATATAGGAGTTTGGGGTTCCTATTGAGGAGGTTCTTGAACTGATTCATATGTCACTTTTCCATCTGGAAGATCCTCTCTCTTTGCATATACTTTCTTGGATTCTTCCATGTTTTCCTACAATCGCTTCTTATACATGAATTTCTCATTAAAGACCACATCCCTAGGTCGAATGATTTTCTTTTCCTTAATACTCCAAAATTTATATCCAAAGTTATCACCACCATAACCAATGAAAGTACATTTTTCTGATTTAGCCTCTAGTTTAGTCCTATCATCCTTGTTTATATGGACAAACACCTCACATCCAAAGACTCTAAGAAATGAATAATCAACTTTCTTACCATACCAAGCCTCCTCAGGCATGCCTCCATCCACGGCACTTGAGGGTCCTCTATTTATCAAGTACATAGCTTTGTTCACCACTTCTACCCAAAAAAAGAGGTAGTCCTACATGTAACCTCATGCTCCTAGAACGTTCCATTATTGTTTTGTTCATCCTTTCTGACACACCATTCTGCTGAAGAGTTCCTGGAACCATATTTTACATGTGGATTCCATTCTTAGAATAATAATCATCAAATTCATTGCTACAATACTCCCCTCCATTATCTGACCTGAGACATTTTAGCTTAAGACCTATTTCATTCTCTACCAAGGCTTTCCATTTAACAAAAGTGTAAAATACATCAGATTTGTTTCTAATACAATAAACCCAAACTTTCCTTGTTGCATCATCAATAAAAGTAACATAATAATTTGAACCCCCAAGAGATGATACCTAAGCTAGCCTCCATACATCAGAATGCACCGGCTCTAACTTACTCTCTTTCTTTGTAGGTCTAACCTTGAGAAACCTTACTCGCTTCTGTTTCCCATAAATGCAGTCCTCACATAACTCCAAACCTATTTCTGTATATCCAGGAAAATCCTTCTTTATGATCTCCATGCCCTTATGGCTCATATGATTGAGCCTATAGTGCCACAATGTTGTATCTACTTATGAAGCCACAAGATTACAAAAATTAGTGTTATAAGTGGTTAAATATAAGGTTCCAACCTTCTTACCTCTTGCCACCACAAGAGCACCCTTGGTAACCTTCCAAGAGTCTGCTGTAAATATCCAAATCTGACCATCACTTCCCCACAACCGCCGATATCAAATTTTGTCTTAATGTAAGCACATGTCCGACATCCTTCAATAGCCAAGTATTCCCATTCTACATCTTAACTTTGAACAAAACCTTTTCCAACTATGTTGCAGGCTCATCATCACCAAGAAAACGTGCCCAAAATCTCCTTGAACATAATCAACAAAATAATGCCTATGTGGAGTAGCATTGAAAAAAGAGCCCAATCTAAGACCCAGATTCAATAATATTGTGCAAAGAAAGAATCAAAGCATCTTGACATACATTACCCATTGCCACATTTGCCTCCTTGTTTTCTTCATGTTGTTTCTTCTTTTCCCAAAGCTCCCAACAATCCTTCTTTGCATGCCCAGACTTTCCACAGTGCCAGCATACTATCTTGCTTTTGGATTTTGACCTTGTCTGATCCTTTGATTTTCCACAACTTCCTCTATTCTTATGTCTCCCTCTAGTTTCCACTGTCAAAGTATTCCCTAAAGTGGAAGATTCACCAGATATTTTTCTTCGACATCCTCAAACTTCAACTTAGAGTTAGTTGGAACCGAGTTTCTCACCACCATTACCAGTGCTATTCCAACTCTCGGGTAAAGAGCACAAAACTAATAAATCCCTAACTTCTTCATCAAATTCTATTGAATCAAGATAGCATATTTACAACCATATTAAAATCATTTAGATGATCTACTACTAAACCATTCTCGAGACATATTCATACTCAACAAATTTTTCTTTAAAAATATCTTATTATAGGCAAAGGTTTTTCATCATACACTTCCTAATGCATCCATTAGTTCTTTTGTAGTCTTTTCCTTTGAAACATTAAATAATACCAAGATGTAAGACACAATCAGTTGTCCCAAGTTCCTTCCTATCCAAAAAATCCCATTCCGCATCTCTGTCATGCTCGAGGTTTGTTCACCTTCTCGAGACAACAATATAAAGATCCTTTTGATAAAGGTAATCTTCCATTTGCATTTTCCAAAGAATGAAATTTTTCCCATTGAATTTATCAACCCTAGATCTTCCATCATCTGCCATAGCTCCCACTCAAGATAAAACTTTCCCTATGATTCAAAAATTCAGCAAACCAAACCAAGCTCTTATACCAATTGTTAGGAAATAAGGGATAAAATATGCGGAATAATCCCTCACATAATTGCAACAGTAGAAACTAATATGCAGAAAATATTATAGATCTCAAATAAAATTACAGAATAAAATAACACAATGCAAAGAGACAGAATGTAACGTGGTTCACCCAATTTGGGCTACGTCCACCAAGAATCACTTGCTCAGATTTTATTACAAGCCACCACTCTCTCAATACAATACCCATATCTGTTTGGAGCTATGCTCAACAAACTCTACAAAATTCACACCCAAATTCAAAACACATCTGCAATGTTTTTATGTTACCTACCATATGCACAAAACCTTATAAATAGACAACTACTTAAGCAGTTTTATAGTACTCTTAGTGGAAAGTGTACAATACTCTCATTGTACTGAGTCTTTAACACTTTCTCACATGGAAACAGGCTCCATAACCTAATAGTCCTAACCAATAAAGTATATCACATGTATGGGCACTAGCCCTTAGCCATGCCCCTGAGCTGCTACTAGTTGTTTCCCCTATGTTTGTGGTTAAACTAGATGTGGTTTGGGTCCACCTCTTCTTCCTCCTCGTTACTTATGGTTTGGCATGATTCCAAATGCATCCGCAACAATGGGAACTCCTAGTGTCAAAGGATTCCACTCTAACCTCCACAACCATCTATATCTTTGCTCTCGTGTGCCTCAATAAATCAATGGTATGTCTAGGAGTGCGGCAGCCAATGGATGCCCAAACCGCTAAAGAACCCTAGTAACTTGATATAACTTTGCATACCCCAATGTTTCTTTGACCTACCCCACAAGGGAACATGCCATCGGTGAAAGCACCTTCTCAAGGCCAAGAGTGTAACATCTCCAATTATGGTTGGGAAATCAAGTTGGCATCAACATGTGTCATTATCATCCTTGGAGTGTCTCGAGAGGGAACATATTTCCCCAACGACATGCTCTAATCTCCATTGTTGGGCCAGTAGGATTGCCCTAGCATACAATCTAAACCTCTCATATACCCAGCTCATTACTAGCATGGGGAAACTCAAACCTTGGTCACCTAATCTCGCCACATTGTAAATATCCTTATAAGTGTGGAATAACATGTCTGCGACAAGTTGAATTGGCGCCCATGATATTTAATCTCTTTGACAATATGAGGCCAAATTTACAAAAGAGTGTTTTTCCTTTCCCCAATTGCTTGAGAGAACAAGATGCCAATAATAACCTTGTGGAAGTTTATAATGTGAGCATTATGAACCATAGTTACCAACTTCACTCCCTACTTGGTGCTACCCGATGTTGTGTGAGTATCCCCAAAATAGTATTCCCACCATAAAGTATGGTCTCGCCATGCACTAGCTATCACCGTAACTTATCTCCGTGTGCTTGGGAGGCCTATAATCCTATAGACATCCTCTAGAGTGGTGGTCCACTTTCTCGTACTAGTGGAAACCAAAATGTGTTTCAGTCTAGATCCCAATAAGTGAAAATATCATATAGTATCTTGCTCGCATGAGAAACTAGTGGAGTCTCAACCTCTCAACATCCCCGAATTCACCAAAATAATTATCTCTTGTGGAGTTAGCCACCTATGATAGACTATAACAAGGAAATCTCTTTGGATCTACATTAAGTTACAGGCCTATGACATACTATATCCAGAAATCTCTCTAGATATACTCCATTTAATGTACTAGCTCTACAAATCCAAAAAATAAAAAAATGGGAGTTATAACTTAGCCGAATGGAAAATTTTGAAGTTCCAAACAAAAAAATTAACATATTAACAAGTTGTTACGAAACCACTGCATCCTGCAGCAATGGTTTCACATTCATGAACAAAACCACTACGGTGGTTATGGATTCATCGATGATGATTTGTGTAATAACCATAACCGTTTTTTATTCGTCGGTGACGAATGCGCAATCGCCACGATAGTTGTGTGTTCGTCAATGAAAAATATGTAACCACCTATGGGTGATTATGTACCTTCCATGGTGGTTATATAACTACCATTCTATGTAGATTGGCAATTCTCCCATTTGGTGTTGTTGTTATTGTGGTCTCAATGTCATCTCGCAGCCTATCTTTATTTTTCAAATAGTCATCGGATCTCCAAAACCCAAAATCACAAACTCTCACATGTACAAATGATTTCCAATTTGGGAAATGTTTAATGTATAGGTTACTTTTGTCTCAAAATTTTGAATTTTTGCTAATTTTGTTAATTTCTCTTATTTTGAAATTCATGTGGAATGTAGATGATGTTATGTTTGTGGAGCCTATTTGCATGTTAGAATGTGGTACACCTTCTATGTGTTACACTCGGGTATTTTTATGGCAGTCCCGCTCGCCGGTGAGCAGGTCAGGGGGGTTCGGGGCGAAGCCCTCAAGAAAATTTTCATGGGTGGTTTATTAACCCATGGGTAATGGGTAACCGTTATGGGCTGTTTTTGGGCCCATGGTTTTTTTCGGTCTTTTGCCCATTGTTTTGATACCCACGGTTTTTGCCCTTGGTTTTGATACCCATGGTTTTGTATCAAACTACTTAAGCAGTTGTCTATTTATATGGTCTTATGCATATGATAGATGTACAAGCAAATGTATTACAGATGTGTTTTGAATTCGGGTGTGAATTCTGTAGAGTTTGTTGAGCATAGCTCCAAACGGATCTGGGTATTGTATTGAGAGAGTGGAGGCTTGTAATAAAATCTGAGCAAGTGATTCTTGGTGGACGTAGCCCAAATTGGGTGAACCACATTAAATCTTGTCTCTCTGTGTTGTGTTATTTATTCTGCACTTTTATTTGCGATCTGTAATATTTTCTGCATATTAGTTTCTACTGTTGCGATTCTGTAAGGGATTATTCTGCATATTTTATCTCTTATTTCCTAACAATTGGTATCAGAGCCTGGTTTGGTTTGCTGAAGTGTTGAATCGCAGGGAAATTTTTATCTTGAGTGGGAGCTATGGCAGATGATGGAAGATCTAGGGTTGATAAATTCAACGGGCAGAATTTTAGTCTTTGGAAGATGTAGATGGAAGATTACCTTTATCAAAAGGATCTTTATACTCCATTGTCTGAGAAGGTGAACAAACCCTCAAGTATGACAGATGCGGAATGGGATTTGTTGGATCGGAAGGCACTTGGAACGATTCGGCTATGTCTTGCATCCTCGGTATTATTTAATGTTTCAAAGGAAAAGACTACAAAAGATCTAATGGATGCATTAGGGAAGTTGTATGAAAAACCCTCTGCCTCTAATAAGATATTTTTAATGAAAAAGTTGTTTAATATGAAGATGTCTGAGAATAGTTCAGTAGCAGATCATTTAAATGATTTCAATACGGTTGTGAATATGCTAGCTTCGGTTACAATAGAATTTGATGAAGAAGTTAGGGCTTTATTAATTCTGTGCTCTTTACCTGAGAGTTGGAATAGCCTGGTAATGGCGGTAAGTAACTCGGTTCCAGCTAACTCGAAGTTGAAGTTTGAGGATGTTGTAGGGGTGATTCTAAGCGAGGAAATGCGAAGAAAAAGCTCGAGGAATCTTCTACTTCGGGAATGCTTTGATGATGGAAACTAGAGGGAGACAGAAGAATAGAGGAAGCCATGGAAAATCAAAAGATCGGGCAAGGTCCAAATCTAAGAACAAGATTGTATGCTGGAATTGTGGAAAGCTTGGGCATGTAAAGAAGGACTGTTGGGAGCTTCGGGATAAGAAGAAACAACAGGAAGAAAACAAGGAGGCAAATGTGGCATCGGGTAATGTATGTCAGGATGCTTTGATTCTTTCTTTGCATAATATTACTGAATCTTGGGTTTTAGATTCGGGGGCTTCTTTTCATGCTACTCCACATAGGCATTATTTTGTTGATTATGTTCAAGGGGATTTTGGGCATGTTTTTCTTGGTGATGATGAGCCTTGCAACATAGTTGGAAAAGGTTCTATTCAGGTTAAGATGCAGAATGGGAATACATGGCTATTGAAGGATGTCAGACATGTGCCTACATTAAGGAGAAATTTGATATCGGCAGGGCAATTGGGAAGTGATGGTTGTACTGTGATATTTACAACAAACTCTTGGAAGGTTACCAAGGGTGCTCTTGTGGTGGCAAGAGGTAAGAAGGTTGGAACCTTGTATTTAACCACTGATAATACTAATGATTGTAATCTTGTGGCTTCAGATACAGATACAACATTATGGCACTATAGGCTCGGTCATATGAGCCATAAGGGCATGAACATCATAAAGAAGAATTTGCCTGGATATACAGAAACAGGTTTGGATTTCTGTGAAAACTGCATATATGGGAAACAGAAGCGAGTAAGGTTTCTCAAGGTTGAACCTACGAAGAAAGAGAGTAAGTTAGAGCTGGTACATTCTGATGTGTGGGGGCCGGTTCAGGTATCATCTCTTAGGGGTTCAAGTTATTATGTTACTTTTATTGATGATGTAACAAGGAAAGTTTGGGTTTATTGTATTAGACACAAATCTGATGTATTTGACACTTTTGTTAAATGGAAAGCCTTGGTAGAGAATGAAACAGGTCTTAAGCTAAAATGTCTCAAGTCAGATAATGGAGGGGAGTATTGCAGCAATGAATTTAATGATTACTATTCTAAGAATGGAATCCGCAGCAAAAGACGGTTCCAGGAACTCCGCAGCAGAATGGGGTATCAGAAAGGATGAACAGAACAATAATGGAACGTGCTAGGAGCATGAGGTTACATGCAGGATTGCCTCTTTCTTTTTGGGCAGAAGTGGTGAGCACAACTATGTACTTGATAAACAGAGGACCCTTAAGTGCCTTGGATGGAGGCATACTTGAGGAGGCATGGTATGGTAAGAAAGTTGATTATTCATTTCTTAGTCTTTGGATGTGAGGTGTTTGTTCATATAGACAAGGATGATAGGACCAAGCTAGAGGCTAAATCAGAAAAATGTACTTTCATTGGTTATGGCGGTGATGACTTTGGATTTAAATGTTGGAGTATTAAGGACAAGAAAATCATTCGGTCTAGGGATGTGGTCTTTAATGAGAAAGTCATGTATAAGCAACGATTACATTAAAACATGGAAGAATCCAAGAAAGAATATATAGTGGTAGAGGGTCTTCCGGATGGGAAAGTGACCCATGAATCAATTCGGGGACCTACTCACCAGGAACCCCAAACTCCTACAAAGTGAGGAGGTCTTCTAGGGTAAGAAAAGAACACGAACGTTTTCTCCTTCTCTTTATTATTCATTACTCACTGATAGTGGAGAGCCAGAGAGCTTTGATGAAGCAATGCAGGTAGATGCCAGGAAGAAGTGGGAGCAAGCCATGGATGAGGAGCATCAGGCTCTCATGGAGAACCAGACATGGGATTTGGTAAAGCTACCCGAAGGAAAAAGAGCATTATAAGAACAAGTGGGTGTTCGAGTCAAAGAGGAAGAAGGAGGCAAGAAAAGATACAAGGCCTGGTTGGTGGTCAAGGGGTTTGCATAGAAAAAGGTATAGATTTTGATGATATTTTTTCTCCTGTAGTAAAAATGACTTCTATTAGAACTGTTCTAGGAATAGTTGCAGTAGAAGACTTGCACTTAGAACAACTTGATGTAAAGACTGCATTTCTCCATGGTGATTTGGAGGAGGAACTATATATGCAGCAACTAGAGGGCTATGAGGTCAAAGGTAAAGAGGAGATGGTGTGCAAATTGAAGAAGAGCTTGTATGGCTTGAAACAAGCTCCACGTCAATGGTATAAGAAATTTGATAGCTTCATGATGGAGCAAGGTTATATTAGATGTCATTCTGACCATTGTGTGTATACAAAGAAATTTGAGGATGGAAGTTATATTATCCTTTGTTTGTATGTGGATGACATGTTGGTTGCAGGTAAAAACATGCAAGAAATAAAAATACTCAAGAAGCAGCTAAGTGAATCCTTTTCTATGAAGGATTTGGGTGCAGCCAAACAAATCCTTGGTATGAGGATATCTCGGGATAGGAAGGAATGAAAGTTGACTTTATCTTAGGAAGAGTACATTAAGAAGGTCTTGGAGAGGTTTAATATGCAGGATGCTAAACCGGTTGGGACTCCTTTGGCAGGCCACTTCAAGTTATCAAAGGAGCAGTGTCCCAAGACAGAGCAGGAAAGAAACCAGATGTCAAAGGTACCTTACTCATCAACAGTTGGCAGTTTGATGTATGCTATGGTGTGCACTAGGCCTGATATTGCCCATGCAGTGGGAGCTATGAGTAGATTTATGAGTGATCCAGGTAAAGAGCATTGACAAGCAGTAAAGTGGATCCTTCGGTATTTGAGAGGAACCATGGGGACAATTTTGTGCTACAGTGGATCAGACACCACTTTACATGGTTATGTAGATTCAGACATGGCTGGAGATGTAGATAGCAAGAGGAGCACAACAAGTTATATTTACACTGTAGGTGGGACAACAGTGAGCTGGATTTCACGACTACAGAAGCTGGTGGCTTTGTCAACCACGGAGGCTGAGTATGTTGCTACCACAGAGGCAAGCAAAGAGATGATTTGGCTACAACAATTGCTTGAGGAGTTGGGGCATAAGCAGGAGGAATGTAAGCTATATAGTGATAGTCAGAGTGTTATACACCTAGCTAAGAACTCTGCTTTCCACTCCAGGATGAAGCATATACAGTTGAGATATCACTTCATCAGACAGCTTTGGAGGAAGATAAGTTGAAGTTGGAGAAGATTCATACCAGTCAGAATCTTGCAGACATGATGACCAAGGTGGTCACAAGGGATAAACTAAAGCTATGTTCAGCTTTGGTTGGCCTTCGCAGATGACAGTGAAGGGTTGAGAAGCTTGCTTAGTGGAAATCAGTCTCCAAGTGGGAGATTGTTATGTTTTTGGAGCCTATTTGCATGTTAGAATGTGGTACACCTTCTATGTGTTACACTCGGGTATTTTTACGGCGGTCCCGCTCGCCGGTGAGCGGGTCAGGGGGGTTCGGGGCGAAGCCCCCAAAGCAAATTTTCATGGGTGGTTTATTAACCCATGGGTAATGGGTAACCGTTATGGGCTGTTTTTGGGCCCATGGTTTTTTCAGATCTTTTGCCCATTGTTTTGATACCCACGGTTTTTTTCCCTTGGTTTTGATACCCACGGTTTTGTATCAAATTGCTTAAGCAATTGTCTATTTATATGGTCTTATGCATATGATAGATGTACAAGCAAATGTATTACAGATGTGTTTTGAATTCGGGTGTGAATTTTGTAGAGTTTGTTGAGCATAGCTCCAAACGGATCTGGTATTGTATTGAGAGAGTGGAGGCTTGTAATAAAATCTGAGCAAGTGATTCTTGGTGGACGTAGCCCAAATTGGGTGAACCACATTAAATCTTATCTCTCTGTGTTGTGTTATTTATTCTGCACTTTTATTTGCGATCTGTAATATTTTCTGCATATTAGTTTCTACTGTTGCGATTCTGTAAGGGATTATTCCGCATATTTTATCTCTTATTTCCTAATAGATGATCCTAAATTTGGATGACCATGATATTTTGTAGTTCATTGTTGTGTATTCACACTTTAGTAATTTTTTGTAGATGACGGGCATGTGTGGGTGGAAAGTTATATCTCCAAACCCTTCCTAAAAGGTATGTCCTCTTATTTGGTTTTGATTACGTAGTCATTTCTATTCCACTTTGATATGTTGCACTTGATTCCCTTTCACCTTGATTTGTAGGATGGATGTGTAACATGGTTGGCTTATTTGTGGTGCAAGGTAAAAAGGTAAGTAGGTTAATTTTTCCTTGTTTTGTGATTTGGTGCTTACTTACGGGACATTACACCTAGTCGGTTCATAGTAGCACTACTCACCTAAAGGGAAAATTTTTACACAACCAATTTTTCATAGTTTCAGAGTTAGAGTTCCCGAAGATGATGACAAGGATCTCCAAAAACATGATGAGACGTTTTCAAGCTCGAGAGCCATTTGCTAAATCTATCTTAGTCCTTTAGCCCATGTTAATCCTCTTTTCACCACTTTCACACCCTTACAAACCTTTCTCTTTCCTCTTTTGTAACCACCGTAGCGGTTTTATCCCCCGCACGACGTATTTACGTGAGACTTAAGTCAAACTCTCGGTTCAATGCTTAAATTTTCATACTTTCTTTGATCTATGCACGCATTTTCCTTATTTTTAATGCCTAGTTCACTCCACCTACCCTCTAGCACTTGAGTTTACTCCCTAAGTGATTGAATATAAGCCTTAGATTGAGTTTTGATCTTGAGTTATGATTGGAAAACACTTAGAGTTATGATTAGGATCACTTGCAAGATGGATTAGTCAAATAATAACAACCAAATCAATGTTACTAAAATAGAATGGGCTTATGTTGTCATTGATAAGAGAGGGACAATTATAGTTTCTTTCATTGAATAAAGTGGGTAAAACTCTTCAGATCTGAATCTAAACTTGCACACAAACACACTTGAAAATTTTTAGTTATTTTTTGTGGTTAGGGGACCTACCTTGGTCATATCCCTAACCCTTTTAAAGAGATAAAAGACATTTTATTAATGTAAAATGAAAAAATAGTAAATGAAATGACAAGTATACACTTTCAGTTAGGACAATGGCAATTACGTTCTTCCGAGAATCACACGGATAATGTAAGCCAATCGTAGTTGTGATTCCCGCTTATGTTGAGATGTCGCTAAAACAATGTTGTAACAAGCAAGATGTATATTTTTTGCTTCGCCTTTCCTTATTCAAGAGTTTTAAAACCAAGATATGCAAGCAAGAGAGCAATAAAACTCAAGTATAGTCTTTTTGCACTAAGAGCTAGGGGTTGGAATGAGGGGGTGAGTGGTATTATATAGATTTGGAGTGCATAGGGGAGTGGGACACACATGGGTGCAAAGATAGGGTCCATAGTGCATTGGGCATGCACATGGGTAGGTGTGATGGGACAAAATTAAATGTGAGTGGGTGAGGGTTAGTAAATGAGTGGTGAGGTTTCTTTTAGCTCTATTGTATGGGGTTTTATTTATTTTTGTTTTTTTGTGTTTTCTAATATTTTTGTATTTTCGAATAAGGGACCTTATGCGTAAGGTGTGTTTTCTAGTGTCTAGAGTTGTTAAGGAAATTTGTATACTCGATTTGCCCCCATAATTTTGAAAAAATCGAGAGAGCATTGTTATTGTGTCATTTTACATCCAGAGTGAAAAATACTAGGCTCTAAAGGTGATTATTTCCAAGATCTGAAGAAAATTTTGAGGATTGTGAGCTTCCATTGCTACCAAAGAGAGAAGATGAGGACTACTAGACCAGAATTCCCCCCTTGAGCTAGCCTCAAATCGGTTGTTTGTTCTTCCTCATAAGTGTACCAAGATCATTTCTTTCCCATTGAACTTATCAAATGCAAGATGGTTATAAAGAGCTCAATTGGAGTAGTTCGTTGATGGCACAAATATAGAATTGAAAAAAACTTCATCTCAATTACGAGAGAGAGAGAGAGAGAGAGAGAGAGAGAGATGGGTCCGAATTATTTTTGTTTTTATAGTTGGATTAGATTTAATTTTCTTGATTCATTAGTAATATAAAAACTAAGAATAGAGACAAAAAGAGAGAGTTTAGAGTAGATTTGTTTTATGTAATCTCCATGGTTAGATTAGAATATTCAATCATTTTTCTCTAGAATCTTCCCGTATTTGGGATCAAGCTCTAGGTATTAGAATACAAGAGTGTTTTTTTTCTAGATATAGGTTAATCAAGTTTTAGAAAATACAAGAAAATCCAAAAAAAAGCATAGTTTCAGTTGTTTAAGTTGTAGGTTTGCATCAAGTTACAAATTAGAGAACAATCAATTGTAAAATAGTTTAGGTCAAATATAAATTTTAGATCTTAATTTACACAACCGTAGTCTTTCCAAATTAGTTTCATATTTAGAAACTTTCAACCAAATAAATTAGGATTGTCAAATATGAATACATTAGTTTTCTTAGAAGCATTTGCACTTTCATTTCCTTACATTGTGGAAGTTTTAATTTCAATAGTAACACTTTTAATTTATTTCTTCTTACATATTTATTGTAATTCAAAAACTTGTAAAAACACCAAAAACATCATTCCCACAAGTTGTTATTGATACAAGTGAAGTGACTTGGTAAATTGGTCGATAAAATACATTTGAGAAAATATGATTTTTGACTTCCAAGACCCCATTTCTAGTGAGCACTTGATTTCTTAGTACCACATATAAACGTGCCTCAAATGAACTTAACAAATTATCAATCAAGAGAGTGCAAACAATGATTTTAAATTGATTTTGACCACACTTAAAAACAATTTTGAACCCAAAACAAACTTGAGAACACTCATACCCAACCTTGCAAGTAAATAGAACACATAAACATGTCATTTCAAGCCAAGAATAATCACATTTCAAACAAGGAAGCTCGTTGATCCATAGGATGGCGAGTAAGAATTCAAATCAAACAAACTCCCTAGATATCCCTAAGACTCCAATTCTAACACCGGATTGCCTTAAGATATCCTATCATCACGAGTTCATTTTTTTTTTTCTCGTGATCATAGCAACACCGCATATCTCCTCAATTGTGGATGACTCTTGATAGTCAAATCATCCCGGGAAGAGTTGGGCATTTTCTGCATCCCCACTCCGCTTGAATCACAAACCCTTCAGGAAGACATCTCATCTCAAGATCTTGGATGAGAAGTCTTTTGTTCTTCACCCTCTCCCACACGTATCATTCTACAGTTAGTTGTTCTTGATGGTGAAGCCCCGCAAGACAAAAATCATATCCGATATCTCATTAGATATTTATTACCATGGTAGATTTGAGTTTTTCTAAGATCATCCACTATCCATTACCTTCTTCCATACGACCTTGCTTTATCATGGTTGATTCACCTCTAATGATTGTTTTACTCAAGTAGACAACCCAACATCCCTTCATTCATTGACCATGACATAGACCTAGGGCTTCATGTTTCCATTATCCTCGATCATACCATACATTGTGATCAAGTCCGTAGGAGTATTGTCGTACTTGACGAAAGTTTTCTTCCTCAATAACATAGGTAGATTGTCTCTTTCGTTACTTTTTCGTGTTCATATACCCCACTCCTATCATCTTCACACCATCCACATCCCTAGCTTAACATCATCCCATCATCCTATACGTCGACTACCTTAGCCCATACTCATGAGGAGTCAATTGCACACAAAGGGCCCCTATATTTTTGGCGTGTACAATGATGTGTGCACGAACATACATGAACTCCTTTAAACTTCAACACAGTTCTCTAGATATATTTGAGCTATTTTAAACTATGGAAATATGAGAAAATAAAAAAGGTATTGTTGTTTCTATTGTACTCTGATTTTGAGTCATCAAAGTCAATGCATAATTCTTGAATTTGAGGCCCATAAATATTCGAAATCTTAATTTTTTTATGCAAATTCAATATAAATGATGACACAAAATGCACAAAAGTGTAAAAGTGATACCCTTTAATCGTGTATTTTAAAGAGAAATCTCTCAAATCCTTCTCGCTAAAACCCAAGTAGTGGAAGAGATACGTTGATGCCTATTTGAGTTGACAACATTGAGAGAGATATTAGAAGAGTTCTATACACGATTAACATCATCATTGTAGACAACTTTTCTTTTGTGAAAGAGTTAAAAATGATGAGAACTTATCTTTTGATGTCCTCCTCTTTAGTAAATTTAATGTGTCATTATCTTCTAAAGTCTACAATACCGAAAAGTGACTCAATAATCCATATATACATGTGCTTCTAAAGAAAAGTATATTTAAGTGAACCTTCCTACGTCATAAGAAACTAAGGAAGTTGATCAAATCTTCCAAAGATCAATTAAAACCAATTAAAAATGGATATTATTATATTGACTATTTAAAATATTGCTTATTGTTGACACATATCTTCCATAAGTACAAAGACTAAAAACATGTTAGAGATATAAATGTGAATGAGTTATCAAATCAATGTTTAAATCAACTTTGTCATGGCACTCATTTAAAACCCAACATCATAATTAAATTGAAAAAGCTAGAGTATTTGTCGTAAATAAACACTATTTCAAAAGACATGTGAGGAAAGTTATTCGATTACCAAAGTACACACAATTTGAATAGATAGATGATTTAAGTTTTTAAAAATAATCATTATTCTAAAGATAAATGACAGCTAAAAATAAGTGACATTTAACATATTTTATTAATTATTAAAAGTAAGTAATAATTTTGTTCTAAAGATAAATAAAAATTACATCAAAGTATTTACTTAAATTTTCTATGAAAATAAATCTAATTCACAATTAATACATATCATTTTACTCCTAGTGATAGATTATGGAATGTAATGTGAAACCCTGATTAAACATATTGACTATAATTTTTAAAATACTAAAATAAACTCTTTAATTTAATATAGATGTTTGTGACTGTAATACTAGTAAATAAGTTTATAAAATAAGAATACGTTAAACAATATATAAAGTTAGTTCACACAAAGTTAAAGTAACCGGTCCCCCACCAAAAAGAGAGAGAGAGAATCAAGCATATGCCTCCCTTGTTGACCGAGAACAAACAAATTTGTTTAAAGGGCGATAAATTTTGGAAAACATATATAAAAGGTAAAGGGATGTAACCGGGAAAGACTTCCAACGACATGTGTGGTTTTATTAAAGATTGATTTCATAAAAATTCTTGGGTAATTATCCACCATCTAAGGTCTTACAATTTTTTTGTTTGAAACTTGGTAGGTCATAGACTGCCATATCCCATGGTTGAGGTGGGTAGACTTTTTCAGCTAAGCAGCCAAGGACTGGGGAGTTTCCATTCCGCCAAATTTGTTCTCGGGGCACAATCCCGGTCTTATCCCTTAATACGGTATCTCTTGGCTTCGCTTTCAACGAGAATTGAACCCTAGTGGGCTCTTTAAGAGCCAAGCATCTTTCACCATTGAGTCAAACGCCATTTGAAAAGGCCTTACAATTTGGTCTATGGTTCATTCATGACCACGCGTTTTATTTAGCGAGGTTTTGTTTCATTTTGTTTAATTATTAATGTTTATAATTTTCAATGGTTTAGGTTATGGAGGTTGCTTTATTTGGTCTCGATCACTATTACAGTAGTCTATGTTGTGGGATTTGAATTCTTATTTATTTGTGAGTGCCATGATTGATTCATTGCAACTCACCTTGTGTTAAAGCTCCGCAACTCTAGTTTAGAAATCCAATACCAGGAAACACAATGTTATAGGGGGCTCACCCTATGTCATAACTCCACAACTCTAGTTTCAAAATCCAATCCTAGAAAACTCCATGTTATAAAACAGCTTCGTGTTAGAGCTCTACAACTCCAGTTTCAAAATCCAGTCCCAGATAACTCAATATTGTAGGGAGGCTTGCTATGTGTTTAAGTTCACCAGCTTTAGTTTGGGTATCTACAGCCATCTCTTTTGCAGCAAAGTCCCAGATATGTACTAAAATTTTGATTACTAACCACGTTCATTACTCGGCTTTATGGACCTCTTCTGACATGGCCCATGGCAAGCTTGATATACTTATGATTATGAAGAGACTGTGGGCCAACTCACACTCTGGTAGATGCTTTCATTGGGTATCTTGGAAGTTGTGTAGCCTCCCTAAGGAACAAGGGGGCATGGGCTCATTGATATTGCTTTATGTGCCAAGTGGATCATAAATTCTTGCAATGGGAAACATGTTGGAAAGGGTTAATCTTATTCTTGCCCCTGCCACTGTTCAATTGTCAAATCTTTTTCGTGCAACATATTTGGAAATCCAGCAAGAAGGTTAAACCATATCTGGTTTGGGATGGCAGCTTGTTCATAAACAAACTTTCTATTAATGGCCTTTGTGTTTGGTAGACTCCCCTTTTTCTGGTTAATGTTCTTCCCTTTGCCCAAAACCAAACCTTCTCGTCAAGGCTCTCAGATTTTTCCCAAGGGGAATTAGTTATGCACAGGATATATACTCCAAATCCAATAGGAATGGCTTCAGATAAAAGTTATGTGTAAATTGCAGCCGACTAACAACATTGATAGACATCATTCAGGTTCTTGTTCTTGGCGACTCTTTACCCAAATTGGGCAAGGATCCCCCTTCTCTGGTGGAGGGATTGCAAGTGGACTATGGATATCCTGTTTTTCAAGTACAGACCCAGGTTTTCCTAACAATGGCTTACCCCTAGGATATCCCCAGAAACGTTAGCAATCACAGATGGCAAGTGCAATCTGCCAATCCTTCTTGGCTTCAAAGTTTTAACAAATTTTGAAACCCACATTGAACCCAAAAATTATATTGCATGCAGTGTTTGGTTCTGTCCTAATGTATTGAGTCAATCTCTATTTGCTCTTCTTCATCAGGCAAGCTTTTCTTGAAATTGCGAGTTCTGTTTGGAGATTTCCTACTTGTTCCTGCAAAAATTAGAGGAATATGACATTTATTCTTAATTGAAATTATGTACCGGCTATGGAAATCAACTCTGTTGTTTTGGCTAATACTATAATTCTGTGTAATTTCTCATGGAATTCTTTAGTGGTTGTGTTATCTAATATTTTGTTTCAGAGCCTATTCTAGATTACGCTCCTTGGATGTAAGGGAAGGCCCTAGCATGATGATGATCCCCCTGTGGCTATGTAACTTTGTTATTAACCATGTTGTGGTTTTTTAATGCTTGTTTGCAGAAAAACCATTACTCTTGCACCTTAATTTGGCATCCACGTGGCATCTAAACGGTGTCGACATTTGAAATTCATTTTATTGTCGTTATGCGAGATTAATCTGAGGGAAAGTCATATTTTGAAATGATTTAAATCAAAGTTAAGACTTAAACATGTGTATTGAGTATCTCAAAGATGTAAAAGTGATGTTTCTTTCTTGTCATAAGATACTTTACACCATTATTAGGGACAAGTACAATAATATGTAAATTATGCACCTACTATTTGTTTGATTTTATTGAAATTTTGGGTATCACCCCGTCATGTACCATCACATGTATTGGACCCCTCTCAAATAATGGTTCCTCTCCTACGCCCTTAATGTTTTATGTGTGGTGCTGATTTATTTCTTCTTTTAGGTTAGTTATATTTGAACTAGACTTATGTTTCATACAATTTATTTGTGTTTATCTATTCAATCACATAAAAATCAAATTTTAGAAAAAGTGAATTAATGCACCCATAAAATAGTAGCTATGAAAAAAGTGGCAAGCAATGCAATATCATTGTCAATGTAGACAGGGAGGGTAAAATAATAAAATTCCCTTAACCCAAACACTCTTGACAAATCATAATAATAATGGCATACCAATGTCTAGAAAGTCTCAAATCACTCCTACAAATCATTTAATAAGCTTGGCCTTCCACTTACATAGATTGAGATGGTGATTGGGTCACTATAATGCATGACCAATATTAATTAGTGCGTTTCATATTTACACAATGAGCCACATCATTTCTTTCAATGGATTTCCCTTCTTCATCAAGAAGAATTTATGAAGATGGTGCATACACAAATAGTGCTATCTTCTTTGACAATTTTTCCGTCTTTAGAAGAGCCGAGAAGCAATACTCAAGAAACACTATGATGACTACAAATGAGTTGGGTTTATTTAGACTGGGAGACATTGTTTCTGTCTCCACCACCAGAAGGGGATGAAGTGTAAGCCATGGTTGCTTATTGAGGAAGAAAAAACTAATGATTTTGATCAGAAATTTTGTTAATCCATTCTCGCCTCTTTAAATAGTTCCAAACATAGAGTCCACTCTTAAAATCTCTCCACACATGTCACCTGAATGTTACTATAAATTGAACATTCCATTATGGAATTTTTTTATGTTTCTACTGCCCCTGTAGTGCAGAATCAACAAATCCCCACTTTCGATTCCTGCTGAGGTATCTCACAATTCCCAGTTTTATATCTGAGTTCGTATCATCTGGTACTGAGTCAATCAAAACTTGATGAACGGCTATAACGGTCACGAAAATAATCTTCCAAGGTTTTGTTCTGGTGCAAAAGATCTACACTTTGATCAGGGCTGCTGACCGATGCTATGTCATCATCAATCCAAAGCATGGCAAGTGTCAGGTGAGTTTGGATATCAGAACCCCCATAATTTGCTCCGTATTCATCCTCAACCATTTCATCTATGTCATTAGGCATTGCCAATCGCCTCTTGGACCAGTAACTTAGATCATCTCTTTCTCCTTGCAATATCTTCAAAATCTGTACCATAGAAGTCATGCCCACAAACAATTAGGGAGATTCTTGCATGATCATCATCCATGGCTACAAATTTGACAAAGATAACCATTTGTAACCAAGCTTACAATGGTTAGTTGACCCTACATGTATCTGGTGATAATCTACCAATATTTTTCAGAGAGGAACTCATAACTTTGTTCTTATGGATATGGGACCTTAACAAAAGGACACACAAGGTCTTGAGCAAGATACCCACTTGTATTTGTTCACATACATCCATGGACATGCAATAGACTTGCTATGGCATGAAGTCACCAAAATCGGTTCAGAAATATTGCAAGCACAAGTTCATGATTCCAAAGGAGCTGAACTATTGGGTAAATGTGGACATGGAATAGAATTGCTACAGACTACAGTGTAAAGACACAAAATAATTATAAAAAAATCACAGCTATTGTGGGCACATCTCATGATTCCACAAGAATTGAACTTGTTGGGAAATGTGGAAAATCCCACCTGAAACAGTAGATCAAACCACCATAGTACTACATTTGAAATAGCATAAGCTTGCTATTTCTCATGTTACATACTTATGCAACTTTTGTAAAATTTGAAGCACTCATTACCTCTTACAGGAAGAACAATCATGGACTGCACACTCATTTTTACATAGGATAAAAACATGAACAGGAAAAGAGAATTGGGGTAATTACTCGGCTCATGCGAGGTCGCAATTGGGATGCCTGTCGTACACAAAGTGCCGCACCAATAATCATTCTCTTCATCTCTTTCACGTCATAAGAATCTTCTAAATGTGGATCCACGAGTTCTTCCATGACACCATCTCCTAGTAATGGCCTCGCCTACAATTTGTAATTTCCTTGGGTACTTAGATGCAGAACCAGAGTCATAGAAAACAGAGTAATTTAAAACAACCAGATAGACAGAAAGCATGGAAACCCAAAGCCTCACCCACATAACCAAGCTCTCTTGGCCCTTCGGATTATTGCTATTGATTGGTTTTCTTCCAGTAATTAGCTCCAGAAGAACTACTCCAAAGGAATATACATCTGTTTTTTGATTAACCTTGCCATACCTGAAATATTCTGGAGCCAAATACCTGAGACCATTGACAATACATTTTTTTAAAACACTGGTACAAATAAAGGAGCACACTAGCAAGTGTCAAAGATGCACCATACAGAAGGATGGAGGTTTACTCAAACATGTCGAATGAATCTACATATTCAGATGCACCCAAGTAGCCAATTCACAATATAAGTGACATTTTTTAGATCAAAGAGCTGCTTGGAGAAAGAAATGGGAGCATACCCAAATGTACCGACAACATCACTGCATGTGATGTATGCTGAAGTAGTTGAGGCCCATTTGGCTAGCCCAAAATCTGACAACTGCTAACAAAAAATCTTAAAGTCAATGATCCATCTGTCCAAGAATTTTGTAATTATGATGTACCAAGCAGTAGCATTTCTAAATTTAAACTTGGCAGCTGTGAAATAGAAGATACATAATGTATGCTTCTAGCATGAAAAATTCAATACCTGGGGTTCATAGTCTTCTGAGAGTAAAATATTGGATGATTTGACATCTCTATGGATTATTGGACGAGGACAGCCATCATGTAGATAAGTTAATGCTTCAGCAACTCCAATGGCCACTTTCAGCCTCTTATTCCAAGGGACTAGTGGTCTCTCCTTCCCTCCTGTAAGATGGGAGAGTTTTCACTAACCAAAACAACCAACAAAGCGCTATGGAATAAAATCCAACAGACAAAACATGCTAAGTGTGCGACAACTGCCATGTTACATACCATAAAGGTTCTCTTCAAGGCTCCCTCTAAGTAACAAGTTGTAGACTAGGAGATATTTCTGCTCCTCAACACAGTAACCAATTAATGAAATAATGTGCTGGTGCTGCAAGGTTGTAGTAATTTCAACTTCCATAAGGAGTTCTTCCTCTGTTTCTGGAGAAGCTTTTAGCAACTTCACTGCCACAGACTGTCCGTCCAGAAGAGTGCCTCTGTACACATTGCTCCAGCCTCCTTTTCCTATAAGCTTATCTACATTTTGGAAGGATTAAACAATTTTAAAATGAGGTCACAATAGTAACAGACTGAAAATAAAATAAAAGAGAAGGGCTAATTAGTTGCAGTGTGATGAAAATGGAGTATAGATGCAACCTGCTGAGAACCCAGAAGTTGCAGATTTTAATTCTTGATACGTGAACTGTCTGCAAGTGCGTTTTTACAGAGATGTCTCAACCTCTGGATCAAGGAATTCTCTTCTATAGACTCATTTTCAGTAGTAGAAGGAGATTCAACTTCTATACACGATTCTTCTCTTAAAGTTACTCCATTTGGTGCTTGGAGTTCACTCATGTTGTTACAGCCTTCCTGAGATATCTCAGTTTTACTTGGTAGATTTCCTGTAACATGTCCACGTCTATCTGGCAATTGCAATGCCCACTCAACAACTGTCATTTCTCTGTCCACAGCCCTAGGACTGGGAATTTTGTTTGCTGTAATGGCACGTTTTAATAAGGGCCATCCAGGGGGAGTTCTGTCTTTGAGAAGCTCGTCCACATTCAGCATCTTCAATTTCTTTTGGCTTATCAGATGAGATTTCTATATCCTCCTCTTTCTGTGAAATCCGACAGGATCTACTAGAAACTGTTCGAAAGGAATCACATGAAGAATAGCTCTCTGAATTTCTAGCTTCCTGTTCCTGGGCATCCTTCTCTTCATCATCAACAGTACTAGTGTTGGATGTGCAAAACATGCAAACTGGCTTCAAAGGAAGGCATGACTTGAAAGCATCCATTTCTATGGGGATAATGCCCTGCCCACCAGGGTAGCAAATGTGAGCAGATGGTATTATTGCTGCATCTGAATGTCTTCCTGCAACGCTGCAAGGATCATCCAGACCATCATTTGGTAGTGCACCTCTGACTAGCTGTTTTATAGAATTCAGAGTTCTTATTCTGGCACCAGTTCCTGCACCCAATGATGAATGAACCATTACAATACAAATCAACCCATAGAGGTAACCAACTTTATTTTTGTATATATGTTTACATGCGAGAAAAAAAAATCCTTACTATCAGCGCAAAACATCTACCCACAATGACAATTGATTGTTCTCAGCACCATGTTTATGTTACCTTGGAGAGATTGTGTCCCAACTTTCTCAAATATGACTGTTCCATTATCAACGACCAGTACAGAACAGGTACATGGTAAGTTCTTGGCACAATAGGTGGCAAGTGACTTTGAGGACCTGAGACATCAACTATATGTCTAATCAGAAGTGCCTCTTCCCTATCTGTATTCAATCCTTTTGAGATTGCTTTTAAGGGTGAATCCCTGAATCTTAAAGACACAAGGAGTATTAAGAAAGCTACTCTTACCCAAAGGCTTTTTGCTTGCTTTTGCCAATAATCAGCTTTGTGGCCTTGTACAAGCTTGCTTCTGCTGTCAATACCTTTCTTACTGCAGAACCATGAGAAACCTTGACTTGAAGGTCCACCTAAACTCAATAAAATAAACAAATATCAGGTCCCGGATCTTGTTTGATAAGAAATGCAAGAGATATCAATATGAAAAATGTCTAAGATTAATTACTTGTTTTAATCTGCAGAAACTCTCGTAGACATCAAAAATGTTTGCATCAAAGGGCCTCGTAAGATGGTAATCATAGATATGCTCCTGTTTATGCTTCGGTGCTGCAAAATCAAACATTGCATAGATTTAAAACAAAAACTTCCCCAACAATTCCAGGAATATTGAACACTAATCATCTTTAATTTCAAGTTCAATTGTCAGAGGCTTGGATTGAATTTCTACATCGTAATATGGTTTATCTTCATCATAAAATCGTACAAAATCTCATCATTACATGCACAACTTGGCCTCTAATATCCGCTTCCCTTGGAGATCCATCAGAGACCGCATGTGAATTCATTATTTCATAAGTTAGTTAGCGGCAGTGCTTGTGAATATGCAAACATGAGCAACAAATAATCAGGTAATTAAATGCCACATATCTGGCACATCCGTGTTGAAAGAAAACTAAATCATGCTTCATTAAGTACTACACCAGCAATCTCACTCATGAAGTATATTCGTAGAGGCCTAATTGTTCATCTTAATGGGGAGACAGCAGCAATCATTTTTGTAAATATCAGTATACTGATTAAACTTAGGGCACAAGCCAAAACCTGATTTGAAGAAGGTGCTTGAATTATGAACTGAAAAATGATTACTAGTTAGTAATTTCCGGACCTGGCCCCAATTTGAATGAATCCTAAAGTTATACTTAAAAAATAGAATGAAACTCTTTAATTGTTGAATACCCACAACCTAATTGAAGACCAGACCGGTATAATGTAAAATAACTGCCATTGTTACACTTGCTGAATACCCACAACCTAATTTGACGCTTGACCAACATGATGTAAAGTAACTTCCATCATTACCGCATGATCTCAATTTAAATGAAGTGCAGTGAGCCATGTTTAGCCAACGAAAGACTGTTCTGCACAAATCATATATATTTCAACCCATTAACTTTTGAATTGCAAAAACATTGACCTGATTAGAAATGGAGTCCAAAACGGAAAATTGAGAAAGAAAGATTAAATTCTTAAAACACCCACGAATTAATAGAGGAGATTCAAACCATTTGACAGGCCTAGTTGACAGCAAACAAATATCTAATTCCATTGAATCTGATCACGAGCAAACAGACAGAGAGGCCAAAAAAATCACATGGAATTGCTGACGAAACCTGCTGAATCATACCTGAATTGGCAGGTGGAGATGAAAGCACATGAACAACAATCACATGATCCCCTGTTTGTGCCAGCTTCATCAGCGTCCATGTCAACAACTCTCTACTAGATAAACCAGCATCCACACCCACCAATAAAGTTGCAGACTTCTTCTCCATCCTCCCTCCTTCCACCACCATCCTAACCAAAACAAACTCTAACACAAATGCCCACAACTTTTTAAAGATCTTACATACCTACAATTCTGAGTCATCATAAACATAACACCATTATCAAATCATGCCCATGTTTTCTATTTCCCAAGATGATTGCCCTCAGTTAAAACTAAAACAAAACAAAAAATCCAAGTCTTCCTCTGGTGTGCTGCTTGATCAAACTTATTGCCCAACTGGGACTGTACCAGGAATGAAATTGACTGGAATTTCTTGGTGGGTGTTGGTGTCCCCACTGTCTGAAAACAATTCAACCACCACAACCACCCTGAAATTTCAATCGAGGTCTCCCAATTATATCACTTCCAAAATAACTACAGATCCCTTTCCATTTATTTTCAATTCAAATTCGGAGGGTAGAGAGTTGGCCGAATTCCTTAAGAAGCCGCTAAATTTGGGAGCAAATTTTGTGGGCAAGGGACTAGTCAGATCCCTTGCCTAAAACAAACCATATTAACTCCTCCAAATCTGAAATCTCACTTTCCTTTTCTATGGCGTCTGTTCAACACGAATATTACAGACGTAATAATCGTCCACCGTGGAAGATAACGGCGAACGTTAACGGTTTATGTCAGTCAAGATTTTTGTTTTAAATTTTTTATTACAGAAAACCACGTGATATTCATTTTCGTGGATCACCTGTGAAAGGACAAATCAGATATGAAAAAAACATATGGTCAAACAATTGATGGCGGTCATATGTTTTCAGTATTCCTTTCATTATGTTTTTTACCAAATATTTATGAGTTACATCGTACCTTTGCCAACTTTCCTTCATTTTGTGGGAAGAAATTTGATGTATTCATTCATTTTTTTAAAAATCTTTGTTGTTATTGGGTTTTTAGATTTATTATTGGGTATAACTATAAATTTTTAAATGACCATTAATTTTTTTAATTCCTTGTTAATGAGTGGTAGATTAACTGGTTAAGGTAGCCCAATTCCATACTTACCTCCTAAATACAATTTAGAATGGATTTTTAAAATAGAATTTTAGAATTAATAAAAATAAATTAATTGAATGATAAATATATTAATTTTTGTACTGTCAGTATTAAGTGTATAGAATAACCCACCTTCTTATATTAGTGTTAAGGATTAAGTGTAATTTATTCTTTTAAATTTATTAAGGACGTTGATCCAAACCTTTCATTTCTAATTTTAGTGTCAAAGACTTTTGTAATCATATCCCTCCATAGGTTGATTAGTATTGCTCATCTTGCATTAGAGCTTCACAATTTTAAGTTACATGATATTCACTAATTCAATTAGGCTACCAAAAATAATAATAATAATATTAATAATTTTTTATCTCATTCATGTACTAAATTGTATTAAAATACATTTTATAAATAAGTGTTTGTTAATGATATTTTCATTATCATGTATATTTAACTCATAAGTAATAATTTAATAATTCTTTTCTTCATGATGCATTTTTAGTCATGAGTAATTATGAGTTTACTGAGGGACTTTTGGTAACAAATATGATTCAAGGGACCTAGATTTTGGGTAACAATTATGATTGAAGGGCCTACTTATTATATATAAACACCTAATTTTTTTCATCTATTCTTATCACTTTCTTCTCCTTTTGGAACTGTTTGTCCATCCATTTATTGTTCCTATCTTTAATGGCCCTACTTTCCCCATTTTCTTGTTTTCTTTGTACCCCTCTATTTCAATGTGATTTGTAGCCTTGAAAACTTTTGTAGACTAGTGATTATTTTTGTACCCTACAAAAATGTTCACATCTTTGTGAAATGGTCATTTTCCTTTTCTAAGCCCTTTTGTCCCCTAACTCATTTAATTTGGTTTTGTGTCTCTTTCAATCAACTTTCCCACCTCTTGTGTTGGCATGTGCGTCAAGAGAATTCTAATTTGAAGTCGGACATTTTATATTTATACAAGCGCATTAGTGCATTTAGGTCAATGAATGGATCATAGAAAATTAGTTGCAAGAGTAATATTGAAGTTATAATAGCTATGAATATATTCTATTTCTAAAGCAACCTTGTACCAAAATAAAAAAATCAAACATTTAGAGATTCAATATGTATGATACTAGTGTTGTATGCATTTGAAAGATAAACGTTGGCATTGACTTACATTGAGTGCCTTTCTTGTTTTCATTAAATCATAAGGGAACTAATAATAATGGAGGGAATGACACATGCCCCCATTAGAATCCTCATTTCTAATACATTTTGTAAGGAGTTGGTTGCATTAGGGTATTGATAAAAGAGACCATATTCATGGTGATTCACAACATAATCAAACAATATATAATAGGTTTTTATAAATTAACACATGAAGAATGCATTCCAAATTCATGCTCACATCAATCTAAACCAATCCATTTTTGTAGAAATCCTACAACTTCCATAGATTTATAATATTTAAGAAACTAGTCCAATCTCCATGAAGCTTGTCAAAGGGATTCAAGCTTTAATTTTATAGGGATTATTTTTGTTTTCATTCTAAACCTATTTCCCATGTATTTCCACCGATGAATGCGTCGAAATTTACTAATGTCGTCTTATTTGCTTCTCAAACCCTAATTATATAGTCTTTTCAAGCATTTAGTTATTTCCACACATTTTCTAGTTATCATATTCTTTCTGTGATCTAGATTAAAATTCCCCATATTTATGTAGTTATATATGTATTATCGATTTATACTTGACTAAGCCTAATTTCCCCTTAGGTGTGGTTAATGTATTTGTCTCTAAAACCACTTTTGATACCTATAATATAGAAACACTTATAAACTTCATTTGTTAGTAGGGAGAAGAATGGTTATATGATTTTATTTAGGTGCATAATTGGAGTTCATCTAGTCTTGTAAGCTCAATTGCAATAAATTAACAAACATTTAAACTCTATTCGTCTTTATATCGTTGAAATAAGTTTCCAAACTAGAATGGAGGTCTTTGTGGCTAACACACACCACAAAATAGAGGGTGTTGATTCATTTAGCCATTGATGTATTATGTCCCCTCGTCCTTCCACTTAACGTGTGAACATTGTTTTTCTACAATTCGTTGTCACCAAAGTTTATTTGTAATTTTGTCAATACCTTTTTTCACCCATTTTTAGATTTGGTTTAGATTTACACATAACCAAAAAGGAATGAAATATAAGTTACAGGTGGTTATTATGATTAATTAAATTCCAACATTAATCATTCAATATCAAAATAACACATTAATACTTGCAAAAATATACACAATACAATACAAGTTCACAAACACAAGGGATTGAGTGCACTTATCTGATTACAAATGATTTTGAATTGATCTAGGTGATCTAAATGATGGAACAAGGTGATATAGACATAAGAGTGCCTCGATGCTGAAATTATGACCTGAAGATTCTATTGGGTAAGACCATATAGTAGGGGAAAGAACATTTTTACGGTCTTGACAATACTCAAAACTATGATCTGTAAATTATTGGGTTTGTTGATTTTATGAATATATTTGTCGCTCTCTGTCGATCATTTTCAGTCACACTAGGGGGCTCTGAATGCTCTACTAAATCTTTCAAACCCTAACCATTGATAGAGAGTCCTGTAAAAAACCATTAGTTGGTTTTTCAAACCCCTCAGACCGCTTATCAATGTTGGAACTACTCAAGATGTCTCAAATCACACGTCATTCAACACCTAACACATTATATCTAGTTATAGTGTAATCAGATTTGACATCCCTCCTTTAACAAAGATTGACTTGAGTTTCTCATTTGCAAATCTACGTGTGTGAATGACATTGGATGCTTGAAAATGTGGGAGGTATTCCCCTAGACTTAGTGGGAATATTTATACTTGTAGATTCTATAGACACCAATTTTTGGTATTGCTACCCCTCATCCCACGTTCTCTCCTTCTATTATCTTTATTCACGGTGTATCTCTCTTCCTATTCGAATTCTCCTTTCCTCCATAAATCCTATTTATTTGAATTTCCCACTTTCCTATATTACCCCATAATTTATTTTAATTCACCCCTAATCCCATTTAATTAATCCCTAATCATATTTATTATCCTAATCACATCCCATTTATTATCCCTAGACCCTCATTTAATATTTTCCTACCATTTATCCTCCCTATATGCTCCATTTTATCCTCCCTAGGCCCTCATTTAATAATTTCATCTCCCCTTGCCTTTATTTAATATTTTCCTTCCTCTCAACAACCTTTTATCCATCCCTAGGTTCTCACCCACCTTCATTTAATATTTTCATCTCCCTTTGCCTTTATTTAATAATTTTACCTCCCACCTACCTTTATTAAATGCTTTCATATCCCCCACATCCATCCACTCACCCTATAAATACACCCATACCCCCTCCTTCTTCGGAGAGGAAGGGATACAATTTTAGAATCTTGGAGTCTTCTTGGAGATTTTGTGTGCATCAACTTTGGAGACTTGGGGAGACTTATTTCACCATTAACATACTTTGTGTTTTCCTTGCAATATTATCATGTATATATCTCGCTTACTAACATTTTTTGTAGGATCAACTATCATTAGGATATCTACTTTAGCCATCTCATCCTTCTTTTCATCTGCATGTCTTCATTTCATCCCATCTATTTTCATTTAAACCCTAACTAGTCCTAGTCGCCATCGACCCCTCGATCGCCATCGACCCCAATCGATTGTATGCCGACCCTGTCTCGATTGCCATCCACCCAACTTCATCCACATCACTTATTTTTTTGTTCGGACACTCTATTTCTATATCTCTACTTATGTACCAATCCACTTTCCATATCTCGTCATTATGCCTCCCTATCATCCCATATCTATTTTCTCATACCCCGATCGCCATTGATATCCTCTAAGTAGTCATTTTCCACCCTTTTCTCATACCCTTTACCATTAGTTTTCCTAATTTTCTTGCATCCTTTCATCCAGGATATATATCTAGTTTGTTTTACATGTATCTATCTTCATCTAGATCTATCTCCAAATCTAGATATATTCGAGATCCATCCATAAGAGCTTGCAGGTATGTTTTGGTGAATTTTCTCCTCATCCATCCTATCATACCGTCAACTAGCCCTCTCTGACCTCGATTCATCATCAAACCGTGTAGGTTTGATTTTCTTTATCTATTTTATCGATATGTACTTTCCTTACATTTCTGCATTTCATTTTCTATTTATCTCATATTCTATAGGTTATATCCGATCCATTATCCATCAATTTTATCCCATATTTATATACAAGAGAGTTGAAATCCATCCTAGGAAGCTCACACTTCTCGAGACCGGCTTGTGTCGAAAACCCTGCAACCTATCTCCTAATCCATTTTTTCTTCTTAGTCTTATTTGTTGTGTAGGCCATTTAGCTCGCAGCGAGGAGTTCATCTTTGCGCTCATCCATGTCATCATCGTCATCTTGAGGTACCTTAAACCCTTCATATTTCAATTTGTTTATTTTCTTTAGTACTAGTTCACTAATCTGAGTAGGAAAGAGGAAATCTTGTCCAACATTCGGCACGCCCGGTGAGACACCCTTTCTAGGTGAGTCTTGTTATTTTTTTTCATTTTCATCTTCTTTCTTCCATTTCCTACTAACCTCGCATGGAAGGAATGTGTGTTGGTTTGTTTCTTGCTTGCTTGTTTTTGTTAGATCGTGGATTGCTTGGATTTTCCTTTTCTTGCTTATTTTATTTGAAGATCAAATAAAAAGGAAAAGCATAAATTGGGCATTCCTTGCTTTTGCTCCCCTTCCTTTTCTTTACCGCATTGCATATCTTGTTTTCTTTCTTCATCAAACGTCATTTTAAATTTGGATCTAAAACAAACCTTTCATTTATTGCTTGAAAATCTAGTTTTAACTAGGGGCTTTTAAATGATTACATTCACCTCATCACACACATCCAAACACAAAACCAATTCACACATCTAAACATCCCTTACCAAGTGGAACTATTGGGATTTCATCACCCAATAGGAAAATCACTGCGGTGTTATGGACGCATTATAAATTCTATACTGATTTTGGCCTCACATACCTTCAGTATATTGAGGACTCCACAGACCAAACATCTTGACACCCAAAAAATTGGCCATTTTCTTAGGTTTCCCTTTGAGCTTTTTTATCTTCTTTTCTCACACTCTTTTAACAATCATGATGATAAAATATTTGTTGCTTGATTTTTTTTTTAATAAACTACATAAAAAAATGTTTATCTACTTCATGCCTATTATCACTTCTTCTCAGGCCAATAAAATGTAACAATCCACCTCATCCAATGACATCCCTTCTTCTAATGGTATTTCCTGACAAGATTATGAAATTGAGACCACGCATTTGATCTCCCAACCCTTGTTTCCATGGTATCGCTTCATGAGGACCATGTCATCCAAAAGGAACCCTACCTTGAAACCAATCCTTCTATCTCTCATCAATCCATTTCCTTTAGACTAACTACACCTCCATCTCCTGCTCCTTTAGAGACTCTTAGAGCTCCTTCTATTTCCCTCTATGACTACCTGTTTCGTAACTCTTAGACCTCCTTCTATTTCCCTCTATGACTACCTATTTTGTAAATCTCCCACAATCTTCCAATCCCATCAATCCACTCAATTGGTGGATCCCATTCCACCCACATCACCTCATATACACATTATCCCTACTTCATATGCCACTATCACTAGTATTCCTATCCAACCATCTCAAAATCACACTTGCAACATAACACAACTCTACCCCTTATCTCTACTTCACATATCCATGCCAATGTAATCACTCCACAACCTTGTCCATATGAATCAATGCAAACTCATCAACCTCCTTTTCAAGGAGCTTATCAATACATACTTCCCACTTAACCAACTTAGGCATCCCAACCACCTATCACTTACATCCCAACCAACCCCATATAAAATCAATCAAACGTTCCTATTTCACAACAACCAACTCAATCTAACCAATCTTACCACATCCCCATATCTCAAAATCAAGATTTATCTCAACCCATCCAATCACAACCTCTTAATTACATTCCCCTTATCAACCACTTCCACCAACACCAACACATCCTCAAACATATAAAACATATCAACAACCCAACCCATCCACCTCATATGCATCTCAAACTCATCCTTCAACATCTCAACCATCTAATGATCCCTTACAAGAATTGTTAAGTAGAATGACTAACCTTGAAGCCACAACTTTGGGATCTAAGAACAACCTTTTCATACGAACAAATCTGCAATGAACCCATCAACCCATCCATCCCTATGAAACCATATCCTCCTCATTAGGAATTGCCAAAATTTTCCAAGTTTAATAGTAAGGAGGATCCCTAACAACACCTTCAAAATTTTAGACATGCATGTTACCTTATTTCCCATGATCAAGATCTCATGCTTCACACATTTCCCATGTCACTAGTCGGTCCCACATTAGATTGGTACAACAAGATCCCACAACACTCATTATTCACCTTCACTCAACTTGCACAATTGTTTCTAGAACATTTCTCAATCAACATTACACGTAATATTACCATCATGACCTATATTCCATTTGACAGTTTGTTGAAAAATCTATCATATATTTTGTTGCATGCCTGTGACGTAACATCATTAACCAATTATCATTCTCCATTCCACAAACAGAGCTCATTGAACTCTTCTCACGGTCTTGTGTGAAGCATATATCCTCAACTCTTCAAATTCAATCTTTTCAAACCTTTGAAGAGGCATTTATTATGGCTCGCAAACTTGAACTCCATGCCCTTAAGCAAGGCCACCTTAAGCTTCGATCAAATAAACCCAAAACTTCCATGTATGTTCACTAAATCCCCCACGCATGGTGACAAACCTAAGAATGCCACAAATGCCATCATGGTTAAATCTTCATCTGCATCCACTTATCACATGGATCCTTCGCAAAGAGATCCCATACCATCTTCTAAATATACCCCCTTTGGGGAATCATATAGTTATGTATTTTACAAGTTAATGGCAAGTACACCTCAAGTAGACAATCCTAGTACATCACCTAATCAACCCCTTGATGTCTCTAAACATGCATCAACAAATAAATTTCCACCCCCCCCACATATTATGAACCTAATGATCACATAATTAACACCATAAATCAAGAATCTACATTATTGCCTACATCCACTACCCCATTATCTACCACATCTACCTTTACTTTAGACACTCCTTCTATAACAATAACCTCATTGATATCCATGCCTATCTCTACACCTACCACATCTCAACCTATCACATCTAGTCCTTCACCCACATCTATATCAAATACACCACCCATATCTATAACCATCCCAACTATACCCACTACCACTACATCCCCATATATCATATCTAATTATTCATTAACACCTACCACTCCTACATCTATACCCATTCCATGTTCTAACATAACCACACCTATATCTACATCTCAATTTGCACATATATCTATGATACCCCTTGAAACATTTCTTACACAAACACCCCCACTTAAGATGACCACAAATGATATTCTTACCCCATCTACAAAACCAATCACCCTTACACCAACTAATCCTAGACCTATACAATCTACAACCCCTTTTGATCTCATCAAGCACATCATCCAAAAACCCCTTCCATCTACAATATCCACATCTACAATATCCTCCACATCATCCGGTTCTGCTTCTATAGACCCTCGATTGAAATCATAATAATTCTGTCCAAAGGCAAAATCTCACATCCAAGGTCTAAGAACCTTGGCATATTTATCCAAAAATCCCTTATACACCCACACAAAAATTTAGAACTACCTCCTCACAAGCCTAAGCAAAGCAATGTTACACCATCACTCTTGGGAGAACCTCCCTCCATCTTAGGGCTAGGCCCTTCCTCTAAAAACCCATCATCAACAAACCCAAATCCAAACAATCTAGTTTTCCTTTAAAATCCAATCCCCTTCAAAATCAACTAAGTCTTAAGTCATTAAAACCAAATCAAAAATATCCACTTCTCCTTCCAACTCTAAATTTGGACCAAAGGCTCTCATGAGGCCTCATCAAAACAAACCACCTCCTTCTCCTTCATTTACCAAACCCACTTCATCTATGACCTCTTTTTTAAAAACTCCCATTGGATCGTACACCCAAATCTTCGAACATGTACTTCAAACCTCTATAATCACCCTTCCTCCTATCAAGTATTTTGATCCACACACTCCAAAACCTCCTTGGTTTAATCCTAATGTCGTATGTACTCATCATCGTACCTTGGGTCATGACACTAAACACTGCAAGTCCCTCCAATCTCTCATCCATAATCTAATGGTGGAATATGAAGTTATCATCCATGAAGACCACTCTTTCCCTTCCATCTCATCCACATCCAAATCCAATCCTCCAATCAAACCCTCACCTTCTAAGGAATCTAAATTGGGTTCTTCACCAAATCCTTCGCCGTAATCCCTCCTCCAAGCTCTATCTTTCCTAAAGGGAGGACCCCTCTCTTCATCGATGCCATCCATATTACTAATCCTCCCCACCCTCACGATTCTTAATTGCTATCCAATCAAAACCTAGAGGAATTTTCGTTTCTCCTTCTAATGATCCTATCCCATCTCCTTGAAATCTACTAGCTTATCCATATCTACATCCAAGTTGCCTAAAGTGATGTGGCATCTCTCTCTATGGGAGTATCCACCTATCACTCTTAATCCTATTATGTCTCCTCTTCCATCTACATATCACATATGCATCAAACAATCTTCTTCTCCATCCAATGACTCTATAGACATATTGTTGACATTGAATCCTTGTTTCTTCACTTATTTTGATCTCCACAATCACTCTATGAATGGTCTATTATCGTGCTAGGTCTCTTTCTAATCCCCACATGATCTCATCTTATCTTTCATAATCCCATCCAAATTTACTTATCCTTCATCTAGTTTGTTATCTCATCTTATCCAATCTACCTCTATATTATTACATCTCATTCTAAGTCCACCTTTGTGGCTATCTTTGTGCCTCTCTTAGGGGCACCATATTTCATCCTCTTCCCACCTTTTATTGGCCATCTTTGTCCTCCTTTGGACGCATATTTCCTCTCTATTTGAAAGATAATGCATAATGTTTTACCTTCTTTTATATATCTCATCTCATGTAGTCTTATAAAAGTTATCATCTCATCCCTATCTCTCACCTCTCGAGGAACATGAGTTTAACGTTGGTGACCTTGTTCTTAAAGAAAATAAAAATTTCACTACTCTAGAAAGGAGAAAACATGGAAAGTTTACTCCCAACTAGATTGGACCTTACATTATCACACATAATATGAGTATGGGGCCTTTCCTTGGGCTCCCCTTAATGGTAAACCGGAAACAAACCTCTTAACGCATTACAAATGTGACCTTTCTATTGTTAGAATACTTACCAATGTAAACTTAGTCATCCCATTGGTCATCCATCCATCATTCACCTTTTCCATCTTTCATCGTAATGATATGGAATTATGTGGTATACCTGTCACTTTCCTAGTTGCAACCTTAAATATGGGCACCACGGCTCTTCTCATAGCATATTCCTTATGGATAGGTTCTTCCTTTGGTGAGAACTTCATGATCATTACATCCATCACCCTCTTATTTACCTATTGGAACCACACTAAGGGTTCATATGTGTCACTTGTAAATTCATTATCCCCTCGCTAAACTATCTCCAACTATCCCCACAAAAATTCAAATTCCATGGATGCTCATTATAAAAATTCAAAAGAAAAAAAACTGCTCCCTTGAAGGATAGCTATTCATAAAAGCATAAAAAATTCAAAAGGTAGACTGATCCCTCGAAGGAAAACTATCATGCATATATTATCCCTGCCATTTTTTCAAAAAAAAAAAAGTAGATCACTCCCTCGAAGGATGGCTACCATCTCATATCATGGCAATGAAGGCTTCCCACATTGATCAACCTTCTATCTCATAAAGCAAAGCATAAAATTCAAAAGAAAGCATCCTAAGAAAGCTTCCCACATCAATCAAATTTCTCATCCATAAAAAACTTCTCGCATTGATCAATTTTCTCTCCCTCTTCCCGGATCTGGGGCATATACTTGGGAAACCCACCTATGGAGAACCTATATCCCCGCGTATGAGTCACATCTAAACCCATTTTTCATGTTGACCTTAGGTTTATCACCACTTTCCAACTCGTAGGGTCCGTAGGCCATTAACGTCACCTCCATCACAGGCCATGTTATGTCCCTACCGATGTGTTTCTAGGATCACCACCATATTCATATTTTTGTTTTTATCTTATCAATGGTCCTTCCCCTGCACTTAGGGCATCCTTTTTCTTCTTTTCTCATCGTGTCTCCTATTTTCCATCCTTCTTTTTCTTTCTCCATCTATCTATTTCAAACTCGTGATCGATTCTTCTTCACATCATCAATCCCTAGTTTGAGGGGGAGTACCCTTGTCATCATTTCTTGCCATCCTCATCAATCATCCTTCATCACTTAGAGTTTTTATCTCATGGCTTGCCCAACACAAACCACTAAAAAGGGGGCAAATGTAGACACCAATTTTTGGTATCACTACCCCTCATCCCATGTTCTCTCCCTTTTATTATCTTTATTCACATGTGTATCTCTCTTCCTATTCGAATTCCCCTTTCCCTCCATAAATCCTATTTATTTGAATTTCCCACTTTCCTATATTACCCCATAATTTATTTTAATTCAACCTTAATCCCTAATCATATTTATTATCCTAATCACATCCCATTTATTATCCATAGACCCTCATTTAATATTTTCCTATCATTTATCCTCCCTAGGCCTTCATTTAACAATTTCATCTCCCCTTGGAATTTATTTAATATTTTCCTTCCTCTTAACAATGTTTTATCCATCCCTATATTCTTACCCACCTTTATATAATATTTTCATCTCCCTTTTCCTTTATTTAATAATTTTACCTCCCACCTACCATTATTAAATGCTTTCATATCCTCCACATCCATCCACTCATCCTATAAATACACCAATACCCCCTCCTTCTTTAGGAGAGGAAGGGATGCAATTTTGGAATCATGGAGTCTTCTTAGAGCTTTTGTGTGCATCAAATTTGGAGACTTGGGGAGACTTATTTCACCATTAACATACTTTGTGTTTTCCTTGCAATATTATCATGTATATCTGCCACTAACATTTTGTGTAGGTTCAACTATCATCAGGAACTCTACTTTGGCCATCTCAGCCTTCTTTTCATCTACAGGTCTTCATTTCAGCCCATCCATTTTCGTTCAAGCCCTAACCAATCCCGGTTTCCATCAACCATACCCAATCTTCGTCAACCCAAATTCATCCACACTAGTTTATTTGTTGTTCATACCCTCTATTTCTAGATCTCTTCTTCTTTATCCATTAAGTTTCTAGATCTCACCATTATGCCTCTATGTCATCCCATATCTATTTTCTCGGACCCAGGTTGTCATCGAGTTCCTCCGGTCATCATCGACTAACCCTTTTTCATATCCTTTACCATTAGTTTGCCTAATTGTCTTGCATAATTTCATCTAGATCTAGATCCAATCTATTTTGTAGGTTTCTATCTTCAGTCTAGATCCATCTCCATGTCCGTGATCCATTCGGATCCAAACACGTAAGAGCTTGCGAGTTTATTTTGGTGCATTTTCTCCTCATCCAACTTTAGTTGCCGTCGAATGGCCCTCTGTGCAGCCTCGAGTTAGTGTCAACCCATGTATGTTTGATTTAATTTACATATATTTTGATTAGATATGTACTTTCCTTACATTTCTACATTTTAGTTTTTGTTTATCTTAGATTTTGCATGTTATATCAGATCCATTATCCATCAATTTTATCCTATCTTTATCTACAAGAGGGTTGACATCCATCCTAGGAAGCTCACACTTCTTGGGACCGGCTTATGTCAAGCAACCCTCCATCCTATCTACTAATCCATTTTTCTTCTTAGTCTTCTTTATTGTGTAGGTCATCTAGCTCGCAACAAGGAGGAGTTCATCTTATGCCCATCCACATCATCATCATCTTAAGGTACCTTAAACCCTTCATATTTTGAGTTACTTATTTTCTTTAGTACTAGTTCACTAATCGAGCGGAAAGAGGAAATCTTGTCTAATCGATGGTGTTGCCCTAATGAATATGCATAGATATTTGTGAAGTGTAGGGAGATTTGGATGCCTTTTGTATTATCTTTTGTAATAGGAGTCCATGAGAGTACTAAGTACTAAATGAAGTGAGTTTTAATTGCTATATATGATGCTAAAGGTGATTTACGTTGCAAAGTATGACTGACAGGAGTAAATGACCCAAATAATAATGTGCAATTGAAATATTTGGATCAAAGGGAAAAGGAAAAACCGTATACTAGGGTCGAGAACATATGGACGTTCCTTCCCCTATAGTACATTTTGACCCTAGAGGGACAATTTGAAGTGTGAAATTTGGAACTCGATCAACATGGTTTCTTAATGTATGTTATACATTCAATTCTTAGAAATTGTCGATAAATGAGTGTGTATGAAAAATAAATATAGACAAGATACTTTAGAGATGTACAAAATAAGAATGGATAAAGTGCCCTTGTTTAAGTAAGAGAGAAATGGAAAGACTAATGGTTTCAAAGAGTAGAATTACCAAATTTGAGTGTCTACATTTTCCGCTCCTTTAAGTATGAAATAAAATTACATGATTAAAGGAAAAGATAGTGAGTTTTCGGACACACTTTGTCTTCGCTTGATGTTTGTTTTGCAAGATCTCATTAGTTGGTGTTAGCTGCTCCATGATGAAACCTACAACACGCAATGTATTTAATGTCTATGATAAATAATTAAACTTTAACTCTAATGAAAATATGCAATGTAAATGAAATATGAAACTATAAATAGTGAAACAAAATAGATGAGATGATTTTCTTTACATCTATTTTGATTAGATATGTACTTTCCTTAAATTTCTACATTTCGGTTTTTTTTATCTCAAATTTTGCATGTTATATCGATCCATTATCCATCAATTTTATCCTATCTTTATCTACAAGAGGGTTGACATCCATCCTATGAAGCTCACACTTATCAAGACCATCTTGTGTCGAGCAACCCTCCATCTTATCTCCTAATCCATTTTTTTCTTCTTAGAATTCTTTATTGTGTGGTCATCTAGCTCGCGTGCAGGAGGAGTTCATCTTTGTTCCCATCCACATCATCGTCATCTTAAGGTACCATAAACCCTTCATATTTTGAGTTACTTATTTTCTTTAGTACTAGTTCACCGATTTGAGCAGAAAGAGGAAATATTGTCTAATCGATGGTGTTTCCCTAATGAATATGCAAAGATATTTGTGAAGTGTAGGGAGATTTGGATGCCTTTTGTATTATCTTTTGTAATAGGAGTTCATGAGATTAATAAGTACTAAATGAGGTGAGTTTTAATTGCTTATATATGCTTCTAAAGGTGATTTATGTTGCGAAAAGGATGATTGAGAAGGAGTAAATGACCCAAATAATGATGTGCAATTGAAATTTTTGGATCAAAGGGAGAAAGGGAAAAACCGTATACTAGGGTCAAGAACATATGGATGTTCCTTCCCCTATTGTACATTTTGACCCTAGAGGGAAAATTTGAAGTGTGAAGTTTGGAATCTGACTAACATGGTTTCTTAATGTATGTTATACATTCAATTCTCGAAATTGTCGAAAGATGAGTGTGTATGAAAAAGAAATATAGAAAATATACCTAGAGATGTACAAAATAAGAATGGGTAAAGTGCCCTTGTTTGAGTAAGAGTGAAATGGAAAGACTAACAATTTCAAAGAGTAGAATTACAAAATTTGAGTGTCTACATTTTCCACTCCTTTAAGTATGAAATAAAATTACATGATTAAAGGAAAAGATAGTGAGTTTTCGGACACACTTTGTCTTCGTTTGATGTTTGTTTTGCAAGATCTGATTAGTTGGTGTTAGTTGCTCCATGATGAAACCTACAACACAGAATGTAGTCAATGTCTATGATAAATAATTGAACTTTAACTCAAATGAAAATATGTAATGTAAATGAAATATGAAACTATAAATAGTGAAATAAAGAGATGCAAAATGTGGAAGGAATACACATATTTATTTTACAGAGGGAAGAGTTTCCCATTCTTTTCTTATACTTGGATTTTTGGATTACTAAACTTTGCCAAAAATTAGGGGTGATCAATCCCCAATTATGCCACGAAGATGATAGATTATTGGGTGTATGGAACTCAACACATGAATGTTGAAGAGAGAGAAGAAGAATGAGGAGATGAAACACCTTGTGAAGGAAGAAGATTATGTATTAAATTCATTCAAAAATATTGATATCTTCCTCGTTAGGTGTAAGAGGATATGAAGGACTACTTACAAAGTACTTATCCACCTCGATACCTTCCATGACCCCATAGACCACACAACTATAGATGGATTTATACCCAATTTTTAAATTAGGACACAATGTATAAAAGAGAGTGAGCTTCCTCATACTCTACTCATGTGTCACACAACTAGGTAGAAAATTAATAAAGTTGAAATGTGATATAAATGTAGCCAGAGAAAAGTAGACCCATGTCACCAATATCCACGAGACTAAAACTAAAAATATGTGTTGTAGAGAAGGAGGAATGAAATACTTCATGCCCCTAAATCTGATCTAAAATTAGTCATTTGAGTATGAATCTATGCCTAAAACATGGTCATTTTCCTTTTCTAAGCCCTTTTGTCCCTAAATAATTTAATTTGGTTTTGCACCTCTTTCGATAAACTGTCCCTACCTATTATGGTTGTTTGCGTAATGCGTCAATAGGATTCTAATTTGAAGTCGGACATTTTATTATTATACAAGTGCATTAATGCATTTAGGTCAATGAATGGATCATACAAAATTAGTTGAAAGAGTAATATTGAAGTTATAATAGCTATGAATCTATTCTGTTTCTAAAGCATCCTTGTACCAAAATTAAAAAATCAAACATTTAGAGATTCATTATGTATGATACTAGTGGTGTATGCATTTGAAAGATAAGAGTTTTCATTACGTATATTGAGTTTCTTTCTTGTTTTCATCAAATCATAAGGAGACTAATAATAATGGAGGGGATAACACATGCCCCCATTAAGCATCCCTTGTTTTTAATAGGTTTCATAAGGAGTTGGTTTATTATTAAAGTAATGACAAAAGAGACCATATTAATGGTGATTCACATCATAATCAAACAATATATAATAGATTTTTATAGATTAATGCATGAAGAATGCATTCCAAATTCATGCTCACATCAATCCAAACCTATCCATTTTTGTAGAATTCCAACAACTTCAATAGATTTCCATATTTAAGAAACTAGTCCAATCTCCATGAAGCTTGTCAATAGGGATTCAAGCTTTAATTTTATAGGGATTATTTATGTTTTCATTCTAAACCTATTTTCCATGTATTTCCTCTGATGAATGCATCCAAATTTACTAATGTCATCTTATTTTCTTTTAAAACCCTAATTATATAGTCTTTTCAAGAATTTAGTTATTTCCCCACATTTTCCAATTATCATATTATTTCTATGATCTAGATTAAAAATTCCCCATATTTATGTAATTATATATGTATTATCGATTTATACTTGATTAGGCCTAATTGCCCCTTAGGTGTGGTTAGTTAGTGTATTTGTCTCTAAAACCACTTTTGATACCAACAATATACAAACACTTGTAGACTTCATTTGTTAGTAGGGAGAAGAATGGTTACATGATTTTAATTAGGTGCATAATTGGAGTTTATCTAGTCTTGTAAGATCAATTTCAATAAATTAATGTAAATTTAAACTATATTAGTCTTAATATCACTAAAGTAAGTTTCCAAACTAGAGTGGAGGTCTTTGTGGCTAACACATGCCATAAAATAGAGGGTGTTGATTTGTTTAGTCGGTGATGTATTATGTCCCCTCGTCCTTCCAGGTTAGCGTGGTGAGCGGTGTTTGTTCCGCAGCTTCATTGTCACCATAGTTTATTTGCAATTTGGTCACCACCTTTTGTCACCTTTTTTAGATTTGGTTTAGATTTACACATAACAAAAAAGGAATGAAATAAAAGCTATAAGGGATTATTCTGATTAATTAACTTCAAAAATTAATCATTCAATATTAGAATAAAACATTAATAATTGCAACAAATGTACATGATATAATACAAGTTCACAAACACAAGGGATTGATTGCACTTAGCTGATTAGAGATGATTCTGAATTGATCTCGGGTGATATAAATGATGGAATAAGGTGATATAGACATAAGAGTGCCTCGATGCTTTGAAACCGTGACCTAAAGATTCTCTTGGGTAGGACTGTATAGTAGGGGCAAAAATATATGTAAGGTCTTGACCATACTAAAAATTATTATCTCGTAAAATATTGGGTTTTTTTCAATTTTCGAATATAGTTTTCGTTCTTTTCGATCATTGTTGGTCACACTTTGTGGGGCCTATGAATGCTCTATTCAATCTTTTAAACCATAACCATGGATTAAAATTCTTGTAAAATAAGCATTAGTCAATATTTCAAAACCCCTTGCACCATCAATGTTGGAACTAATCTTAAGATGCCTCAAACCGCATGTCATTCTCCACCTAACATGTGATATCTATCTATAGTGCAATCAGATTTGACATCCTTCCTTTGACAAAGATTGACTTGAGTTTCTCTTTTACAAATCTACTTGCGTGAATGACTTTGGATGCTTTAAAATGTGGGAATTAGTCCCCTAGACTTAGTGGGAAGATTTAGACTTGTAGATGGTGTTTCCCCAATGAATGTGCGAGAGGTATTTATGAAGTGTGGGGAGCTTTGGATGCCTTTTTTGCTATATTTTGTAATAGGATTCCATGAGAGCGCAAAGTACTAAATGAGGTGAGTTTTACTTACTTATATATGCTTCTAAAGGTGATTTACGTTGTACAGGATTATTGAGGAGTAAATGACCCAAATAATAATGTGTAATTGAAAGTTTTGGATCAAAGTGAGAAAGAAAAAATCATATACTAGGGTCAGGAATGTATGGACGTTCCTACCCCTATTGTATGTTTTTAACCCTAGACAGACAATCTAAAGTGTGAAGTTTGGAACCCGATCAACATGGTTTCTTAATGTATTTTATACATTCAATTCTCGAAGTAATTATCGATAGATGAGTGTGTATGACAAAGAAAAATAAAGAAGATACCTAGATATGTACAATATAAGAATGGGTAAAGTGTATTGTATTGATTAAGAGAACAATGGAAAGACTAGAAATTTCAACAAGTAGAATTACCAAATTTGAGTGTCTACATGCTCCCCTCCTTTAAGTATGAAATAACATTACATTATTATAGGAAAAGATACTTGAGTTTTCAAATATACCTTTTCTTCGTTCGATGTTTTTTTCCAAGATCTCATTGTGTTGGTGTTGGCATGCTCCATGATGAAACCTACAACACACAGTGTAGTCAATGTCTATGATAAATAATTGAACTCTAATTCAAATGAAAAGATGTAATGTAAATGAAATTTGAAACTATAAATAGTAAAATAAAGAGAGGAAAAATGTGGAAGGAATACATATATTTATTTTACAGAGGGAAGAGTTTCACATTATTTTCTTATACTTAGATTTTTGGATTATTGAACTTTGTCGAAGAATTGTGGGTGATTAGTCCCCAATTATTCTGTGAAGATTATAGATTATTGGGTGTATGGAACCCAACACATGGATGTTGAATAGAGATAAGAAGAATGAGGATTCAAAACACTCTATGAAGGAAAAAGATTTTGTATTAAATTCATTCAAAAAAATTCACATCTTCCCCTTTAAGTGTAAGAGGAGAAGAAGGAATACCTACAAAGAACTTATCCACTTCGATACCTTCCATGACCCCACAGACCACACCACTATAGATGGATTTATGCCCAATTTTTTTAAATTAGGACAAATAGTATAAAAGAGAATGAGTTTCCATCATAATCTCCCATGTGTCACACAACCGGGTAGAAATGGAATAAAATTGAAATGTGCTAAAAATGTAGCCAAAGAAAAGGAGACCCATGCCCCCAATATCCCTAGACTTGAAACTAAAACTAAGTGTTGTAGAGAAGAAGGAATGAAATACTTCATGCCCTCTAAAAATGATCTAAAATTAGTCATTTGAGTATGAAATTATGCCAAAAATATATTCTTGTAGGTGAAAATATGAAACTAATGAGAAAGTTGGTGTAACTTCCCCTAGGAAAAATAATAAAAATGGGTCAAGAATGTTTGTATGCAGTCTTGACCACATTATACACTTTTGACTCTATGCTTTCTTTTCTAAATTTTTGTCGCTGATGTTGTTTCTAAGTATTTTTGACCCCAAATTTATATTTTTGTATATTGGAAGTGTAAAATATACCCAAATGAATTCCCTCTCTTTTGAGGCATGTGTGATAAATATTTTGAGTACAAGGCTTAAAAGAATAAATGTTTAACCATGTATGATAAATCTAATAATATATGTAGAAAACACATGAAGGGATGATGTGGTGGCCACCAAGAAGAACCTATACCTACAAAGAGGATATGCATGGTGGAGACCATGGCGCGCAACAAGAGAAACAATAACAATAAGAATAATAGTAGTAATAATGTCAACTAGAACACTAGACCTTATCAACAATAGTAGTGCATATGTAAGTGAAAATATAATAATGCAAACAATTGTTATGTTTGTGGAGCTGTTTTCATGTTAGAGTTTGTACACCTTCCATGTGTTACATTCGGATATTTTTATGGTGGTCCCGCTTTCATTTGGTGAGTGGGTCAAGGGGCTTTGGGGGGGTGAAGCCCCTGAAACAAATTTTCATGGGTAATGGGTAACCGTTATGGGTTGTTTTTGGGCCCATGGTTTTTCGGTACCCATTGTTTTATAAAACCACCTCTTCGGCTACCTATTGATGTACTTATAAATAGATGGACATACAATAGGATTTACAAGAGTGTTTTGTGAAGGTGAATAGTGTGTGTGAATTCAAGTGCGAATTCGGGAGGGTTTGTTGAGTGCAGCTCCAAACAAGATCGATTATTAGCTCGTGAAGACTGTTGGCTTGTAATAAAATCTGAGTAAGTGTTCTTGGTGGATGTAGCCCACATTGGGTGAACCATGTTAAATATTGTCTTCATGTTGTGCATATTTCATTTCTATAATTCTATTCATACTTCTTATTATTGTGATTCTAAGGAATTATTCCACATTAGATATTATTAATTCCTAACAATTGTTATCGAGCTTTGGTTCGGTTTGCTTTGAAGTGTTGAATCGTAGGGAAATTTTTAGCTTGAGTGGGAGCTATGGTAGATGATGGAAGATCTAGGGTTGATAAATTCAACAGGAAGAATTTCAGTCTTTGGAAGATGCGAGATGGAATATTACCTTTATCGAAGGATCTTTATACTCATGTATGCGAGAAGGTGAACAAACCTCGAGTATGACAGATGCGAATGGGATTTGTTGGATCGAAGGCACTTGGAATGATCCAGTTGTGTCTTGCATCTTCGGTATTATTTAATGTTTCAAAGGAAAAGACTACAAAAGAACTAATGGATGCATTAGGGAAGTTGTATGAAAAACCCTCTGCCTCTAATAAGATATTTTTAATGAAAAAGTTGTTTAATATGAAGATGTCTGAGAATGGTTCAGTAGTAGATCATCTAAATGATTTTAATATGGTTATAAATATGCTAGCTTCAGTTACAATAGAATTTGATGAATAAGTTAGGGCTTTATTAGTTTTGTGCTCTTTACCTAAGAGTTGGAATAGCCTGGTAATGGCGGTAAGCAACTCGGTTCCTACTAACTCAAAGTTGAAGTTTGAGGATGTTGTAGGGGTGATTCTAAGTAAGGAAATGCGAAGAAAAAGCTCTGGTGAATCTTCTACTTCAGGGAATGCTTTGACAATGGAAACTAGAGGGAGACAAAAGAATAGAGGAAACTGTGGAAAATCAAAGGATCGGGCAAGGTCAAAATCCAAAAGCAAGATAGTATGCTGGCACTGTGGAAAGTCTGGGCATGCAAAGAAGGATTGTTGGGAGCTTCGGGATAAGAAGAAAAAACATGAAGAAAACAAGGAAGCAAATGTGGCATTGAGTAATGTATGCTAGGATGCTTTGATTCTTTCTTTGCATAATATTACTTGAATCATGGGTTTTAGATTCAGGGGCTTCTTTTCATGCAACTCCACATAGGGCATTATTTTGTTGATTTGTTCAGGGGATTTTGGTCATATTTTTCTTGGTTATGATGAGCCTTGCAATATAGTTGGAAAAGGTTCTATTCAGTTAAGATGCGAGAATGGGAATACATGGCTATTGAAGGATGTCGACATGTGCCTACATTAAGGAGAAATTTGATATCGGTGGGGAAATTGAGAAGTGATGGTTGTCTTATGATATTTACATCGACTCTTAGAAGGTTACTAAGGGTGCTCTTATGGTGGCAAGAGGTAAGAAGGTTGGAACCTTGTATTTAACCACTGATAGTACTAATGATTGTAATCTTGTGGCTTCAGATGTAGATACAACATTATGGCACTATAGGCTCGGTCATATGAGCCATAAGGGCATGGAAATCATAAAGAAGAATTTTCCTGGATATACAGAAATAGGTTTGGATTTCTATGAGAACTGCATATATGGGAAACAGAAGTGAGTAAGGTTTCTCAAGGTTGGACCTATGAAGAAAGAGAGTAAGTTAGAGCTGGTACATTCTGATGTGTGGGGGTCAGCTTAGGTATCATCTCTTGGGGGCTCAAGTTATTATGTTACTTTTATTGATGATGCAACAAGGAAAGTTTGGGTTTATTGTATTAGAAACAAATCTGATGTATTTGATACTTTTTTTAAATGGAAATCCTTGGTAGAGAATGAAACAGTTTTAAGTTAAAATGTCTCAGTCGATAATGGAGGGCGATTGCAGAATGAATTTGATGATTATTATTCTAAGAATGGAATCCGGAGGAAAAGGATGGTTCCACGAACCCCACAAAGCAGAATGAGGTGTCAAAAAGGATGAAAAAATAATAATGGAACATGTTAGGAGCATGAGGATACATGCGGGACTACCTCTTTATTTTTTTGGCGAATGGTGAGCACAAATTGTGTACTTGATAAAAAAAAGGACCCTCAAGTGCCTTGGATGGAGGCATACTTGAGGAGGCTTAGTATGGTAAGAAAGTCGATTACTCATTTCTTAGAGTCTTTGGATGTGATGTGTTTGTTCATATTGACAACGATGATAGGACCAAGCTAGAGGTTAAATTAGAAAAATGCACTTTTATTGGTTATGGTGGTGATGACTTTGGATTTAAATGTTAGATTATTAATGATAAGAAAATCATTCATCTAGGGATGTGGTCTTTAATGAGAAAGTCATGTATAAGCAACAACTTGATTCTTTGGAAAACAGGGAAGATTCCAAGAAAGTATATGCGGTGGTAGAGGATCTTCCGGATGGGACAAAGGTGACCCATGAATCGAGTTCGTTCGAAGCTACTCAACAGAACCCCAAACTCCTACAATGAGGAGAGGTCTTCTAGGGTAAGAAAAGAACCTAAACATTTTTCTCCTTCTCGTTATTATTTATTACTCACCGATAGTGGAGAGCCGAGAGAGTTTTGATGAAGCAATGCGGGTAGATGCTAGTATGAAGTGGGAGCAAGCCATGGATGAGGAGCATAAGTCTCTCATAGAGAACAAGACTTGGGATTTGGTGAAGCTACCTAAGGAAAAGAGCATTTCGAACAAGTGGGTGTATAAAGTTAAATACGAAGGAGGAAAGAAAAGATATAAGGCTCGGTTGGTGGTCAAGGGGTTTGTATAGAAACAAGGTATAGATTTTGATGAGAGTTTTTCTCCTGTAGTAAAAATGACTTCTATCAGAATTGTTCTTGGAATAGTGGCAGCAGAAGACTTGCGGTTAGAGAACAGCTTAGATGTAAAGACTGGATTTCTCCATGGTGATTTGGAGGAGGAGCTATATATGCAGCAGCTAGAAGGATATGAAGTCAAAGGTAAAGAGGAGATGGTGTGCAAACTGAAGAAGAGATTGTATGGCCTGAAACAAGCTCCATGTCAATGGTATAAGAAGTTTGATAGCTTCATGATGGAGCAAGGTTATATTAGATGTCATTATGACCATTGCATGTATACAAAGAAATTTGAGGATGGAAGTTATATTATCTTGTGTTTGTATGTTGATGACATGTTGGTTGCAGGTAAAAACATGCAGGAAATAAAAGTACTCAAGAAATAGCTAAGTGAATCCTTTGATATGAAGGATTTGGGGGTAGCTAGACAAATCCTTGGTATGAGGATAACTCGGGATAGGAAGGAACGGAAGTTGAATTTATCTCAGGAAGAGTACATTAAGAAGGTATTAGATAGGTTTAACATGTATGATGCTAAACCTGGTTGGGACTCCTTTGGCAAGCCATTTTAAGTTATCAAAGGAGCAGTGTCCCAAGACAAAGTAGGAAAGAAACCAGATGTCAAAGGTACCTTACTCATCGGTGGTTGGCGATGTATGCTTTATAGTGTGCACTAGGCCCGATATTGCCCATGTAGTGGGAGCTATGAGTAGATTTATGAGTGATCCGTAAAGAGCATTGTGCGCAGAAAAGTGGATCCTTTGGTATTTGGCGACCATGGGGATAGTTTTGTGCTACAGTGGATTAGACACCACTTTATGTGGTTATGTAGATTCAGACATGGCTGGAGATGTAGACAGTAGGAGGAGCACGACAAGTTATATTTACACTGTAGGTGGGACAACAGTGAGCTAGATTTCACGACTACAAAAGTTGGTGGCTTTTTCAACCACAAAGGCTGAGTATGTTGCTGCCACAAAGGCAAGTAAAGAGATGATTTGGTTACAACAATTGCTTGAGGAGTTGGGGCATAAGCAGGAGGAATGTAAGCTACATAGTGATAGTCAGAGTGCTATACACCTAGCTAAGAACTCTGCTTTCCACTCTAGGACAAAGCATATATAGTTGAGATATCACTTCATCAAGACAACTTTGGAGGAAGATAAGTTGAAGTTGGAGAAGATTCATACCAATCAGAATCCTACAGACATGATGACCAAGGTGGTCACAAGGGATAAACTAAAGCTATGTTAAGCTTTGGTTGGCCTTTGCGGATGATAGTGAGGGGTTGAGAATATTTCTCGGTGGAAATCAGTCTCCAAGTGGGAGATTGTTATGTTTGTGGAGTCTGTTTTCATGTTAGAGTTTGGTACACCTTCCATGTGTTACACTCGGATATTTTTACGGTGGTCCCGCTCACCAGTGAGTGGGTCAAGGGGTTTCGGGGGTGAATCCCCCAAAATAAATTTTCATGGGTGGTTTATTAACCCATGGGTAATGGGTAACCGTTATGGGCTGTTTTTGGGCCCATTATTTTTCGGTACCCATTGTTTTGTAAAATCACCTCTTCAGCTACCTATTGATGTACTTATAAATAGATGGACATACAATAGGATTTACATGAGTGTGTTTTGTGAAGGTGAACAGTGTGTGTGAATTAAAGTGCAAATTCGGGAGTGTTTGTTGAGCGCGACTCCAAACAAGATATGATTATTGTAACTATGAAGACTATTGGCTTGTAATAAAATTTGAGCAAGTGTTCTTGGTGGATGTAGCCCACATTGGGTGAACCACATTAAATATTGTCTTCATGTTGTGCATATTTCATTTCTATAATTCTATTCATACTTCTTATTATTGTAATTCTAAAGAATTATTCTGCATTAGATATTATTAATTCCTAACAACAATGTCACGTAAAAGGTGTAGTTCCTGCAAACATGGGATACCCTAAGTGTTCCAAGATAATAAAGTCCCTTGGGTCTACAATCAAGAGATGCAATGTCACATAAGAAAGGAATTGTTCCAAAAGCATGAGACACCCATGGTGTCACAAGACAAAAAGGACCTTGGGCCAAAAACAAAGTAGCAAACAAGTAACTATGCACACAACTAACAAGCATGTATAAAAAACAAGAGTATCATAATGTGATGAAATGACATAGCAAGTGATATATAGGAACATATGAAACAACAATTGGTTTGTGTGGAGGGATTCCCCAGAAGAAGTATGTACGTAACCAAAATATCTCCCATAATCATGTATCGATTTAGATGTCCCACATCGTGCTCAATATACCCTGTGAATTAATGTTTGTAAATAATAATAATGTTATCCATCAAACCAGAAGGATAAACAACATGTATAATGTAATTTTGTAACAATGTATGGTAGATTAACGAGTCCTTATTTTGCAATATTGAAAATATTTAAATGTTTTTTCTTTTTGTGATTATATCAATATTTTTGTAATTTTATTACATAACTATGTATAAAAAAAGGGATATCATGAAAGATACCCAATGAGGACCTCCCTAGGAGGTGCAAAAATTTTCAAAGACGATCTAGGGTTAGGCACGAGATGGGCCAACAAATGCAACTCAAGTGCTAATGGAACAATTGTAGTAATATGTGCCAAAGTGGGCCTAACAAAAGAGTAATGCATAACATCACAATGAATAGCATGTGATGTATGGGATTTGTGAGTTAGACTAGAAGAATGAGAACTCCTTGAAGACCGATGAGGAGATGTGGAATGGAGTTGTGCACTAAAGGATCGACAATGAATCCTATGAGAATGTAATCCACTAGAGATAATATGTGTGGAGGAAGGGCTAGCCAAAGGTCAATAAATACTATAGATGTGAGAATCAACATGTGCAACCAAAGACCTAGCCGGAGGAATAGAGTTATGTGAATCAACATGTGCAACTAAAGTCTTAAGATAAGACCTAAAAGGACTAAAGCTATGTGAATCATTATTTGAATCCAAGGACCTATCGAATACCTAGGAGAATTAGAGCTATATGAATCAGTGTGTGAATCCAAGGACCTATTAAAAGACATAGGAGGATTAGAGCTATGTGAATCCAAGGACCTATCATAAGACCTAGGAGGATTAAAGATATATGAATCAATGTGTGAATCTAAGGACCTGCCAGGAAAATGTCCTTGAGAGCATGTGAGCATCGTGACAAAACACCAAGAAATCGTATGAGAGAAGAAACCGTAGATAAACCGCTAGAGGAACAACAAAGAAAAATTAGTGTTTGAAGTCACAAAGGCTAAAAATAGAATAATTATGGTTTCCGAGGGTATACATAGAGGGTGGGAGGGTTAACAAGAATCGTGACTCATTACCATCATTACCAGTTCACCGTGACTCATTTGTGTTTATAGATTATTTTTCCCTCTGATTTATATTTGAGCTATGATATTTTAGAGATATTGATCATTGATCGTACAAGAAACATCGTGAAGACCACATTCAAGATTTCGGGTAGAGACCAGACAAGGTTGCCTAAGTAAGAAGCAAAAAAACTTTAATTTTTGAGGCATTTATTACTAGTTATAAGCGGGAGAAATGTACTAGTGTAGAAGTGTATGTGCTAGTATGTCAATGTATGCACTAGCATATTAAAGAGTGCACTAGCGTAGAAAATAGTGCAATAACATCATCGATAATTTTTAGAAGAAGTTTGGAAGGTTAGGATAGAAGAAAATTAATTTTAATTGTGTTTTTGAATGATTTATAGGAGAGACCAATAGATTTAGATGTGTGGGAGCATCATAGTTGATTGTGGATGTTCGAGAGTAGATTCACGCATAGTTAATGGAAACAGTTGGTCACATTATTAGAGGTGACGAGTATGACCTAAATTGCATAGCTGCCACACAACATTCCAAATCATTTGTTCTTGATCACTACTTTGGATGAGAGATGACATAGTGAGATTCACAATTTCGGGATGTTGATTGGATAGAAGATAGTTACGTTGGAGGATATGAATCGGATTCTGTGGGTGTCGGTATGAGGTAGAATGGTGGAGCTTTATGGGGATGTCAAATGGATTCTTGGGAATATATGGGACAAATTCAGTTTGGAGGACATACCCAGAGGGGATGACAAAGAGTGCACTTAAACGAGTGTATGTATGACATTACGGTAGCTCGACTACCAATACATTTGATGGCTCTTATCATTGGCTATTTTCTTCCTGATAAGACCAGGACTCATTTTATATTGGGGTTGATAGGTGTAGTGACACAACTGATGGAGGATGAGGTATTCTCATGGGGTCAGTGCATCTTAGCACACCGACACGAGAGATTTACATATGATTGTGTATAGAGGTATGAGGATTCTAAGTTCAACCATTCTACTCTAGATATTAGCATGGGACAATATTGTGAATGGGTGACTAGTTTGTATTTTGTGTGTTAGGTAGCTAGATGAACCCTCATCCTTTGGATGTGAGACAGTAGGTGTAGGCCGAGAGAGAGGTCATATGGGGGAAATTACATTCTATTGGCGGGAATTTGATGACTGCAACCGTGTATGGTGACTTGGAGACCATACAAGTTATATCGATGGGGCGATGGATGGTATAGATCTATGCACAATAGATGTGGATCATTTTATTATTAGCAACCACAATCACATCATGGAGTTGTATAGGGTTGAAAAGGTATAAACATAATGCGGGATTAGACATGAAATCCCGGTGGTGATCGAGTAGTATGCACAAGTGGCACAAGAGACAATGGAATTTGGGTGGAAAATCATAGAGGGATCTTCCAAGATGATGTTCTTTGGTGTCGATCCACGGGCATGGGATGATCGTGCTCATATTTTAGATCTAGGCACCACTCTAGAGTATGTGGCATGGTATGCAACGATCATGCCTAAGAGTATTAATATTCCAAAAGAATCCATAAATGAAGGGATAGTGGCAATAACTGTAGGTGGGCCACAAAAAATGATAGAAAGGGATAGACTTGGGAAGGTAGAGGCCGAGGCACATATGTAGGTTGTTTAGGGTCCACGGTTTATGTGGCACAAAGGCCATAGTACAAGTATAAGTTACACATTTACCACATGTTCATGTGGCACATGGGCCACAAATACGGGTTCCAAATGTACATGTAGCGATGAAGGTGGAACATTTTTATATAGCTTATACAACACGAAATGAGCACGAGATAGTACTTGGTCATATAGCCCAGTACCAGTTGATATGTTGTTGGCATGTGAGTGCTTGTAGTGTTGTCGTTGATGAAAAGTATGTATAATCATTAATGAAAAATGTGTATGAGGTCTATAGGATGCTTAGAATGATGATGTCATGGATAAAAAGATGTGGCTTGGTTGCGAAAGCTGAAGACACTAAGATTAGCTTGGTCAAGTAGGCCTAATCCTTAGGCCTAGTTAGTAAGATGACTTGATATGATGGATTGAATGCATGACATAGATAGAGAAGCATTTTCTAGGTATGTCGAGCATGAAGAGAGAGTGTTAATACACTCATGTGAATCTTAGAGTGTAGGTACATGTTTGAGCATAGTTTGCGGGTGGTTATTTAGACCTAGTATAAGTGCTAGGAGACCTAATGAAGCATGTAAGTGAGTTGGAGAGATAAGTGAGCCCATAAGGGCATGCATAGGAATGAGATATCTTGTTTCAAAGGTGTGTAGGTGTCTTCATGATTGATAACATGGTAAGTTCATGGAATATGGGTTTAAACAATCTCAAATAGGCCTAATTCTAGGACCTAGTACACGCATGGTTTGAAGTACGAGGAAAAGAAAGATAATGCAATGCGGTACAAACAAGAGGAGTGTGTAGTGAAATTGGATAAATCTTGTGGAAGGGTCTACAAGTCATAATTTAGTGGGTGAAGGCATGATGAAGGAATTTAGAATGCATATTCTATAGAACAAGCTAAGTAAACATGAGCTAATCAAGGAGGATGATGAGTTTCGGTAGGCGCGAGAGCTAAATGAGCATTCAAACATGTAAACAAGGTAAGCAAAAAAATTTGGACAAAGTTTCATGTCAATAATCAAAGGGAGAAGCAAGAAAAAGAGTTTTTGTTTCTACTAAGTTCATAAGGAGACAAAAACCAACTCAATGGTGAACTTCATTTGTTCACCCACATGTGTGATATTTGCATAGGACCCTAAGGGTTTTAGGTATGATGCTACATGGAGTCAAGAAGACAAAGCAACAAGAATGAGGTCAAATAAATTTCAGATCTTTATGAATGATTCTTAAGAACCTAAGTGGGTTACAAACCCATATAAAACCCTCCCTTTAAAGAGATAGGAAAAATGTGAAGGTTTTGGTCATGAAATAATGTGGATGAGCTAAGTTGATGATTTGGGTTTGTAGATGATTCCTCCTACTTCATTTTAGTAGTGGTCTCTTTCTCTAGTAAGTTGGTAAGGTACAGTAATATGCGTGTTTTGAATAAATTTGATGGTATAGTCATACATAACAGGGTTCAGAATGAAAATCCTGATGTGGGATGAATCTTGGGATGTCCCCTAAGTTATCATGATAATTTTTAGGCACGTTATTTTCAATATTTTGTGAAATAAGTCAACTAATATGACCTACCGCTTAAGGCTAGATGAGGAAAATCCAGTTATGGTGCTTTGGGAGAGTTTTGATATAAATGGATGTTGTTGAAATGAAAAGTGAGCTTGGATGTTTGGTAGAATTCTAATACAACATGTTAGAGCTCATAACATGATTTGATAAGGTGATTTGGTGTCCAAGTTTCAATGATCAATTTTTTTCTAGTTTTCCTTTTCAAGAAGGTCTAAAGAACAATGGTGCAAGTGTGTTTTTCTCCACATAACCCTTGCAAGTAAGTGCTTGAAGATGGAGTAGAGGTATAAAGTGAAGGGTTCCAACTTTTTTTGGAATGAAAGTGTGTTTTGGAGTGGTTAAATTCTTTTAGAACAAGACTAGTTTTTGTGAGTGCAGAAACTCGGTATGAGAAGTTTTAAAGATGCAAGATTATTCATGTTAATTTTTTTGAAATGATGAATGTTATGGACCAAATGAGATGAAAAATGATGTCTTATTTCTAGAAAGGTGTCATATGTGCTTTGATTAGGTTATTTTATTAGTGAACCAACTAAGTTTGTGAAGACTAGTTTTTGGGTTTGCAAACCCTTTGAGACCTTGTCCTAATCTATATTACATGAAGAGAATGGCTATGGTAGGGTAGCTCTAATTATTTTAAGGTGATCCATAGATTACTAAATTCTCCAAGCATCAAAATGTTTTGATAGTTCATGCATTAGTGTGAGTGAAGTAAACTTGTGATTGTACTTTTGAGTTGTCATGACTGTGAGCTTGAAGCCAAGAAGATAAGTTGAAATGGAGTTTTTATGCCCGACCTACAATAATCTACGCATGAGATGATGTTTTATACATCTTGAAGATTTCTCTTTCTATTTACATTGCATTAATTTAATCTATAGCGAGTTCATGCACTCATGTTGCGTATTATATTTTGAAGGTCTTACACCTAATAAAGCATATTGGTCCTAATGAAGGATTATTGATAGAATGGGGAGTTACAAATCATGTCAAGTTTATAGAGGAAAAGGATATATTTTGTAACGTGAAAACAACATCCTAAAACTTGATTCATGACCTATTTTTGATAGAAGACAAAGAAGGGTACGTTGAAGAAGAACACAAGACGAGGAAACTGTTACAAATGGAGTTGTCAGATGACAGTCTAAAAATGGTACCTTATCAGTTACTTTAGATGTCCAGAGAGTTCAATAATTATTCCAAGTTCATCATAGGTATGAGAAGAATATTGACAGTTCATTAAAGGACATAACCTTCAACCGACATCATGTAGAAATAATAATGACCTTGTGAAAGTTTTTGAGTGATGTCATAGAACCTTTAGTACAAGTTCGAGAAGTTGGAAAATCAAGGGGTTAGAAGATGAAGTTGTAGAAGTGTAAGAGGGTAATCCTAATGTATATGTAGGTCTAATAATGAATAAATTTTTCTTTTTTAGAGGACTATATTGTATAAGTATGAGCTAATGTGAGAAAAGTGAAATATAGGTTCATACTTGTGTGAGGCTAAGTGAGTATGCCTTGAAGACTATAATATGAATAATATGAGCTGATGATAATGGTGACATGTCGGAGGAGGAAATGAATTCATGTTTATATAAATGAGGGGAAAAAGTGTGTGATTGAAAGAGGCCATGGATGTCTGTATTTGCAGCGGTATGAAGTAGTGACAAAAGAGGCGAGTCAAGGTTAGTAAAGAAGGAGAGTGAAGATATAGGAGCTGGATAAGAGATCACAATTTTTGGATCAAACAACTAAATGAAGGTGATATTTTTTTGTAAAAGTATAAGTGGGTGCTTAGAAAAATAGGGAGTTGGTGCTTCCTTGTAATTTGGAGCTTGCAAAAGGTCAAGTAGGTGCTTGACTAAATTATTGGGAGTTGGTGCTTCCATCAAGTAGGATCTTACAAAAGGTTAAGTGGGTGCTTGACTAAATTGTTGGAATGGGTGCTTCAAGTTGAGTGGGTGCTCAAAAAATTGAAATATTTTTAATCTTTATAGGACAATTTTCCACATTAGTGCATTTATTTTAGTGGGTTTTTCTCCCTTTAAGGGTTTCATGACAAATTTCCACGAATTTTGTGCAAAATAATTTGAACATTTGGTATAAAGTGATTATAGTATTGTAAGAGCACAAAAGTACTATCACAACATGAGCTTGAAGAATCATGATGATGTGATCTTTACAATTCTATAAGGAAGAGTTGAGGCTTGATGGAGGACTACAAACTTGTGCAAAGACAACATATTCTTAGGTATGCATTTTTGAGGATATTCATGGTGATATGACGAGTTGAAAGGTCATGAAAGAACTAAGTATAGTCTATGCGGAAGGATTATGACGATGTGAATTGATTTATGAGGTTGAGGAGAACCTAAAGTGATCATTATCCCTAGAAGTTGATGCTTGAAATATTTTAGGACTAGTATGAATGGATATTGCTCTATATCGGGGTATAGTAGGCTATTTGGGGTCTAGAATAGTGACCTACATGTCTTGAAAGACTACTTAAGGTAGGGGAGTTGTCTATAATATTCAAGTTGTTGTTTTAGGTGTTAAAGAGATTGGAAGAAAAAAATTGCTGATGATTTCATATTCACTCCAAGGGGAAGCAAGGATTTATCTCGATTAGTTAAATTAGAATGAGAAAAACCAAGAACAACGAGAAGTCATTTCGGGATGAGTCACTATTGTGGATCCTTCTCCATGACACATATGCTAAGTATGAAGGCTTATTTGTGCTTGGGAAGATAGAGAAATAAAATTTGTTCTCAGGGGTAGTCATAAGGAAGAGTTTCATGTGATAAGTGATCTTACAACATGACAAAGGTTGATAAAAATGGTTTAAAATGATGCTTTAGGGATCTAAGTCCTAAATATTTCTTATAACCATTATATGGAGGCATTAAGCCTATTGTTGAGTATATTTAGTTGAGATAGGCCTATTTATGAGTTAGGGGGATTTTTTCACTCAAACATCAGACATTTGGCATGTGTATGTGCTTGAAGGAATCTGCTCACCGTGAGGTATAATGATCAATGTTAGGATGAAGACAAAAATAGAGTCAAGGAAGGAGAAACAATTTTGTGAACTCGAATGATGAGTTTGGATTGATTTTTCCAACCAAGAAGGGGTCCAAATAAGTTGATGAATATGAATACCATGAGCTATAGGCTTGCACTTTTCATTAATTTAAATAATAGGAGAAGAACAAGGGCGTTTTCCATCAATGACAAAGGGGGAGATTGTCTGCATGTGAGTGCTTGTAGTGTTGTCATTGATGAAAAATGTGTATGAGGTCTAGAGGATGCTTGGAATGATGATTTCATGGATAAAAAAGTTGTGGCTTGATTGAAAGAGTGAAGAGAGTGAGATTATCTTGGTTCGAGAGCCTAATGCTTATGCCTAGTCAGTAGGATGACTTGGTATGATGGAATGAAGGCATGAGATAGATAGAGAAGCATGGTCAAGGCATGGAGAGAATTAAGAGAGTGTGTTAAGACACTCATGTGAACATCGAGTGTAGGTATAGGTTTGAGAATAGTTTGCAGGTGGTTATCTAGACCTAGTCTAGGTGTTAGGGGACCTAATGAAGCATGGAAGTGAGTTGGAGAGCTAAGTGAGCCCATGAGGGCATGCAAAGAAATGATATATATTGTTTCAAAGGTTTGTAGGTATCTTCATGGTGAATAATGGGTAAGTTTCATCATAGAATATGGGTTGAAAAAAGCTCAACTAGCCTAATTCTAGGACCTAGTACAAGCATGGTTTGAAGTATGAGGAAAATCAAGCAAAGGAAGAGCAAGTAAAAACATGAGGATTGTGTAGTGACATTGGATAAATCATGTGGAAGGTGATACAAGTCACAATTCAATGAATGAAGGCATAATCAAGGAATTTTTAATGCATATTCATGAGAACAAGCTAAGTAAGCATGAGCTAATCAAGGAGGATGACGAGTTTCGGTAGGTGCGAGCTAAATGAGCATTGGGACATGTGAAGGAGGTAGGTAAAACATTGTGGACAAAGGTTAAGGTCAAAACTCAAAGGGAAAAGCAAGAAAATCAGTTTTTGGCTCTACCGAGTTCATACGAGAGATAAAAACCATCTCGATGGTGAACTTCATTTGCTCACCCACACTTGTGATATTTTCATGGGACCCCGAGGCTTCCAAGGATGATGGTATATGGAGTCAAGAACCCAAATCAACAATAATGAGTTCAAATGAATATTGAAGATTTATGAACAATGCTTAAGAATCTAAGTGGGTTCCAAACACTCCTAAAACCCTCCCTTTAGAGAGATAGGAAAAATGTGAAGCTTTTGGTCATAAATAATGTGGATGAGCTAAGTTGATGATTTGGTCTTATAGAGGATTCTTGTTGATTCATTTTGGTGGTGGTATGATTCTTCATGTCGGTGGTAAGGTACAATAATATGCATGTTTTAAAGAGATTTGATGGTAGAGTCATACATAACAGGGTTTAAGATGAAAATCCTGATGTGGGAGAAATATTAGGATGTCCCCTAAGTTCTCATGAGAAGGTTCAAGTAGGTTATTTAAAATATTTTTGTGAACCAGAGTCAACAAGATGACCTACCGCTTAAGGGTAGAAGAGGCAAATCTAGACATGATGATTTGAGAGAGTTTTGATATGAATGTATGTTATTGACGTGAAAAATGAGCTTTAATTTTTCATAGAACTCTCAACACAACATGTTGGATCTCATAACTTGATCTGATAAGGTGATTTGGTGTCCAAGTTTCAATTTTCAAATTTGTTCTAGTTTTCTTGTTAAGAAGGTCTAAAAACAAGAGTGCAAGTGTTTTTTCTACACATAAACCATGTACGTAAGTGCTTGAAGATGGAGTAGAGGTCTATAGTGAAGTGTTACAAGATTTTTTTGTCATGAAAGTGTGTTTTGGAGTGGTTGAAGTCTTTTAGAACAAAACTGGTTTTGTGGTCTAAAACTCAGTATGATAAGTATTAAAGATGCAAGATTATTCATTCTATAAACATTTAAATGATGAATGCTATGGACCTAATGATATGTTGAAGGATGTTTTCTTTCCATAAATGTGTCATATGAGCTATGATCAGGTGATTTTATGAGTGAACCGACTCATTTTGTGAAGACTGGATTTCATGGTTTGCAAATCCTTTGAGACCTTGTCCTAATCTGTATTGCATGGAGAGAATGAAGATGATAGGGTAGACCAAATTATTTTAAGGTAATCCAAAGATCACATAATAAATTCTCCAAGCATATAAAGGTTTTGATAGTCCATGCATTAGTGTGAGTGAAGCAAACTTGTGGCCATACTTTTGATTTTTCGTTATTGTGAGCTTCAAGCTAAGAAGATAAGTTGAAATGGAGATGTTATGCCCTGACCTAAATTCATCCAAGCATGAGATGATTTTATTGAGATCATGAAGAGTCTCTCTTTCTATTTCCATTGAAAAATTTAATCATAGAGTGAGTTCATGCATTCATGTTACACATTTGTATTTTGAAGGTCTTACACCTAATGAAGGATTGTTGATAGAATGTGGAGTTATAAAGCATGTCATGGTTATAGAGGAAAAGGAGAGAGATTTTTAACATGAACACAACATCTTAACACTTTTTCATGACCTATTTTTTCTATAAGACAAATAAGGAGTACGTTAAAGAAGAAGACAAGAAAGAGAAAACCGTTACAAATGGAGTTGGCGGATGATAGTACGAAAATGGTATTTTATGAGTTACTACATATGTGAAACAAGTTCAAAAATTATTCCAAGATCATCATAGGTATGAGAATAATATTTATAGTTCATGAAAGGACATAACCTTCAACTAGCATCCTTTAGAAGTAATAATGACCTTGTGACATTTTTTGAGTGATGTCGAAAAACCTTTGGTACGAGTTAGAGAAGTTGGAAGATCAAGGGGTTAGAAGATGAAGTTGTAGAAGTGTAATAGGGTAATCCTCATGTATATGTAGGTATAATAATGCAAAAATTCAGTTTTTTTAGAGGAATTCATGGTAGAAGTATGAGTGATGCGAGAAAATATAAATATAGGTTCATAATTGTGTGATGCTAAGTGAGTATGTCTTGAAGACTATACTATGAATAATTTCAGACGATGAGAATGGTGTTGTGTGAGAGGAGGAAAATGAATTTATGTTTGTATGAATGAGAGACATAGTGTGTGATTGAAATATGCCATTGATGTTTGTATTTGCAACAGTTTGAAGTAGTGAGAAAAGAGGCGAGTCACGGTGAGTAAAGAAGGAGAGTGAAGATATAGGAGCTGAATAAGAGATCACAATTTGTTGGTTCAAGAAACTAGATGAAGTTGATATTTTTTTGTAAAATTATAAGTGGGTGTTTAGCAAAGTAGGGAGTTGGTGCTTCCTTATAAGTTGGAGCTTGCAAAAGGTCAAGTAGGTGCTTGACTGAATTGTTGGGAGTTGGTGCTTCCATGCAAGTAGGAGATTACAAAAGGTTAAGTGGGTGCTTGACTAAAGTGTTTGAGTGGGTGCTCAAAAATTGAAGTATTTTTAATATTTATTGGACAATTTCCCACATTAGTGCATTGATTTCAGTTAGTTTTTCTCCCTTTAAGGATTTCCCACATTAAAATTTTTATTTGTGTGTGTTTGCATGTTATTTTCTTTTATTTGTTGTTGTTCCCTCATGGTAAAGATTGATCAAGATTGAATTGTTTTCTTATAATTTTAAGTTTTGTCAAGGTTTTGAGAAAAAAATTATTCACCCCTCACCTCTCGGTGCTTGTGTCACTAAAAATTTCACAACAGGTTCAGTACGAGATGCTTAGTGCGGTGACAGGTTGTGTGACAAATGCAGTACCATCATAGGTTCCTTTACACATACCACCATCACCACATAGATCACCTATTCCAGGTGTTGGAGTTGGAGAGGCGGGAGATGAAGTACAATTACATCTGTAAAAATAGATACTAGCTCTAGGATTATTAAGTGGGCCATCAATGGACACATTACAGACAGAGATGGATATAAATATAGTAAAGGGTGATGTTACATTCATCACCGTTTAGACCCTCCACAAAAATTTATACCATAGGGAGGAGGGGTAGGATGCCCTAAGATAATAGGTGCAATAGAGGACTACTAAGTGAGATTAGACTATATTATAGTTATGTCGGGAGAAAATGGAGTGAGGCATCATATATCATGTGGAAACGACGGGTAGTATTGATGACGTGTTACCAAAGCTTGTTACAGAATCTTAGGAGGATAGTTATTATAGAGAATTATATGAGGCCACAGTCCCTAAGGTTAAGAGTGATCCAAATTTTAGTTAGAGTTCAAACAGGAGGTCCATCAAGTCACAAAAACCATCGAGATCATTGAGGTCATTGTAGATGCCCCCACCTAGAGATAGATCGGGAAATATTGGCATAGGAGAGAGTCGGGTTTGACTCATGTTTGATGAGCCATTGTATGTATTTTTGTATATGCCTCATGATGAAGGCACAATTTTGTAGATTGATGCCCATGATGGCATACCAAGATGTATATGATATTTTTGAGATATATAGTGTACATGGAAACTTTATTTTTATGTATATGATGTTGTGAGATTGAAATGCTTTGATGTATATAGTATGGAAATTTGACACCACATATGATGATGAGATGTTTTATTGCCATATGATGTAGTTGTTATATGATATGATGTCATGATTTTAGAATAGATGATGATTGTTACCTTGATTTAGTATGTATAGATGATGATGTTACATGTAGCTTAGCTTCCATGTTTATAGCTTAGCTTTGATTCATGATGTATGATGATATATGGATATATGATGATGTGATACATGTTTAATTTTTGGAATCACAATCATTGTTGGTGAATTAACGTCCTTATAAATATTTACTTTTACTTCATCATTCATTAATTCATTTTTATCTATGAGCAATGCCAATTAATTAAGCAAACCATCAAAACAACATAACAACCATTCACATGAATGTGAAACATAAGAGAGAACACACATATATGTGGGAAACCATTAAACGAGAAGAAACTCACTCATCTCTGTATTAAACAAAAATTTAGATTTATTGAGGAACCAATTGCTCATGGAGCACCAACCCCAAATTTGCAAGCACAACTTGACAAGGTGTTAGTAAGAACCAGCTTGCAAGGAAGCACCAACTCCTAAGTGACTCGAGAACAAAATCAAACACCTCTGTAATTTTTTCACCTTCTTATCCCTATTACTTAAACAAAAATGATGAAAATTCTTTAGTTTTCTTCTCTCTAATTACTCCTCAACTTGTCGTGGTATGCTTATGCGCTCATCATTCTTCCTTCACTTTGACTTAGGCATGCACAAAACACATTTTATAGCTAGATCACCTTCAGGTATTCAATATACACACATTCCTTATGGTCTACAAGACCTCTTATACATATCTCAAGCACTTATAGCTCACTCGGTCTCTCATCAATTCATTAGGTCTAAAATTGTCTTGCCTTTATATACATGACTCAAGGACATTGCAACTAGGTCGGTCATATATAAATGAAAATAATTTACATTAGCCATGCTAAGACCCTAGAACATCTAAAAACATGTAATAATTACATCATAAGCTTCATTTTTTCTGCAATGACTTCAATTTGCTTTTTACTCCTTTAAAACTCAAAAAGACCTACTAGCATTAGGTCTGTCCACACAACGAAGAAATAATAAAATTCTTGAGAAAAAATGGACATATTTAAGACTCTAAATTTTTTTCAATGAACTTATATAACTTCCTCTATGATTTAATAGTTTTGCACCATGCATTTACATCAACAGAACGCCTTTAGAACAAGACTGCCCTATTAGGTATGTATACCAAAAAAAAATTCTTCATGAATGAAGCTTGTATTACCTTGAACCAATAAACCATGGAAAATGAAACATGTAAAAAGGTACTACTTGACCTCAACACCATCACCATATTAATTAGACACTTCAACTCAAGGCATAAGGGCTCAAGATCATCTTTGCACAATGAACACTCAAACACAGCGAACACCTTAAGAACTAGTCATGAGAAATTGACCTAATGGGTAAACTTACGGAATGAATCATGTATAGAAATGATTTTATACATGTAATTTGGGACTACAAAACCCTCATACATCCATTTTTTCATCTTGGTTGATGTAAAAATTGAGAGCTACAATAAATTCTTCAAAAATAGTTTTAGACACGTACTTTTTCTCTCTCATCTAACAAAATACCACTTGGAGATATCTCGGGAGATTCTACCACATGATCCAATCATTAAAATAGGAAAACCAATCCATTATGATCTTGTTTGAGAAAGATATTCCATATGAAGTCCGTACTAGGAATTTAGGAGGGTTTAAGAGTAGTTTTGGTGTTGATAATTGTTCATAAATACACAGACTTCAATTCAAAAATAATGTCATTAAATATTTTCTAGCATCCTTCCTCGTCTTTCCATAATAGATCGGTTCCCATGCGAGATGATTAAATTTCCAATGAGCATCTAAAAGTTCCTCTCAAGTTGGGATTATCCATTCTTGTGAGCTTGATAAGACCAAAAACACAAATTCCTTTAAACCATGACTTGAAATTGCACAAAAACCCAAAACAACATGCATAACCGCTATCCATGATTGCATTTGCATACTCACCTTGAAAAGTCATCATCGTGCCTTGCTCATTAGGACAAAAATAGCTCAAGAAGTGATCTAGGTACAAACCTCAAAACCACTTTTCATGATTTTTTCGTCAAGCCCAAACCTAAAACTTCATGAAAAATCCCGAGGATTCTTGTTACACCTCGAAAATGCTCACATGCCCATTCTCCCCTTCGAAACCAAACCTTATACCTCATTAGGTCATGATGTCTTCACCTTACTCTCTATTCCATGGTTTTCATGCCTCACTAGGCCTTGAAACTAACTTGCATATCTATACTCATGCATTATAAACCCTTTTCACAAGATAAAATAATGATGTACAACCTCTTATACATATGCACACTTATCTCACCAAGTAAAAATGTTCATAACTTCTCACAAGGTATCTTCATGCCATGACTAGGCCATGACTAGGATACGTAGGCACTTGATCTCAAAGCCCAGTTGCTAATGCATTTCTCAACAATGGAAAAAATACAACAAAACTCATACCTTCAATGTTCATAAGCTTGTCACAATCATACACTACCCTTGCATAACTACTTTTCATCATACCTTTACAGGAACATCTTCACATTGACCATTGTCTTCAAATTATCTCTCTCACACATTGTCAATCAACCTTCACATGTGATGCACTTCTCTTTTGACATCAATGACTACAAGTCACTTAATCAATTTCAATCAACTTTCACAAGTTCACCTTTGACCTTTGACATCAATGATAGTTACCTCTTTCTCCCGAAGATGACGTCACCGAAAAAACACAACAGATCTCCCAACACATCAATGACCTATGACATCAACAATGCATACCATCAAGATTTGAAATCAACAATAACATTAAACAATATCCCCTTTATCATTGATGACAACCATAATTAGAAAAACTATGGAAACCACTCTATTTTGAACATTAGGATAGCATTCTCCCCCTTTATGAACGTTCTCCCATTTAACATTAATGACAAAGGATATATGTACAACTTCTAAAAACACACATTTTTCAATAAAATCTCAACAAATAGGATACAAAAACTACCATCCAATCCTTGGAATTGAAATTCAGTAACACAATGAAATGTTGACACCAATTATTGACAAAGAACTTACCTTAGGCTCATACCAGTTTTGTAGACAAATTTTGGGACACTTGAACTGTGTCATGTTTCTTATGATTGACTTAACAATTCACAACTTAGAGCTAAATAAATCCCCCTCAGCATATGATTCTCCTTATAGACACTAGATGACAACGACACTACTTCTCTCATTTTGAACATTCTCCTAGAACTAGCATTTTTCTCAAATAAACATGATCATTCTTGCAACATCTTGATTCTCCCTCTTTTGATATCACACCTAGGTATTACCATACTGGAATTGTTGGAAAAAACAACCAAACATAAAATTTTCCCCCTTTCTCATACATAAATTATTCAAATGAACTCAGATACACAAGATCACTCACCTTGTCTTTGTTATGGCTGATATGACTCAGACATATATCAAGATCAAATCAACATATGCTTGATACCATTAGAAAAATATCAAATAACAATTGCTACCAATAGTTATAAACAATGAATAAATTTTCTTACCTTCCATACACCAACATCACTTCCAAATTTGTCAACTTTCTTCAACATATCTTCATGACTTTGCATATAATCTTGGGACAACATACTTGTTCATGTAGCTATAGAAGTATCTGATTAGCTCCCCCTAAATCTATGCACTCTAAAGGATAAAAATCTCTTCAATTCATCTATCTTCCTACCAAGCCTTCAAAAACCTTCTTGATTCTCAACACCCAACAACATATTGCCATGAATGCTACTGGTCTAATCAAGTGATCATACACATACTTTGTAACACATATCTGCAACACATATCCATGATGCTTCTATTGAGTGATGAATGCCTTTATGAAGCCTAATAGAGACACCTCATTTCACAGGGCTCTAGAACAATATGAATTCAGGAGATTCCCAGATCTCCACTCCTTTCTCAATCAACTTGCACTCATGAGGCTGATAGTATTTCTTTAGGATCCTCTTGGTCTTGATGAGCACTTCTAGCTTGATGTTAAAGTCACCCTTATTCTCCTCTATCTGAGATGATATCATACATTCTTGGCACTCTTTGGTATATGTCCTATTCTCTTCCATAACAAACAATCCACCTTGGCTTGTATAATGATTAGGACAAATCTTGATTGTCTTTTGTTCCTCCTTCACCTTATCTATAGGGTCTAACTTCATGGTGTACATCCTTTTGTTTTTTCTTGAGGGTCCCTGATGAAAAAACCTTGCAATATGAATAATATTTTGATAATTATAGAAAAAAACACCAATCCTATATCTTGACATATATGGACTGTGAATCCTTCCATAGTCCCATGAGTACTCATTCTTGAAGGGCCTTCTACACTCTCTTTCTCTATGACCAAATAGGTTACATGAAAAATAGTAACCATTGAATGAACTTACATACCTCATGGCACTAGGATATTTGAAAGGACTATTCCTTTTGTTGTTCTTGAAGTTGACCTTCTTGTTAGCATTCTCCTTTTCTTATGTTGCTTCTTTACTTCTTATATATTCTTTTTTTTATCTTCTTGGAAACCAATACTTACCTTATCATTAACGAGACTTTTGATTACTCAAAATGTCCTTTAGAGCCTCAATGATCTTTTCAAACTTCTCATAGGTCTTCATCTTGCTAGTTGCTTGATCTAACTCTTCTTTCAAGGACTTCATCTCTATCATGAGCTTGGTGCATTATTCCTCCTCGGTCTTGAGACTTTTTGTCACTATCTCAACCTGAGTTTTTAGATGTTTGATGATCCCATCATGTTTATTATCTTATCACTTATTTTTTCCTCATAATCATTGATTAATGAATTCAATTTTAATTCTTCCTTCTTTGGATCTTTAACTCATCTAGAGAACTCACTAGCTTTTCTTCAAGGTTCAGTTATGCCTCTTCTTCATATGACTATTCCTCTTGCATGAAGCCTCTACTAAATTTTTTTGGTCATGAACAAAGTTTCATTGTTGACATTTTTGTCATTGTCATCATGATTAAGCTAAAATGTAAAATATAAGCCTAGTATGATGTTTTAGTAGCAATAAATGAATACAATAATGAAATACATAAATATACCAAAGCAAACTAAGAAATAAATAATAAAACCATTATATGCAAAGAAGGGTAAGATGCCTTAGTTGATTTGCCCATTTTGGAAAATACATAGAGATGGAAGAAAGATAAATGTGAAGCACTGACCATCACACAGGAGCTTAGAAAATGGTAGAATTGGAGGAATAGGCTAGACATGGGCACCTGAGAGGGACAAGGGTACTGTGGGCACTGAGTACGATTTTGGGCACTGGGTCTACGGAAATGTTCAGAAACCCTAATTCTCAGGGTAATGATATGTTCATTGATGATTTCCTTTTTTATTTACAAATTCACACAAATATTTATGAGGTCACAATAAACATGTAATGAAGAATAAAATTTCAAAACCATCAAATAGACATCAAATCTCAAAAAATAAAGATGCATAATGAGGGGTTAGATTGTCGTCAACCACCACAATGGTGGACTTACAACTAAGCACTGCACTACATATCATACCTAATGTAGTTATATGTGTATGTGTGTGCACATAATCATTCCCTAGGTTTCTCTTTTGTGTGTCGCACTTGGATACCAAGCAAGTAGCTAGATGTAGAATGTAGTAAATGTGTGCATGGAATAAAATAAACTCCCCTCATATGATGTCCGATGCAAAAATCAACCCTTATGTCCCTTTTGATGGAGATAGATGGATGTAAATAGATCTCTTAGATGGCTTCTTGGATGAAACCTTAGGTGGTGATAGTAGATACTTAGTGCTTGGTCCCTTATTATGATCACATGGATTTATATTTATATAATTATCTTTCTTGAATTTCGTAATTAACCCCGAAAAGTTCAACTACCAAAAAGGTAAGATGCTCAAACATCTATAAATGACCTAAAAAGTGTGAGTAAAATAGAAATAGGATAGGGCGCCCAAATTGGATGAGAGATCCTGGTGTTGTCGTTCTAGTCCGGGCATTAGTGTCCAAGATGACAAATCTTTGAAGAATGAAAAGGCAAACTTGGAAAGTAAGAGTGTAAGACTGGAAGTAGTAATGGAAAGAAAATAAAGGTGGCCAAATACAAGGGTTAGATAATATTGTTCTTACTTAGGAATCATATGAATAGTAGTATGTAATTAGGAATAGATAATTACCCAAAGTGTGTGATTTTCTGTCTACACATAATCACTATTAGATGAAATATTATCACTTACACAAGAGGAGTTGTTATCTTTTTGGAATATAAATCTCTCTTTCTCTTTCCTTCATACTTCTTGAAAATATTTTTGCTCTTGTCAGCATTATAGGACTTATTTTCTTCATCATCATGCTCATCGTTATTCTTGTTAGGACATTTAGATGAAAAATGACCAATCTTACCATAGTTGAAACACTTAAATTGAAGCTTACCTTTATACTTACTCGAAACTTTGCTTAGCTTTCTAGAAAACATGGCCTCTATCTTCTCATCATCAAGATCTGAATCAACATCATCTTTTAACTTCTTACCTTGTGAATTCTTCTCATCTTTGAATGCATCATCCTTCTTGAGATGTATTCCATCATATGATCTCATCTCATATGAATTAAAGATGTCATGAAAACCATCCATCTCGTAATGTGTCTAAAACCTTGATTTCTTCCACGTAAGAGGCCTTAGAATCAAACTTGGGTGTTAAAGACCTCAATACCTTTTGGAAAACTATTGATTCTTACATATTTTTACATAAACCTCTAATGACATTCACAACTTCATCCACTCTCAACAGACAAGAATAAATGTTCTCATCTTCCTTCATTCTTAGGATTTCAAACTATCTTTGGTGGGTTTACAACTTCTACAACTTCACCTTAATGTCACCTTCATAGATGGTTTGCAAATTATCCTAAACTCCTTTGTTTTTATCACAATGCATAACCTTGAAAAACTCTACCTCTGAAATACCTCATAAAAAAGAGCTCGTAGCCTTAGAGTTTCTTTCACAAGCCTTCTTTCTCGGTGCATCCGTTGGAGGTGTAGTTAGTATAGTGTAGCTAACAACCACTTATTTCCATGTGTCATACTTTTGGGAGCTCAAACTTACACCCATCTCAAATTAGGTTTAACTAAGTTGTTGAGTTAACAATGGGACTATCTCCAAGTTTTGGGACCTTGCGCACTTGAGAAATACCTTCAGAGAAGGCTGATTCCTCTACCTATTTCTACCTCTACACTACTCCTAATGCTAAAAGGAAAACCTAAGCTAACAATGCAAAGGGACCACAAATAGAAGGATAACATGAAAATGGGAAAACTACTCTAAGTATGCGATAGCACCAAAAAAATAGTGGGATGAACACAATCAGCTTTGAGTGAAAATGAAGGAGAATGTGTAGAGGAAGGCTAGACACACATATCACGATCAAAACTCAGCCACATAATCATTTTCACAAAACAAAATCACAAAAGGAGATGCAAGGGATGTGAAAAACATAGAAACACAACGTGAAAGAGAGGCAGGAGAAAAATAAATACGAGTTAAGGTAGAGAATAGCCACAAAACAATGCTTCTATTGCTTCCAAAAATGCATAGTCGATTACAATGGCGTATGAGGCTGATATCCACATGCAAAGACTAGATCTAAAGGTCTGCAACTCAAATGTAAGGAAATTCCTATACAAACTAAAAGTATTCAACCCTTGATTATGAGCAATTATCTTACATTTATAGATGATTAGATGAGAGAAGGGGAGAAGAAGGAGGGAAAATATAATTTTAAAACTCAACCACGAATAACAAGAAATGAATTCCTGCAAATCCACCTACAAATCATGTCACATGTACTTCTCCATGTATTTTTGCATGTAGGAGAAGGAAATGGGCAAGATCTGAATCAAATCGGGTGGTTGGAGAAATTAGATCCTACATTAATGGCATGAGAGACATTTTTCAGCTTCTTACCTACCCAATCCCACTGAAATTTGAACTTGAGTGATCTGGAGTGTAACCCACATCATCAAATATTTTGTCATCTTCTACCATGTGTCATGCCTTATTTGATTGTGAGAATTCGGTTCCTGTTGGTGCAATTTTTTGGGTTGCGTGTGGCTCACTTAATGTTTAGCAGTCCACGTCGCACAAGAACCAACGTAGAGGAAGGCATGATAACTCTTAAAGGAAATAAGCGAGGAAGAAGAAAGAAGAATGAGACACGTAAAAGTAATGCACGTGGGAGGAATGGAAGGAATACTTGCATGAGGTATGTATGGAAGAGGTGAAATCATTACAAGGTAATGCATGACAAAAAGGAAGGGGGTGCATAAGAATGCTGGGATTTAGCCAATTAGGAAGCAAGTCTAAGTTGTGTGCAAAGGGTGCATGAACTGCTGGGAGGAATGTGAATGCACCGAGAGTGTGCACAAGGAAATATGAGACAAATAGAGGAAAATAAGGGAAGATGGAAGGTGCAAAGAAAATGGAGAGTGTGAAAGGGCGCGCAAGGAGCTGCAAAGAAGACTATGCCAAGGAAGTAACCATAGAGCATGTAACCTGCAGTGTTGAACTTCAGAGTCATAATATGAATGTAAGTTGTCAAAATAACTAAGAGAGTTATTTTGGTCAACAATTTCTTGACTTTCAGGGCCATCTTCCTGCTAGATGAAAGAGATCAATAGCCTAGAGAATCCATTGGGCATGGAGTCAGCCTAATCTATAACTTTGTAAGAACTTCCCTAAAATCACTTGATAGTTTTTTTGAACTCTAGCCCGAATCCTTCAAAAAATTTATAACTGTTGGAAGATTACTTGACATCCTGTAAGTAAAATAATATCAACCGCATAAAGAGCACACGACAAATAATAACTATGAACAAACAAAATAGTGTGTGCGTAACCCACTTGGAGGAATTGAAACTACTGTACTATATATACAAAATGATGCAATAAGATTAATGGAAGGGTTTGAGATAGATCCCATTAAATGGGATTTATAACATGCATCCATCAAGCTGAGACAACTCGAAGGAGTTAGCCTCCTTACAAGAATTGATGATGTATGGGCCACTACAAAGTGCATCAAACTTTGAATGGTGCCCGGCTTAGCTCTCATCAGCATCCCATTTTAAGACTCAAACTCAAAATTTTAAAGATTAAGGCCTATCCTTTTTGTCAAACCAATTCTTAATTGATTGTTGATGTTGTTCTAACTTAATCATGGAAGATTTTATTGATTCTTTAAGTTCAACTAGCTCTACCATTCTAATTTCTCTTTGGTCTATGCCTTTGAATTCTAGTTGTTGGGCAAGTGCTAATGAATTGAACTCAAGTGACAAAGGAAGTGTAGCCTCCTTTCCATAGACAATATTATAAGGCAAGGTGCCTATTCGCTTCTTCATTATGATTTTGTCTGCGCTGAGTGCACGTAAGACCTTTGTATGCCACTTTGTTTCTTATTGATATTCATTGTTTGCTTCATGATTTTGATCAGGTTCTTATTTGTTGACTCTATCAAACCATTACCCTGAGGGTATTAGTTACAAGAAGTCTAGAAATATATTCCAAGGCTTAGCACCCATTCATAAATTTTAGTACCAAGGAAGGCCTTCGCATTATTGGAGATAATGGTTTGAGGAAATCCAAACCTTGTTAGAAAGCCCTCGATAAAGTCAAAAATTACTCACTCGGTTGATTCCTTGAGCATGAAAATTTATGTCCATCTGGTGAAGTAATCCGTAGCTATTATTACACATTTGTGCCTCACGCTTGAAGGAGGGTTCATCATGCCTATGAAGTCAAGACCCCATTGTGCAAAAAGGCTGATCCATTTGGATTGGTTGGAGGGGAAGCACTACCAATATTTTATTTCCTACAAAGAAAGAACATTCTTTTCATTTCATAACCCACTTGTGTGCGTCCGTGAATAGGGTAGGCCAAAAGTATCATGACTTGATGATCTTCATCATTTTTTCTTTGGAAGAGAAGTGTCCACCAGAGAATCCATTATGAAATTCTACTAACACCTTATGAATTTACACGCATCAAATACACCACAACAATACACCATCAAGATTTCTTTTAAATAGAAGGCCACCAATCAAAACATATGGAATATCTTTGTAGCCTTAGATGTCTTCTCTTTTCTTTATTCAAACCAAGAGGGTACACGCCCTTGAAAAGGAATGTAATCATGTCCTTCATCCAACTTGTGCACACTAGGGTCTCTATTCTATTCAAGTTCCGCATGTGGGATATATTCATCCGAAACAATGAAGTCTTAGGTTCATTTTGTGCATCCTCAACAAGACATTTACAGAGTGTGTTGCCTCTTACCATCTTTGTGGCTTTGATAGTCACATCATATTCCATGATTTTGTCCATCATGCTCTCTTCTTGCTGATTTCTGCTCCCATGTTGAAGTATCTAACACCATAGTGAGAAACAAACACCTTGATATGATTTTTGCAAGCATAATTTCAAACTTTTTAAGTGCACGCATGATGACAAAGATCATATTTTCTATGTTACTATATTTCAACTCATAATCCTTCAGTGTTTGACTGAAGAAATCCACTAGCTTCTCTAGTCCTTGTTCATTTTCTTGTGTCAAGATAACAACAACACTTGCATCATCTCCATAAGCATAAATGATGAAATCCTTTTAGTAATCTAGATTGATGAGTGTTGGCATGAGCAAGAAATTTCTCACTTGATTTTATTGAAGCTCTCTTTTCCTTCTGCTATCCACTTGAAAGGTGTATATTTATTGAGCATGAGGGTGATAGGATGAATCATTCCTGTAAAGTTAGGAATGAATATCATAATAAAATTGATCTTGTTAAGGAAGGAATGTAAGGCTTTCTTGTGTGCCGGTGGGGAGATAGCTAAGATGTCCGAACACACTCAGGATCAATAGCAATGCCATATCTTAAGACTACATGGTCCAAAATATTGCCTTGCGCCACATCTAAATTGTACTTCTTGGGGTTAAGGGACACCCCAAATTCTCTGCATCTCTCAAAGACTTTTTCTAGGTGTGCCATGTGATCTGCTCTACTTTGAGAAGATAATTATGTCATCTAGGTAAACCAAGATGAACTCATTAATATAACCTTTGAATTTAATATCCATGACACGCTAAAAGGTCACACCCATGTTTGATATACCAAAGGGAATATTATAATATGCATATGTTCCCCACTTGGTTGTAAATGATGTCTTGAATTGATCCTCTTCCTTGACTACGATCCGATTAAAACTAGAATACCAATCCAACATAAAAAAAATCACTTTGCGCTTCCAGCCACAGTCTACAAAATCTACTCCATAGAAGGAAAAGGATAATGATCCTTTAAGAATGTCTTGTTTAAATATCTGAAATTGATGCAGAGTCCGATTTTACCATTCTTCTTGCACACTAGAACAAGATTGGAAACCTAGGTAGAGTACTTGATTAGAAATATTATTTTTTCCTTGATGATTTTAGACAATTCTTTCCTCATGAGGGGCTCTATCCTTGGATTGACGGCCTCTTTTTTGTCTTATGGGCTTAATATTACGATCAAGGTTAATGGAGTTTTGAGAAACACTTGGATCAAACCCTTTACGTCTTCATTCTCCCATGAAAATATGTCACTTTGTATTTCTAATGAGAGAGATGAAGGCCTATTTTTCATCATGTGTGAAATATTTACTCGAGCAAAAACTCTTTACCGCATGTAATAGTGACTGGGGATTAGTCTTCTTACACTGCGCACACGTACTTTTTTTCATCCTTGAACTCATCATCAGGGCTAAATATTTTCTCTAAGGTGACCAACCCTTTAGGTAACTTGTTTTGCTTTAGTTGAATCACTTGGTCATCATAGCTGTCATGCAAATCAACTTACATGCTCGAGGAAAATTGGCTTCATTCCGAATGGACTGGATGATCTGCACATCATTGTAAAATAATTTCTAGTTGGTGTTGTTATCTGGAATAAATGGCCGAATCACCATCTTGATGTGTTACACATTCCCTTTGATAAATTCATTACTAGGAGAGAACTATGAACCAAGTGCAACCATGTGATCAGCTTCTTTGTTCATCTTCCTTGTAATCACCCACAAATTTAGAGAATCAAAGTTCTCAAGGAGGTCCCAAACTATGTGTTTATAAACTTTGATAAGATTATTCTTCACAACACACTTGTTTGTGACTCAGTGGATGACCAATTCTATATCCCCAAAGATTTGTAGTTTCTGTATTTATCTCTTCTCAACAATGAGAAGACCGTGAACCAATGCCTCATACTCTACCACATTATTGGAGCATGAAAATTTCAATTTGTGTGTGAAGAATAATTTCTCATATTTAGGAGAGATGAGAACAACACACACGCCCGCGCCATTTCTACTTTTAGATCCATCAAAATATAGCTTCCACAGACCTGTGCTTTCTTCATTTGAATTAAGCAAGCATGGAAGAATAACTTCTTCTTCAAGAATATAGTAGGTACCAAACCCAGTTTCAAATTCTTCAAGCTCTTCACCATATGGATCAAATTTTTGGTGTGTTTCTTCCCATTCATCTAGCACTAAATTAGGTACAAGAAGAGGAACATGATGCTCTTCTTAAATTGAACCTGTTCTTCTTGGATTATGTAATTATCTTGGAGAGGGTATGGGTCATATGACTCAACATGATAGGAAAATATTGGCTCAACCTATATGGTAAACCGGGTACCATACCTTGTCTTAAGTAACATATGGGACCAATCAGAAGACAAGTAACCACCCACTTTAGCAATGAAATCTCTTGATAAACATAGGGCAAACAAAGGAGGTAGGTCAATGATTGACACATCTTGACTTATTGTGAGGCTTCGACATGCATGGAGGGTTAACTAAAGATCATTTGTGACTCCTAGATTGGTGACAGTTGAACCATCGAGTTGTAGGACTCCTTTAGATAAAAGGATGTACTTAAGAACTAGGACATCAATAATTTTCGTAGGCATGAAAAAAGTACTAGCACCTAAGTCAATCATGTAATTGTGCACAAGTTATTTACCTATGATCACAAATATGTAAAAGGGTGTGGTTTTGAAACCTTACTTACTTGATTATCCTCTACTTGACACATATTGACAACAATGCACGGTTTTTGGACAACTGGATCAAAGCACGCACGAAAATCATGCCAAAGCTTCATGTAACAGGTCGCTCTGAGATGGAATGGCTAGAGCATCCCACATTGGGACATTTATATTTTTCTTCTTCATCTGGTCCAAAATGTTAAAATGAAGGCCCACTGACTTGTGCATTTGGGGCACAATAACAAATTTTATTATTCGTTCAGGCACAGAGGTAGGGGTCTTAGCTTACACAAAGGCTTGACCTACCAAAGGAGGGGCATGTGCCAATTCATGAAGAGTGTTATGTGGAGCCTCCTCGTGCATATAAATTTTCTCACCTTTACTATTGGATGCCTTGGCTACATCTCTTTGCTTTTGAAGTTTGGCTTGTGTTGTAGAATCAAGGTTGCATGCTCGAATCAAGCATTCTTTTCTTATACCTTGTGTTATTAGGAACCTGGGTGTAGAGTATGTTTGAGTCATATATGGTTGAATCAACTTGACAAAAGTATTCAGAACCAAAGAACATAAGGTTGGCCTCAGGAGGAGTTTTTGATATTTCTTGACTCTCAAGCTCGCTTGCGCTTGTGGAAGGTTTACAGTTAGAAGCAACATGAATCATGTAGGCATATGCACACACAACATTGGTGCAATGATTCTAATTATGAGGAATTTTGTAAGAGAAGCACCATTCTAAATCCTATGTAAAAATTTTTTGAACTAAGACTAGCGCTTGAATTGCACTAGGCACTGGAAGAGGTTGTACAGGAGGAATAACTTGTAATGGAAAGTGCACATTATCATGAAATCTATAATTTGTTGGTTCTCGCCCATATATTTTATTTGCATATTAATTCTACTAGGGTTGATGGCTTGGATTATTCCCTTGATTAGAACTATTTTTGAAGGCTTGACCCTACTTCTTCTCTAAAGATATAACCTTATTAGATAAAGCTTATAATCAAGGCTTTCATTTCTTCATCTTTCTTATGCTGCGTGAGGAGGATAGGCTATGGTTGCAGCAGAGTTGAGTGATTTTCTCAGGGATAGGGCAAACAAAGGTTGGGGTGTGTGAGTCATTTGTTGGAATAAGGGTGTGGGAGGCCTAGGAGCTAACTTTCCTGCCTAGATGAGACTATTTTCTACCCTTATTGCAATGTTGTAAGTAGTAGGTAAGGTTCTACCCCCATGAACTGAATCATGATTGAGATGTCACTATTCAAAGCCCTTAGATAATATAGGAAAGCATGTTGGGATGTAGGCCTTACCACTAGATGGATTCTATCCCAAGTCATCTAGAATCTGATGTTAAAATTGATCATCTACTCATTGGGTGCCCTCTTTTTTGTCGTCAACTGCTCCACTAAAGATAATTGATTTGATTTATCTTCAAAGTAGTTGCAGAGAGTTGTTCCAAGTTCATCTTAGGTGGTAATAGATGAGGGTATCAAACTTCTATACCACCGGAGCACTTTGCCTTTGAACAAATCTATGCAGAGCCTCACTTCTACATAATCATGCATGATCAAATGGACATAGCACACATTTTCTACATCTTGGATATGCTCAAAATGGGTTACTTGATTCTCACCAATAAAGTATGGAATAATTTTAAGTGCAGCCACTAGTGTATCATGTTGTGTATTGATATCGAGAGGGTTTTATTCATGAGTTGGCAAACTTACTCGGAGGGTGATGTGGCTATGGTGCCATGGTATCCCACATAGGTCTACTGAGAGGAGGAGTGGAAAGTGCACAGAGCGCTAGAGATGGAGATGTGCAGAGGGTAGCTCTATTGTGTATTCTTCTTGGTGATAGTTGGAGGTACTCAAAATATACTTCAGCTACAACACTTTGTCGTGTATGCACTCTTCTCATGAAAGGTGCATGGATACTAAAAAAATAGAGATCCGAGTGTTGGGATTCGACATATGTGTTGCAATAAGCCTCCAAAGGCTATAAATTACTAAGTCACATACTGTAACCTACTAATGATGAAATTTAATCTTCCAATGCTTCTCCCACCAAGCGTGCGAAACTATTAGAGCTCAAACTTGCACCCGTCTCAGATCAAGTCGAAATGAGTGATTGAGGTAACAATGGGAATGTATCCAAGTTTTGGGACCTTGCACGCTTTAGACAGACCTCTGTATAAGGTCGATTCCTCTACCTATTTCTACTGCTATGGCTATCCTATTGCTTGAAAGGAAAACCTAAGCTAACAAAGCAAGAGCCTAGGGATAGAAGGATAACATGAAAATGGGAAAACTAATCTAAGGAGGCGATAACACCATAAAAAGAGTGGGATAAACACAATCATATTTGAGATAAAATGAAGGAGAATGTGCAGAGGAAGGCTAGACATGCATAGCACGATGCACAAAAATGTAGCCACACAATCATTCTCATGAGACACAATCAAAAAGGAGATGCAAAGGATGTGAGAAAACACAACAAACCCTCGCGTGAAAGTGAGACAAGTGATAAGAATAGAAAATAAGTTAAGGTAGAGAATAGCCATAAAACAATGCTTCTATTACTTCCGAAATGCACAGTCGATTACAACGGTGTATGAGGCCAATATCCACATGAAAAGACCATATCTAAAGGTTTACAACTCAAAATGCAAGGAATTGCCTATACAAACTGAAAGTATCCAACCCTTGAGAATGAGAAATTCATTTACATTTATAGATGAATGGATGAGATAAAGAGAGGATAAGGAGGGAAATTTTAATTTGAAAACTCAACCACCAACAACTAGTAATGAATTCCTACAAATCCACCTATAAATCTGTCAAATGCACTTCTCCATGTCCGGTTTTCAGGTAGGAAAAGGAAAGGGGTGATATTTAAATAAAATCGCATGGTAGGGGTAATCAAATTCTACATTAATGGAATGGGATATGTTTTCCAACTTCTTACCTACCCAATCCCACCGAAATTTGAACTTGAGTGATCGGATCAGTAACCCACGTCATTAGTTAATTTTTCATCTTCTACATGTCACACCTTACTTGGTTGCAAAAAATTTCACCTGTTGGCACAATTTGGTGTGTTGCATGTGGTTCACTCAATTCTACGATCCACGTGGCACAGAACTATCGTAGACGAAGGCGCGAAAGCACTCAAAGGAAAGAAGCACATAAGAAGAAAGCATGAGGCACACAAAATTAATGTGCACATGAGGAATGGAAGGAATACTTATAGGAGGTACGCATAGAAGAGGCAAAATCATTACAAGGTAATGCATGACAGCAAGGAAGGGTCATAAAAAATGCCGGGGACTTAGCTAATTGGGAAGAAAATCTAAGGCACGCGCAAAGGGTGCATGAACTTTTAGGAGGAACGTGAATGCACTGAGAGTGGGCACAAGGAAAGATAAAGGAAAATAAGGGAAGATCGAAGGTGTGAAGCAAATGGAGAGCACAAAAGGGTGTGTGAGGAGCTGCAGCCAAGAAGACTATGCCAAGGAAACAACCATAGAGTGCACAACCTACAGTGTTGAACTTCAAAGTCGGAATATGAATGTAAGTTGTCAAAATAACTAAGGGAGACATATTGGTCGATAATCTGTAATCACATTAGATAGTTCTTCATTCTAATGCTCCAAAATGTATAATTAGTCCCATTGAAGAGAGGATCCTTATTGGTTGAAAAACCTCCTTGAACTTGATTACTAGCCATACATGTGCTTCTAGGATCTCCTTCAAGCTGTTAAACTTACTCCAAAGGACCCATTATGATAAAAAAATTGGAAGAAAAATAACGAGAGGGGGTGAATCAGTGTCCTTATAAACTTTTACTTTTACTTCAATCATTCATTGAGCCATTATCATATATAAGCAATGTCAATTAGTTTAGCAAACCATCAAAGCAACATAAAAACCATTCACATGAACATGAAACACAAGAGAGAACACACATGTATATGTGGAACACTTAAAGGAAGAAACCCATTGATTTATATGTTAAGAAAAAATCTAGATTTAGTGAGGAGGCACCAACACCACATAGAGCACCAACCCAAAATTTCCAAGCACCCAATTAATAAGGTTTTTGTAAGCACCAAGTCCCTAATGGTTTAAAAAGAACCAAATTTTAAGGAAGCACCAACTCAACCACCTTTGTAAGTTATTCCCTTATCATTGATTATTCAACAACAAATAATGACAATTCTTGAGCTCTCTTCTCTCTTATCACACCTAAAATTGTTATGGTATGCTTATTCACTCATCATTATTCTTTCACTTTGACTTAGGCATCAAAAAATACCTTTTATAGATATACCACCTTCATATATTCAATATGTAAAATTCCTTATGGTCTACAAGACCTCTTACAACTCTCTCAAGTACTTATATCTCCCTCATTATCTCATCAATTCACTAGGCCTAAAACTCTCTTGCCTTTATATACATGACTCAAAAACATTACAACTAGGTCGGTCATACATACATGAAAATAATTTAGGTAGGCCATGCCAAGACTCTAAAACATCTGAAAAACATGTAATAATTACATCATAAGCTTCATTTGGTCTGTAATGACTTCAATTTTCCTTTTACTCCTTTAGAACTCAAGAAGACCTACTAGCATTAGGTTTGTCCACATGATAAAGAAATCATAAATTTCTTGAGAAATAATGGACATATTTAGGACTTAAGAAAAATTTCAATTACTTTCACTAACTTCCTTCATGCTTGAACAGCTCCGCACCATGCATTTACATCACCTTAAGAATAAGATCGCCTATTAGGTTTGTATACCTAATAAGACTCGCCTCAAAGAAAGCGGTTATACAACCTTGAACTAATTAACCACGACAAATGAACATGTAGACATGTACTACATGACCTCAAAACCATCACCATATGCATTAGACACTTTAACTCAGGGCATAAGGGCTCAAGAGCATATATACACCATGAACACTCAAAACTATCAGAACACCTTAAGAACCAATCATGAGAAATTGACCTCATGGGCACACTTAAATACCGAAACATGTCCAGAAATGATCGAGACATATAGTATGGGTCTCCAACACCCTCAAAATCCATTTTCATCTTTTCCAATGCAAAACTTTAGAGCTACAACAAATTATTCAAAAATTAGTCTTATAACCTGTCATTTTTCTCTCATATGACTAACACAATACCACTTGGAGATATATGGGAGATTCCAATGCATTCTCCAATCATTAAACTAGTAAAAACAATCCATTTTGAGCCTATTTGAGCAATATCTTCGATATCGAGTCCTTAATTGGGTTTTAGGAGGGTTTAAGAGCAGTTTTTGTTTAAAAGTCGATTCCGAACTAATACCAGGAAATATTTTCTAGGACCCTTCCTCATCTTTCCCTAATAGCTCAGGTTCCCATGCAGAGGATTAACGTGCCAATGAGCATTTGAAAGTGCCTCTCGAGTTGGGATTCTCCATTCTTGTGAGCTCGATAAGACCAAAAACACATTTTCTTGCTAATTCCTTCAAACCATGACTTGAAATTGCACCAACAAACCTGAAACAACATGCATAACCTCTATCCATGCTTTCATTTGCATAATCACCCTGAAAAATGATCATCATGCCTCATTAGGATAGACAGAGCTCAAGAAGTGATCTAGGTGTAGACCTCAAAACCACTTTTCATGATTTTTCCTTCAAGCCTTGACCTCAAACTTCATGAACACACCTAGGACAACTTGTTACACCTATGAAAATTATCATATGCCCATAATTACCTTGGAAACTGAACCTCATACCTCATTAGGTCATGCTTTCTTCACCTTTCCCTTTACTCCTTGGTCTTCATGCCTCACTAGGCCTTGAAATTGACTTGCATACCTCTACTCATGCATTCTAAACCTTGTTCTACAAGCTCAAATAATGATGTAAAACCTCTAATACCTATGTGCAATTATCTCACAAGGTGACTAGGCCATGACTAGGCTACTTAGGTACTTGATCCCGAGACTCACTGTTATTCTTGTATTTGTCAACAATGGCAACAAGACAATAAAAGTCATACCTTCAATGTTCATAAGTTTTTCACAATCATAAAATACCCTTGCATACCTACTTATCATCATGCCTTCATAGGAAAATCTTCACATTGACCATTTTCTTCAAATGATCTCTTTCACATAGCCAATCAACATTCACAAGTGATGCAATTCTCTTTTGGAATTAATGACCGCAAGTCACTCAATCACTTCCAATAAAAATTCACAAGTTCACGTTTGACATCTAACATTAATGATAATTTCTTGTTTCTCCACAAGATGACATCATTGAAACCACTCAATAGTCTCCCTAAGACATCAATGACAACATTCAATAATGATGGTAAACATTTGATAATAAAATATTACATGCAATCAACACAAATACAAAGAAATGTCAAAAAATATAACTTATACATATTTTAAAATGTAAAATGCACCATGGATTATTTAGTAAACCAGGATGAAAACACAATTCTTAAAAGTAAGCATGTCAAAGAAACCCAATATGAACATGAATTAATTACTCCAAAGTTATATATGAACTAAGATGCTAATAATTCATTTGCAATTGGTCTATAATAAAAAGTACAAAAAATAACAAACCAACATACTAACAAAAGCATATACACAAGGCTCATAAACAACAACAATACAACCCAATTTGCAATAACAATGTTTAATGATACCCCTAATGTGTTCCATGATGAAAATAAATAGACAGAATGTCCCCAAGCAATGTATTAGAAACAAAAGAGGATTGGACCAAGCCAAAGAGTGAAGTAATCTTATATACTCCTTGTGACACTCTTATTGGATCCCATTGTAGTTCAATTTGTATTACATTTAATCCAAGTGTGCCCCAAGAAAAGTTATATTGTGAAGGGTTAATTGATTATGTTGTTGCGAGTAGATATATACGCCACGGGAAAGAGAAGTGGTTATCGTAAGATAATTTGGAACAATCAATAGGATTTCTGTCACAAATGGTGATATTGTTGAGTTGTGCTAAGTGAATGCTGATATTTTGTCAAACATTTTGTGGATGTTTTACTTTTTCCAAGTTTATAATATTTTTGGGATTTTAAAACATATTTGAATGTTTTGGGATTTTGAACATATTTAAATGTTTTTGTGTTTTAGAATGTGCCAACGAAGAAGGAAAAGGTGTTCCCAAACCGTAACAAGCATGAAAAAATGAAGAAACCCAATTTAACCAAGGTATGAGACACAATGGAAGAATATGAACAAGGGTGGAAAAGAATGGGAGTGATAATATAACCAGGAAATCATGTGACACAAGGTGGGGTGGAACAACAAAAAAATGGGACAAGGTGAAAAATTGAATCAAGTGATTGTGTTGATATTCCCCCGAGACTGGGATACTCTTGGAGGATTAAGAACAAAATGTTTTTAGATGAGCCAAATTCATGGGATCCTTAAGATATTTTCCATATTATTTGGATAACTCATATGCTCCTAATCTAAATTTAATAGTCACAATATATGGTCCCAATGAATTAGATTCAAACTTTCCCTCCTTTTCACATTCTTTTGTAGTATTTTTATGATTTTTCTTAAGCACAAGGTCTCCAATCTAAAACTGTCTAGGTTTGATCCATTTATTGTAACTGCGATGAATTCAATTCTTATATACCTTTAGATGGTCCAAGACATGATTTATTGTATCAGCCAAGAGCTCTAATTCTATAAATCATGTTTTTCAGTAATCCTCTTCACACTATAGGTGTTGTAAGGATATGCTGAGGGAATGGAGCTCAACTTCAATGGGTAATACATCTTTAGAGGCATATACTAAGGAGAAGGGAGTGGATCTATTTGGAGTGTGGAATGAGGTGCGATAGGCCCAGATGGTGGGATACCATTGTGTGTTCCAATTGCGACCATGTTTGCCAAAATTCTTCTCCAATATTGATTTAATCATTTTATTAGATCCTTCAGACTTTCCATTGCACTGTGGGTAATATGGGGTTGCCCATTGTAGGTTGATATGGAATTTTTAGTGAGAACTTTTACTTTCTTAATTTTGAAGGATGTACCATTGTCCGTAATAAGAGAGGTTAGGATTCCAAAGCCGCAAATGATGTGGTTAAATATGTACTTAACAATATTTGACCCTGTGATGTAGGTTGAGAGGCATGGCCTCTATCTAGTTGGTAAAATATTTGGTGGAAGTGATTATGAAGGTGTAGCCATCAGAAGATGTAGCTTTAATTTTTCTGACTACCCCCATCTAGAAAAAGGACAGGATGAAGTGATAGGCTGAAGGGCTTGTGAGGGTGCATGAATTATATTACCATGTTGTTCACATGCTTGATATTTCTTGACAAAGTTACACAAATCAGAATCCATAGTGGGCTAATAGTAACCCACATGCAATATCTTCTTAGCTAAGACCATTCCACGTGTATGTGTGCCACAAATACCCAAATGTAGATCAACCAGTGTTTTATTCTCTTCTTCCTAATTGAGAAATCTTCAGATATCCCCATCATATCCTCTTCAATAAAGGGTATAAAAAAGGATGGTGTTACTATACGTACTGCAAAAATTGTAGGGTATTGTGCCACCGGAACGATGTTACACATGCCCCAATGATGATACAGTTGCCTCGCAAGGTGTTTGGATCTAGAGAAGCTCACAAAGTATATGTTAGCATCCCAAATGCTTTATCCATGTTCCTTGTGCTTTGTTTTATTCCTCTTCCTTTCTTTTCTTAGCATTTTGTCCTTTAGTGAAAAAACCGCCACCTTATCAAGGAGCGGTCATGTAGAATCGCGCCCCGCTTAGGCGGCGGTCCTTCACGCGTTTTCCAGCACGTTCTTTTGATCACGACTTGTGTGATTTTCAACTTTTACCAGCTTTTCTCCACCGCCTTGGCTCGTATTAATGTTTTGTGTCCCCTGGAATAGTGTTTCTCCATTGTTTAATGGTAAAAGAGTTCCATTCCAAGTTACCCTTTGGTGAATGGGAATTCTATAAATAGCTAGTTTGTTTTCAAACAAATGGCCCCTCAAATTCTCATTTTCCATTGTTTAAAGTCTGTCAATTTCTTGTTTAGAAGCTCATTTTGTTTTCATGTTTGCATCCATGCTAGTTTTCCTTTGCTATTGGAAGCCATTCGATCTTCTTGCTTCAGTCTTGTTCATTGTTGTCCATACAAATTAGTCTAGAGCAGAGTAGTGTCAGTTATAGATTGAATTCATTAGAGTTATAGGTTGTGTTCTTCACAGAAGGTAGATTCTAGAATCTCTTGGTACCCTTGTGTTGTATTCCCGTAATAAATCCCGCTAGGAATTGCATACGCCAAGCTCATCACTTGCGCTTATCCCTCTTCTACTCACATTGTATTTGGTCTATATCCAAAGTCACATTGTTCAAATACCTTTTCTGCTAATGCTAGCATATACATGATCTTATGGATTCACATGAACACAAAAAGAAAGAGGAGATCATTCGAGGGGAAAAAGTCATACACCACCGGATTCGCCACTTTGTTTTGTAAATTCCAGGTTTTATCTCACAAAGTTCTAGTTAAATTATATCAAATAGAGTTGTGAAATATTTCATTTTAGTTAAATTTCATTCTTGATAATGCCAGGGAAGTCATGTGGGATTGATAGTTTCGAGAAACTATGATTCATTCCTCACTTCGAGGTAGGATCAAGAATCTTTCAATTAAGTTAATCACTATCTAGTTATTTAGGGTAAAACTCACAATCGCACAGCAGTAGCTACACCGGCTACCTTGTTTGTTTTAATTTTTTTATTAGATTAGTTGTCATTTTATAAATATATTAGATTAGTTTCTCTTTCGTTTCCATTCAAAATATTATCAAAAATACAAAAATAGAGGAATATATATATATGTTGTAGATATATCTTGCATAGTTAGTTTATTTCATTTCAATTAGGCTTATATTGATCTTGTATGACAATCACAGGGACCTAAGGAGCCTAGGGAATATGTTTTTGAGCCAATCGTGCCTCAAGCAAATATCTTGTTGTAGCAATAACTCGATATATATCAAAATATCAAATTTAGGTCTTCCGAACAACAACAGACCTACAAGAAATCAACTCATAGTTAAGGGGATTAAACATAGAAGATGACAAAGCACACATGTTATGGTCAAATCAGACAAATTATAGATTTCCTTGATAGACATACGTATGATTGTAGAAGGACCTGAAAGAGAACAAACATTCGGTTGTGATCCACTAGTCCCACAGCTAGATGCAGGAGACCTCCTCATTGATATAGACACTAGCTTACGTATCCAAGTTTCCAGAACACCTGTTAGGTACTCCGAGAAAATCGTGCAACTTCTAGTTCTAAACGTAGAGGCTGAAAAGGCATACGACTACTGGATACTCAAAATTAGGAATTGATTCTTCACATGACCATAGGAGGTCCACAACAACCATGAACTTACGGTTGTGATCCAAAGGTCCCACAACCCAATGGGCCTACAAATCAATCCAACGTTGATGCCGGTTTATGAACATTAGTGTTTAGATCCTCTCCACTCCCACCAGACATTATCACACAACTATCATTATTAAACATAACAGCTAATCAAGCTAAAGATTTCTGGACTAGACCAACGAATCGTCCATAATGTACCAAAAAGATCCACTACATATTTAGCCATTCCACTTTTATGACCTTGTTTCGGGAGACATATACAAAGCACCCACAAAGTTATCTTCCACATATTCCATAACCCATAGATTGAATCACGGAGCTCAATATTGATTGGAGCCTTCGAGTAGTTATCCTCCCCGAACGATCTATCACACCGGTTCAGTTAGGGGATGGCCTTCTTTGCCTTAAATTTTTAGATCCCGCCATTGCAAGGGTCAAGACATAAGATTACCTAACTAGCTTATTTACATCCCATGTGTATTCCATCCCCACCGGCTTATCTCGGCATGACCTCGGGAGGTCGGGTGCGAGGAAGAGTCACTTGTAGATTCCCATGCTCGCATGTCACTTTTCCATCGTACAAAATTGGTGAACCCAACGTGAAACTTCCTACCTTCTGGTTCGAGTCTTATTTCTACTTGTTCTTCCAATTAGTATACTTTTCATCTTTTCCACCGCATTAGCCTTCACATTAGCTTTACCAACAAAATTAGTGAAACTTACGTAAAAGGAACAATTGTTTCACTTTCACACTCTTCTTTTAATTTTATCCACCTTCGCTCTTTCCCATTATTCTGCGGGTATTCATATACCCCCCGAATATGTCGGGATACGATGCATATGGCAAACCTCTCCTAGGTCTTGAAGCATACTACGATCAACTAAATAGACAACCATCACCCTCACTCTTAGCATGGGGTGAAAACTATTCAACTAACCGATTTTCAACACAAACTCCGCCTCAAAGGACTAGATATAGTTCTTCTTTCCAAATAGAGGAGTTGGATCAACTCACTCAAACGCAACAAACAGAGCCTTCAAGCTCAAACAATATGACACTCACTGGAGAATCTAGTTCATCTCCTCAAGTGTTGCTTAGACCACAAATTAGTAGACAGTCAGATCCATATATGTTGTTAGATGACGAATACTTAGCACGTTATGCTAGGAGTGAACAACGCTCTCAAAATATGTACCCGTCTATAGGAGGTTTGCAAACACAACCTGAGGTCTCATTCCAAGAAAACACCCCCATCCCTCTACCTATAAGAAATGCCCTTAGTGAAACTTGGCAGGGCACCGATCAATTCATAGCTGGGTACCATATGCCTATACAACCTCAAGGTATACAACAAACACCACTAAGGCAAAATACCGTGTCTTTACCAAACGAGGTCATCTCAGCCTTAGTTGAGAAAGTTAGAGAGTTGAAACTTGCTCAAGCAAATCAAAATTTGCAATTCATGTAGGCAAGAACTTCCAATCCTCCACATCATCCTAGCCAAATAGACCTCCTCATAGAATGCACGTTGGGCATGCCTCCTCGATTCACAACAAATGTGAATTAGAACCATGTTTTCTAACACCGCTCCAAAGGGAAAATATCATACCTCCTGGTTTAGTACAAAGCAATCCATTCGTGAGCAATGCTCCTCCATACTTAAACATGTATTCCAAATCACCACAAGGAGATATGTTCTCTTCTCCTAGCATATTCGCTCAACAATAGGGATTCCCTTATGCCCCTACAAATACATATGCTATGCCATATCAAAACCATTCCACCTCCACCCCTCAAAGCAAACACCATCAATGGTCGAAACCTATGCAATAGGAACTTATTCAGAATATTTGAAAGAACCTTTGGACTTCACTATATGAAGTGTTATGCTTCCAAGACCTCTCCCCGATCTACCCAAGTAAAAAGGAGAGGGAGACCCAAATGCACATATTAATGCCTATGCCATGACCATTCGAGAACTCGCTCCTTGGGATGGAGTTGTTGCTAAAATATTCCCCAAAACTTTAGAGGGTATTTCCCTTGATTGGTATTACAAAATACCTGAAGCCTCAATACATTCATTTAAACAACTCATTTCAGAGTTCATCAAGGTGTTTGACATGAAAAAATTGTTGAGAATAGGAATCAGGGAATTCTTGCATATTAAATAAGAACACAATGAATCAGTTGCTCATTTCATCCAAAGATGGTGTACAATCCTCTATTCTTCAGCAAGCACTCCAAACATGGATAAGATGGAACTATGAAATTTATTCCTTCATTCTCTCAGCAAAGAGATAAAGGAAGAAGTCCAGAAGTTCCCACTAAGAACTTATGATGAAGTACTCAAGAGCACTCTCCAAATAGATCAAGCTGCAATAGATAGCGGTCACAAGACATATGGAACAAATGGGAGGTTAATCATCCCCAACCTAAACACTACGACTTATCCTACTACCATAAACACCAATCAAGGACCTAAAATCCTTAACAAAAACCGTGGAGTGACAACAGATGGAGTGACTGACCAAACTAAAAAAGCAAACATTGTAAATGTTCCACCACCAGTTAACAACCAACGAAACAACAATTTCACCCCAACAATCAACGTGGTGGATTTTAATCATCCCCATGACAACAACAACAACAACAACGGCAGATCCAAACATAGGGTCCAAGTCAAAACTCAACTGGATATCAAAACCAAAGACAACAAATGCAAAACTTTAATCCTAATAGTCAATAGTTCAATCAGAATTTTGGACCACAACACGTGCCAAACCAACAACCTAGGAGTTATAATCCCAACTCGTATTGTGGTTTCCACAAAATTTGAGGCCATGACACTAGGACTTGCCACAATTATAATAAGTTCATGGAACATTTTCCAGAAGAAAAAGACAACTCTTCATAGATATGTTCTTAACATATTCTATGACATCGATTGCAAATACTTTCACAAGGGCAGTTTCCCCTCAAAACGCACCTCTTAAGATCTTCAATGATCCACTTCCAAATCAAAATAGCAATAATAAATTAAATGGGATGAACAAAGGTGTAATGACAGGAAATAATGATCATGAAGCCTCAACTTCACTAAACCCACATGTCGCACCACAATTAGGAAATTAGCCACGAACCAAGATAGTTGGTCTAGTGGAGTTAGATACTGAGCTGCACATAGAAGCCATAACAAGAACACGAGAATATTCTTCTCAACCAAATCCAATCTATCCACTAGAACCAGATAACATTCAACAAACATTGGTAAAACCCATGGGTGCTTATGATTTAATTAATGACTTAACAAAGACCTTCTCTCACATCTCCTTTTTGACTTATTGAAAAATTCTCCTGCCCATAGGGCTGCTCTTTTAAAGCACTAGGTCTAGGTCATTTGATTAACATCACTCCACCTCCCGAAACACAAGTAAACCATATAGACTTCGATATCGACCCTCCAGGCAGCCAGATAGGGATATCGAGTTTATATTCGACATAAACAAAATGCCAACAGATGCTGAAATTACACATAGAGGCGATCCAGCCTTGCATTTATAGGTGTGGGTTTACAATAATTACATTAAACATGCAATAGTGGATGATGGGGCAAAAATTAAAATTGTCCCCTTCTCTTTCCTCAAAAGCTAGGATATGGAGAAACAAACTATTCCACAACAAGAAATACACTAAGAGGTTATGATAGCCTTAAAGCTACTTCAATTGGGACTATAATATTACTAGTCACCTTAGGACCCAAGACAATCCTTAACGAGTTTTATATCATAGATCAGAAACCAACTACAATATGATACTCGGTCGACCATGGATACACCGCATGAAAGAAATCCCTTTACGTTGTTCCAGGAAATAAGATTCTTACACCTAGAAAGATATTCATAAGCAAAAGGTGACCCAAAACCATTCGACATTCACATAGCAGACTGAAGAAAAGACCAAGTGTTCACTCGAGTTTGAACTCCCAACAAACCAACTTAACAAACCAATTGACTAAAACCAAGAAAAATTAATACCTATAATAGAACTAGAAATTACGAACCTAGTCAAGGGCATCCGAGCCCTCAAGGATGAAGCTAACATTGTAGAAACAGTGTCATAAGGAACTACTACAAAAATTGTCAATTTCTTTGGAACAAGATCTACCAATTTTCCTACCATTTGATTCCGCAGGTATGGGACGCATCATAATCGACACTAAAATTTTCCTCCATAATTTCTATTTCATTAATGTATGTATTAGGAATAGGATGTTGTTAAGTATAATTAGTAGTAGCGTCGATAGAAGATAACGGTGCCACAATGACGGTGTCACCAATAATGTGGAGTACGGTAATATACCAAAGTACAATAGAATGTTGTAAAAAGTAAATATTTGTCGTAAGTGGTCCGGTAATGTTAAAATGTCAAAGTTTGGGTAATTAGAGAAGTAGGGTCTACATGATTAGGAATTAGAAATATTATATTGGTAATAAGGACAAGGAGTGAGGTCATAAATATTTTGTGTATTTTATTTGTAAAAAGTCTAAAAATGTGGAACCCATGTAAAATGATAAGGTTTATCTTATCTTAAGAGATAAGCTTACATGTACGGATAAGAGTTAAGGTATGGAATATGATTCGTCGAGTGGATTTCTTATCCTATCTTAGAGATAGATGGATAAGCCTGAAGTTCTATAAATAGAGAGACCACCCCCATCATTTAGCATAGAAAGAAGTAGTGAGAAATATTGTAGGAAGTGTGCGAAGGAAGCCATCGCTTAAAGGTGTGTTGAAGAAGCCATCAAGAGGTGTAATTGTAAAGTTTCTCCCATAGTCTTGTTGAAGTATCTCATGGGTGAGATTGTAGAATAAGTTTCATGTTAATATTATAATTTATTTTGATATTTCAGATTTGTCGGCATTCTGTCTTATCATAGTCAATGGTATTCTTGTGTTCGGTTGTTGTTTTGTTTCAGATTACATCCACCAAACTAAAGGTCATGCATTAGTAAACAATCATAGCATGAGGAGTTCCCGGTGAAGAATTATCATAGTGCTTAGGATTGGTGATGACATTTTGGTTCCGTTGCGGGACCATTCCTCGTTGGTGGATTTTCTGGAGAGATATTCCCACTTAGTCAAAAATCAATTGGAGGGTAACCTTGTTTTTACTGTGCATAGTAGTTACCATGGTAAAGTCATTTTTACCGTGAATAGTAGTTACCATGTTAAAGTCATTTTTGCCATGAATAGTAGTTACCCTGGTAAAGTCCTTTTTGCTGGGAATAGTAATTACCACAGTAAAGTCACTTTTTACCGTGAATAGTATTTACCGCAGTAACTTCACTTTTTACCGTGAATAGTGTTTACCACAGTAAAGTCAGTTTTTACCGCAGTAAGTCAGATTTTACCATAGTTTACCATGGTCATTTCTATAGTGATTCCAATTATTTGTGCACATAAGTCTTGTTGATTGTACTTGTGGGTTGGTATTTCATGGTGGTTACTTTTGAAAATGGGAAAGATTCTTGTTTTTTCAGCTCAATCTAATGAAGATGCTTCTTCTTTCATTCAAGAGTTTAAATGATCTTGTATTTGTAATGGCCTTATAAGAAGGGAACAATGGACTGAATTTTTTCCTACCTTTTTGGATGGTTCAAAGACTTAGGTGGTTTGAAACACTAGGTGATAATGTGAAAAATTCATGGGATTTATTAACTGAAAGTTTTCTTGAAGAATTTGGTGAACAATGAAATATATGCAGACCTCATGATCGAGATCACAAAGCTAGCCCAAGGAGAGAAGGAGAAGATAAGGGATTATCATGCTCGTGTTCTAGAGCTAAGGAGGAAGCTCGATGACCAGATCCGGAAGGAAGGAAGGACTAGCGGATGGGTTGATGAATGGCGTGATAATCTCCTCTCGTAAGCACTTCATTCTTGGGATGAAGCCGAGATCGACAACGAGTGAAGTATGACTACCCAACTACCATTGAACAAGCAAAGGAGATTGCAAGAAGGCAAGAAGAAAGCATGGAAGAGGAGCCCAAAGAAATTGTTGCTAAAGTAGAGCCTACACCAACACCTTTGGTCCGTAATCCACAACCACTCCCAAAGTGAGCACAAATATTTCTCCTAGTACATCTACCGAGTATGAAGATCTCGCTCAAAAGATGGGTCGGGCTTAACTATTAATCTTCTTCAAGGAAAGGAATTTAGTTCTCAGGGAGGAGATAGAGGTCCAAAAAGAAATATTTCTGAAGTTATATGTTATAGTTGTTATAAAAAGGGTCATTATAAGTATAATTGTCCAGATAGAGCTTCTACATCTGGTAAAGGAGATAATGATAAAGGAAAAGCACCTGTGAATTCTTTTGATGTAGTAGATAAGAGCAGAAATAATGAAGTAGATGTGTTTGTAACAAAAAGAAAGAAAGAAAAAGATAATCAAGATGGAAATGATCCTAAGATGAAAGAAGAAACTAGTAAGAAAAATAGGAGAAGAAAGTTGGGTGTGCAGATTTTCTCGATTTCACAGGGGCAAGGACCATACTCCATCTTGGAAGATCTGTCCAAAAGGCCTGCAAATATTACATATGGTCAACTCTTGGCTATGTCTTCTGAGAAGAGGCGGGAGTTGCGAGGTGGACTCAATGCTCGAAGAAGGAAGGAGGTTGAGGTCCCTGCTTTTTGGGCAGAGGCGGCATCCCTATGCTCCACAAGCTGAGGTATTATGTAATGGTATTTCAATTCATGATGTCTTAGTTGATGGAGGTGCTGTAGTTAATGTAATGACCGAGTCTGTAATGAATATGTTGGGTTTAAAAATTGATCGCCCTTCAACACTTATGTTAAGGTCATTAAATAAGGGAAAAACTAAACCAGAAGGTGTAGTTTCAAATGTGGCAATATCTGTTATGGGTGTTGTATGTGTGGTAGACTTTCAGGTGATGAAAAATGGTACTGTTGTGTACCCAATGCTGCTGGGAAGACCATGGCTAAGGAGAGTTCATGCAAGAAACTACTGGAATGAAGGTTTCATGACACTTGGACGTGGTAGAGAGAGGGTGAAGATAAACGTGATCCCTCGACATCATAAAGCAGAACCTGTGGATTCAAGTGATGAAACCGATGATTGGACATCCTCTGATTACTCTAGCACCAGTGAAGTGGACACTGAAGATGAAGAAAGTGAGGTTGATGTTTCAGTCATGGATATTCTTCCAGTCACACCAACCCAGGACCCCATAAAATTATCTGAAGAAGAAGTTGATGATCATCTCCAACAAATAAAGATTGGTGATGCTGTGATGGAGAGTGAGAAGGAATCCTACCTCCATCTCTTTCAAGGTACATACACCTATTCAATTTTGATTACAAGGAACTCTGCGCAAGTAAGTTAGGTAGAACATTGTATTGAGCTGGTAGATGGTGCTAAGCCCATAAAGCAAATGCCATATAGAATGAATCCTAATTTTTCCAAGACCGTAAAAGAAGAAATAGATAAGTTGCTTGATGCAGATTCATATTTGTCATGGAGAATTCGAATGGGTTTCTCCCATTGTGATCTCAATAAAAAGAATGGGAAGCTACACATTTGTGTTGATTATAGGAAGCTCAATAAGGCAACAAAGAAGGATCATTACCCTCTTCCATTTTCGATCGATCTTGGACGAAGTAGCTGCCAAGAGTGCTATAGTTTTGCTTTGATGGATATAAGGCTACAACCAAGTTCGTATAGCAGAAAGATCACCAAGAGACCATGTTCACCACTCCTTGGGGAACGCTTGCTTATAGAGTTATGCCTTTTGGGTTGTGTAATGCTCCAAAGAACATTCCAAATGTTTGATGAATAGGGTGTTCAAAGCCTACATTGGGACCTTCATCGAAAGTATTTCTAGATGTTTTTACATCTATGGGAGCAAGTTGGACCACCTCGCACTGAGATGGAGACAACATTTCAAAGGTTAGATGAAGCACAAGCCTCACTAAACCCTACAAAGTGTGTCTTTGGGTGTTCTAAAGGCGTTTTGTTAGGGCATGTTGTATCCAGAGATGGTATTGGTACTCGATCCTGATAAAGTTTCAAAATCAAAGATTTACCATTTCCTATTAATAGAAGTAAGTTAAGATCATTTTTAGGCCATGTGGGTTACTATAGAAGGTTCATCAAGAATTTCTCAAAGATTACATGCCCACTAACCCAGCTTCTTGAAGAAGGATGTTACTTATGAACCAGAAATAAGGCGCATGAAGCTTTTGGACAATCAAGGAAGCCCCGTGTCTTCACCGTTTTGAAGAATCCAGATTGAGCAAGCCATTCATTGTGTACAAGTGATGCCTCGATGTAGCACTAGGAAGTACTTTGAGCCAAAAGGATGAAAATGGGAATGAACATCCAATTTACTTTGGGAGCGATAAATGAGCAAAGGTTGAGGTAAACTATACCGTAATCAAAAAGAGGCTCGCTATCATTTTTTTGTAGAAAGAAGTTTAGAAATTACTTGCTAGGGTAGAAATTTATAGTTGTAATGATCATCAATGTGCTCTAAAATATATTGTCAATAAGCCTAACACATCGTGGAGGATAGCAAGATGGATAATTTTGCTACAAGAATTTGAATTTGATATTATAGATAGGCCAAGAAAGAAGCATGTCAATGCAGATGCACTCTCTCGAGCCTATGATGGTTTAGGATCATCTTGTGATGATGATGATTTCCCGATGCAAAGATTGTTATCCTCGACACAATCCCTAGTGAATACATAGATATTTGGAATTATCTCGAATGAATTCAAGTTTCTGATGGTGCCAATGCAAAGACTAAGAGAAAGATTACTCAAGCTAGTCGTCCATATTCTATTCTGCATGGAGCATTATTTCGAATAGGACCTGATGGACAGTACAAGAGGGCAGTTGGACGTGATCAAGGAAAGGAGCTGCTAGAAGAATTCCACAATGGTACATGTGGAGGGCACTTCTCTGGACAACTTACAACAAGAAGGATCTTGGATGCAGGTTATCACTGGCCCACTCTTTTTAAAGATTGTTATAATTATTGTAAGACATGTGATATTTGTCAAACACATGGTAACCGTAAGACTTCATCAACTCCATTATGTCCTATTCTTCCACTTGGTCCCTTTGAAAAGTGGGGAATAGACATTGTAGGTCCACTTCCAACTACATCACGCCAAAATAAGTATATTGTAGTTGCCACAGATTATTTAACCAAGTGGGTTGAAGCTAGGCCATTGAAGACAAATGCTTCCATGGATGAAGTGGCAAGGTTCATATATGAACGTATTGTCACTAGATTTGGTTGCCCATTAGAAATTGTAATGATCAAGGAAGCCACTTCATTAATGAGGTGGTAGAAGCCCTAGTTAATAAGTTTTCTATTAAGCACAGGAAGGCAACAACATACAAGCCAAGCACAAATGGACAGGTGGAACGAACAAATTTTGTGTTGTGTCAAATTCTAGCAAAAGATGCAGCCTTGCAGGTACATAAATGGGATAAAAGAATTCATGCAGCATTGTGGGCATATAGGGCAACATCAAAGTCAGCAACAAGATACTCCCCATTTCAGTTGGCCTATGGCATTGATCCAGTTCTTCCTATTGAGTTTGATATTCCCACTGTGAGAGTTATGAAAAATGAAAGGATGGATGAAAGTGATTTAGTAAAAGAAAGGTTGGTACATCTTCATTTGCTAGAGGAAATGAGGGAAATAAAAAGGATACAAGCCATAAGAAGAAAATGAAGCAGAAGGAATACTTTGATCAAAAGATCCATTGGTCTCCATTTCATGTGAATGACTTGGTTCTAGTATATGATTCCAGATACAAAAAAAGAAGACAAAGAAAATTTCTTCCAAAATGGATGGGGCCCTACAAAAGCAAAAATGGTACGTGCACTCCCATTACAAAATGGGTCAACCACGACAAGTTGAAGATTTTCCAAGCACTGTAATAGTCTACTCCGAGGACGGAGTAGAAGCTAGGAAGGGGGAAGATGTCGACACTAAAATTTTCCTCCATAATTTCTATTTCATTAATGTTTGTATTAGGAATAGGATGTTGTTAAGTATAATTAGTAGTAGCGTCTGATAGAAGATAACGGCGCCGTCAGTACGGTGTCGCCAATAATGTGGAGTACGGTAACAGTCAAAGTACAATAGGAATGTTGTAAAAAGTAAATATTTGTCGTAAGTGGTCCGGTAATGTTAAAATGTCAAAGTTTGGGTAATTAGAGAAGTAGGGTCTACATGATTAGGAATTAGAAATATTATATTGGTAATAAGGACAAGGAGTGAGGTCATAAATATTTTGTGTATTTTATTTGTAAAAAGTCTAAAAATGTGGAACCCATGTAAAATGATAAGGTTTATCTTATCTTAAGAGATAAGCTTACATGTACATATAAGAGTTAAGGTATGGAATATGATTCGTCAGAGTGGATTTCTTATCCTATCTTAGAGATAGGATGGATAAGCCTGGAAGTTCTATAAATAGAGAGGCCACCCCCCTCATTTAGCATAGAAAGAAGTAGTGAGAAATATTGTAGGAAGTGTGCGAAGGAAGCCATCAGTTAAAGGTGTGTTGAAGAAGCCATCAAGAGGTGTAATTGTAAAGTTTCTCCCATAGTCTTGTTGAAGTATCTCATGGGTGAGATTATAGATTTCATGTTAATATTATAATTTATTTTGATATTTCAGATTTGTCGGCATTCTATCTTATCATAGTCATGGTATTCTTGTGTTCGGTTGTTGTTTTGTTTCTAGATTACATCCACCAAACTAAAGGTCATGCATTAGTAAATAATCATAGCACGAGGAGTTCCCAAGAAGAATTATCATAGTGCCGGATTGGATGATGACAAGATTCTCAGGAGTTGGTTTCTTCTAGCGAGAGGAACTTTGCATGGTAGAAGTAACCAAAATAGAAGAAACTGATGCAAAGAATGTCCCAGCATCCATCTTTCCTAGTAAGTATTGGACTCTCCATTTCGATGGAGCTAGATGTCACTATGGAGCCGAGGCAGTGTGATCTTTACTTCTCCTGAGGGAAAGATCCTACCTTTTGCTTTTAAGTTGAACTTTGAATGTACAAACAATGACACTGAGTACGAGGCCCTCCTCATTGGCCTCATCATAGCCAAAAGGATCGGTGTCGATAATGACATTAGAGTATTAGGAGGCTCACAAGCTAGTCAGCAAACCAAGTCTCTGAAGTATATGAAGACTAAAGTTGAGCACTTACACTCTATAAAATAGTGGTATTAGATCTAAGCAAAGATTCAACTTCAAATCCATTGAGGCAATCCCATGAGAAACAGTAACCTTCCGCAGATTCAATAAAGAACCTCAACTTCACATTTTACCCCAAGTAATGAGTTGGAAGATACAAGTTTCAAGGTATCACTTCATCCTGAACCATTGGTGAAGAAAATATCAACGAACCCTCTTCTAACACATATAGCTGAGAATGAGCCTCCTATCTTACATCATGTTGATAGTGATAAATTCACTCTCGAATATCTAAACATCTTTGTGGAGCTACACCTTTCTCACCCTATAGTTGATCTTTCCCTAATATCACACTCCTCTTCCTACTTTGGAAATCCCACGGTAGAGTCTCCTCCATAGAAGGATCTCGATATCTACAAGATAGAAAATGGAGAAATCTTGGAACTACCTCTAGCCCCACCTAAATTTGAAGAAGGTAACGCTTCTTTGATAGAATAAACCATTGACATAAACATTGGAATGGAGGAAGAACCAAGAATTTTGAAGTTGGGATCCTCGCTAACTCCGGAAGAAATAGAAACACACACCCAAATCCTCAAAGAACATCAAAAGGCTTTTGCATTTAATTATAAATAAATGACAGGTATCACACCACAAGTTGGTACATAATCTTGTCACTAAACCAGATGTGAAGCCAATTAAATAGAAGTCAAGACCAATGAAGCCAAAAGTGGCTCTCATGGTAAAAGAGGAAGTAATAAAACTTCTCCAAGTAGGATTCATCAAACCAGTCAATTATTCACAATGGGTATCTAATATCGTCCCGTTCTAAAAAAGAATGGGAAGATACGCATTTGCATAGATTTTCGGGATATTAACAAAGCTTGTCCCAAGGATGATTTCCCATTACCATCCATTGATGTTATCATTGATGCAACAAATGGATTTGAGATTTTATCTCTCATGGATGGGTTCTCGGGATATAATCAAATCAAAATATTTGAACAAGACCAAGCCAAAACCATGTTTATAACTCCCTAGGGAACTTATTGTTATGTTGTCATGCCATTTGGTCTTAAGAATGCTGGCGCTACATATCAACAGGCAATGACGTACATATTCCATGATCTTATCCATAAAATTGTGGAATCATATGTGGATGACTTGTTGGCCAAGGCCAAGAAGCACTTGTGATCACTCGGAGGTGCTCCGTATCATCCTCTCACGACTAATTGAGTATGGTGTCAAATTAAACCCAGATAAGTGCATTTTCAGTGTAATAGGAGGGAAAATTCTAGGATAAATTATATCTTCATGAGGGATTGATGTCGATCCGCCAAAATACGGTTGTTCTCGAATGATCCCACCTTTGGATGAGTCTGAATCAGGTCATTTCTTGGGAAACTTGGTGCAATCTGAAGGTTCATCCCAGATTTAAGCTTTGCCATTCATCCAATCAACAATCTACTCAAGAAATATTATAGTATTGATTGGACTAAAGACTGCAATGAGGCTTTCAAAGCAGTTAAGCACTTCTTGTTGTCACCACCCACGCTAATGCCTCCCAAGCCAGACCACCCTTTGATCCTATACTCACGAGCCACTCATGTCTCGTTGGCTTGCATGCTGGCTCAAGAAGATGATGATAAATGAGAACGCATGATCTATTTCATTAGCCGAACATTACTTGATTATGAAACACGTTATACACAGGCAGAAAGAGAATGCCTTGCCATAATCTTCACCACAAAACATTTAAGACATTACATGTTAAATCAAGAAATAAGGGTCATTGTGAAGATAGACCATTTACGGACATTCCTCACGCAAGGGTCCTTGTCTAAGAAGGTTGGACGTTTCATAACCCTAATGGGAGAATTTGAGTTAACATTCGTAAACCAAAAATCCGTCAAAGGACAAATCATTACAGACTAGTTAGCTGACAATCCACTAGATGGAGGTGAACTGGTAGATCTAGACTTTCCCGATGAATGTGTATTCTTTGTCGAAACCAGACCCCCCATCTCTACATGTCCCTGGTATACTGATATCATCAATTTTATCATGGACCATACATACTCGGAAAGTGCCACATCACAAAAAAGAAGGCGGTTATGCATTATTGCCACTAAATATGTTGTTTTAGACGAGTGCTCTATCGTGGAGCCTTCAACGACATGCTTCTAAGATGCGTTGACATAGAAGAATCCAAGAGGATCCTTCATGAATCCCATAGTGTGATATGTGGAGGCCACTTCGGCGGTCACGCCACCACTCACAAAATACATCGGATGGGCTATTTTTGGCCCACTCTTGAGCATGATGCAATGGAATTTATACGCAAATGCCACAAATGTCAAGTATTCTCTCACGAGATTCACATGTCAAAGACAATCCCTACAACCAATAGTGACTCTGTGGCCCTTCTCCATGTGGGGTCTAGGACTTGATAGGGAAATTCTCTCCCTCATCAATTGATGGCCATAATTTTATAATCACAGCCACGGTATATTTTACCAAATGGATGGAGGCCATGCCTCTCACCACTGTACCAGGTTCAGTGATTGCCAAATTAATTTTGAACCAAATTATCTGCAAGTATGGTGTCCCACAAATCATTATCTCAGATAATGGCATGTCTTTTAAGAATGAAAATTTTGTGAGCTATGTAGCAAGTTCAAAATAAACCATCACATGGCCTCTCTTTACTACCCTCAAGCCAATGGGCAGGCTGAAGCGACAAACAAAATGTTGAAAGCTATTCTCCTCAAAACGGTAAAAGAAAACAAACGAGATTGGCATTTAAAATTATATCCGGCCTTGTGGGCCCACCGAACCTCAATAAGAACACCAACAGAGCAACTCCTTTCTCACTAGTATTCGGGGTAGAAGCAGTTCTCCCGCTTGAGGTTGAAATACCTAGTCTCCACATCTCACTACAAGGGATTCTAGATGAAGAAGCTTATAGAGAGGCACACCTCTCCCAACTAGAAATCCTAGATGAGGCTAGGTTAAATGCCGAATAGTGGCATAGAGCCTATGTTGATTGGATGTGCCGACAGTATAAAAAAAAAAGGTCTATGAGAAAGAAATATATGAAGGAGATCTAGTTTTAAGACTAGACAACCGGATCGATAAGAAAATCGATGAAGGAAGAAAGTTTTGGCCCAAATGGTTAGGCCCATATCGAGTCATGAAGGACTACGGTAATGGTGCGTATCTCTTGTACACACTGGAGGGTGAGGAATTCAGTGAATCAGTCAATTCCTTACATCTTAAATGGTTTTACGCATGAAGCATCGGCACTATTTGTATAAATATATCTACATTACATATTCATTTAGATAGGTTCATTTTGTTTACTTGTTTCGTAAAATTTGGTAATCAAGGGACTTATCCTTAAGTAATTCATTACAAACTTTTGATAGTATTGGCAAAAGCTTTCAAATCACACTTCTTCATTTTCATAACATCGTCATGATCAATTGTTTCTGAATCATTTCATCAATTAAAGCTAGATATGAAAAAGTTTTAATGGTAGCCATACCAAGGCCTACATGCTTGTTCTCACTTTTGGTTTCTTCCTAGGGTAGGTGTATTTCCTATAGTCTGTTCTAGAAGCTTCATGGTGTCACATTTATCCCACGTATATACCTATTTGGAAATAAGAACATATTGACATTTTGCTCGTGTAAGTAAGTCAAATATAGATCAAACAGAAAATTTTACTTTTACACATTTCCTTGCCCTACCAACCTTCGGTGATGAGCTTGCATCTCTTACTAGTGACGTAGGGTTAGGAAAGGATGGGAATGCCTTTACTCGCATGTGCCTTGTCCATGGTGATAAGCCCATGCTTCCTACTAGTAGCATGGGGCAAGGTGTAGGGGGTCTGCTTGACAGAAAACATTAAAAGTCATAAGCAAATAGTTCAAACAAAATTTTGAAATCTTGAGTCAAAACAAATGAATCAGATGTCCAAAATTCCAAGAGAGTTCAAAACCTTGAAAACTATATTTTGTCAACCAAGTGGCCATCTATGGATCTAAGTCTGGATAAACTACAAAGCAAGTTGCGTTCTAAACTATGGAGTTACTTGAGTAAGATAGTTTGTAGAAGTCCCTAATTTGGTTCCACCAACTCTTTGTCTATCTCCCATCATTACCATTTCAACACACCTCATAGCTTGTGCCCTTTCTAGCTCTTGGTGAGAGCCCTCACATCTTACTAGTTGCATGGAGTTAGGAGTGGGGTAAGTTCATCTCGCTCATCATACCACTCATCATCACATTTTGTCAAAACAATATGAAGTACTTGAAAATTGCTTATAGAAAATAACGTTCAAGATCTTATAGTGTCCGTATAATCATACATCAGCATCACGAAATACAAAAAAAAGATTTGTGATATTTGTTCTCCATTGCATACATTCTAAAAACATATAAAAACCAAAATTTTTACAAACATCTAATATACATGTGAAAGTGAATCACAAAACTCTAGGTACAAAGAGATCTAGATCCAAAAAGAGATGTATATATATATATAATTAGGTTATATGTATGATGCCATCATGCACTAGGCATGGTCAAAACGCTCAATGAGCTTGGAAAATACAGAATGGTCGTATAAAAAATCTAGCAAGAGTCACTACAAAAAGAGCCAAGTGGCCTCTCAATCCCTATGGGATCCCTCAAAAGGCGTACGATCACGTCTAGGACTCCACTACGCGGCACTCTAAGTGCACCGAGGGCTCACGATTCCCGAACAGATGAGCCGTATCCTCGCTATGAGAGTGACTCCTCCTCATCAAGTGCTCTACAGCCCTATACCCGGCTACCTCGGCATGGAGGGAAGTCACCATCTTGGCCACATGCCAGATGGGGGAAAATATCGGTATGCCTACTGGTTGCTAAAGGCTTCGCCTCATCCATCCGAAATAGCTCGGCACGAATCTTCTCCATGGGGAGCATCGTAGGTATCGCACATACCCGACGAACCAAGTCTCGCCACTCATCAGCAGTCTCTATAAGAAAAGGAGAAAAACAAATTAGAAAATGATCAAAAGGTAAAACCAAGGATGGAAAAAAAGAGAGGTAGCAACTAAGGCAATTATAGCTAAAATAAATATCAAAAGAAGAGTGACAACTCAATCGGATCTCCGGGCCTCCAAGAAGGAGCTATGGGATCCACACCTACCACGATGTCACCACTTGATTGATGTCCTCCTCCCACGTCTAGGACAACATGGCATCCCGTCACAAACTTGTCCTCTCCACCTATGTCCCGAGAAGGTAAATCCTCTTAGACTAGAGTCAACCTCTCCGTGCTCTGCTCTGCCCTCTCGGCTTGTAAAATCTCCTGAGTGTCATGCCACTTGGGATCACTATCCTCTCCCTCACCCGACTCGCTGACCTCCATGTCCTCGGTCTCCTCCTCTGTCTCTCCCCCTGTGAACTCCTCAAACTTGAAGTCTATATCAATGGGTTCATCACTTGCATGGGCATGACCGATGACAATCCGAAGTAAGGGTGCATGAGGAGCACCGACTCTCGCGGGCACGTACCACCCTCCTGGCTGTAATAGGGACACCAGGAATAACAACTGTCCCACCCCGGCCTCTAGGACCTCCCCTAGCCTCCCAAATGATCTGAACACTTGCACCACTGGGGGAAGCATGTCAATATAAGCAAGGCCGAACTACTGAGGCACTTGATCAAAGGGGTGTGTCTCTACCTTCCCCGTCCTATCCACAAGCTGCCCCGTAGTAGAGCAGAAATCAAAGTGAAGGTCTCCTCACCCCACAACCTTGCCATGGCCTAGATAATGTGTGGCCTCCATATCCTCAGTAGTCAAGGAAGTAACTCGTTGGTGGGGTGCTCTAATCACCATCATCTCTCCATCTATCTCGCCCCCATGGCTCCTGGGATTTGTCACCTCTATACCTCTCCCATAAGGGATGATGCGCTCATAGACTCAACTCATAACTAAGGTTGGATGGCTTAGCAACTGTCCCTGTAATCGAACCACCCTGTATAAGTCGTGATAGGTGGTCCCAAGTATATCGGCTCCCTAGGCATAAATCCAACCATGTGCCTCAATTTGTGTGATGATGGGGGCCCAACAATAGAGTAAAGTATCCCCTCCCTTGTCTCCGATCAATCTCAAAGCAAGGATGCCCATAATGGCCTGACGGATCAAAGGGATGGGCAAGCCAGGAATAGAATGGACCTTCACCCCCTTCTTCGAACCAGTGGAGACAACTACGTCTCCCATATAGGTGGCCCACTGAGTCACCTGAGCTCTAGATACTGCTGTATCAAATGAAAGTCTCCTCCCAATAATCGGGACTCCCAAAATGCGGTAGACATCCTCTAGGGTGATAGTCCACTCACCCCTAACACCTGGAAATCGGAAGGTGTTTTGATCTACATCCTAATAAGAGAATAAGTCACATTGTATGTGACTAGCAGGTGTAACGTGGGGAACCCGTGCGATGCTCTGTATACCTACCCTTTGAAGAGTACCCTGCTCATCCTGAGAGAGTGCATCTAGTACTGTTGGAAGCCAATCACTCTCTCTCTCAGCTCCATCTAATGTACTCTTCCTTCTTTTGTAAAACATGTAAAAAGGAGCAAGTTAGTATCAAGGTTGCATTAAAAAAATCATTAAAGTGAATAAGAACACTAAAAATGCAAAAATAAACAAAAATCAATGTTTCTTTAGCATTTTGAATAGAACTACTACCCTGAGCAGGGTGGCGGTTCCGCAACCGCCGCCTTAAAAGGTGACAGTCCTGTAACCGCCACCCTGCTCAGCCGTAATGCAAAGTGGTCCTGTCCACATTTCAAAACGGGTCGCATGCCCTAAAATGCTTAAAAATACAAAAATTCGACCATTTGAGCTAAAACAAAACCCTACCCATTAGGTGCCCCCCCTAAGAGACACATTTAAAACTGACATTTCTAAAATGACCCCCCAAGACAAAGATTTCGACATTTTAACATTTTAGTGCAAAAACGTTAAAACAAGAAGAACTAACCTGAGATCTCATAGGTTGATGTTCCACTCATGGAGGCATGATCGCTATCTCACTACGAACATTTCGACTATACTCTCGTCGGAAACCATCACCGTGGGACCCAGAGCTCAAAAAATATCAAATTGACACACGCAAATGAATAGGAAAATGGTCCCATTTTATATATATAGTGTTCTGACTCATTTTGAATGCCCCTCTCGCAGGTTTAGAGCGCCAACAGAGGTAAGTTCTCATCCCCGCGTAAATGGTAAGTCCTCATTTCATGCTAATCTAGTATTTATTGTTCAATTTGTTTTGTCTATTCGCACTTGAGTCTTCTTTCCATTTTACAGTGTAAGCAAGAACTTGGATGGTGACATTTCGACACACGGGCGTGTCGTATAATTTCTAACTTCCATTTTGGGACCTCCATAACTTGGACCCACTGTTTTATGCCTCTTAATGGTTAAAATGCTTCTCCGAGGGGGCAATATGTACGTACCCAAAATTGTAGGGTACTGTGCTACTGGAACGATGTTACACATGCCCCAATGATGATATAGGTCACCTCACAAGGTGTTCAGATCTAGAGAAGCTCACAAAGTATATGTTAGCATCCCAAATCCTTTATCCATGTTCCTTGTGCTTTGTTTTATTCCTCTACCTTTCTTTTCTTAGCGTTTTGTCCTTTAGTGATGAAACCGCCACCTTGTCGGGCGGCGTCTTGTAACCACTACCCCGATCGGGGTAGTTGTCTCAGTAACCGCCACCCCGCCAGGGCGGCGCTTCTTTTGATCATGACTTGCTTGATTTTCAACTTTTACCAACTTTTCTCCATCGCCTTGGCTCGTATTAATGTTTTGTGTCCCCTAGAATAGTGTTTCTCCATTGTTTGATGGTAAAAGAGTTCCATTCCAAGTTACCCTTTGGTGGTTGGGAATTCTATAAATAGCTGGTTTGTTTTCAAACAAATGGCCCCTCAACTTCTCATTTTCCATTGGTTAAAGTCTGTCAATTTCTTTTTTAGAAGCTCATTTTGTTTTCATGTTTTCATCCATGCTAGTTTTCTTTTGCTATTGGAAGTCATTCGATCTTCTTGCTTCACTTGTTCATTGTTGTCCATATAATTAGTCTAGAACATAGTAGTGTCGCTTATAGATTGAATTCATTAGAGTTACAGGTTGTGTTCTTCACAGAAGGTAGATTCTAAAATCTCTCGGTACCCTTGTGTTGTATTCCCGCAATAAATCCCAATAGGAATTGCATACGCCAAGCTCTGTCACTTGTGCTATCCCTCTCCTACTCACATTGTATTCGGTCTATATCCAAAGCTGTCATTGTTCAAATACCTTCTTCTGTTGATGCTAGCATATACACACTCTTCTAGATTCACGTGAACACAAAAGAATGAGGAGATCATTCTGAGGGGACAAATTCATACACTACTGGATTCGCCACTATTCTGTAAATTCCAGGTTTTATCTATCAAAGTTCTAGTTAAAATATATCAAATAGAGTAGTGAAATATTTCATTTTAGTTAAATTTCATTCTCGATATTGCTAGGGAAGTTGTGGGGATTGATATTTTCTAAGAAACTATGATTCATTCCTCACTTCTGAGGTAGGATTGAGAATCTTTCAATTAAGTTAATTAGCTATCTAGTTATTTAGGATAAAACTCACAACCCCGCATTGGCAAAAGTAGCTACACCGGGCTACCTTGTTTGTTTTATTTTTTTTATTAGATTAGTTGTCATTTTCTAAATATATTAGATTAGTTTCTCTTTTGTTTCCATTCAAAATCTTATCAAAAATACAAAAATAGAGGAATATATATGTTGTAGATATATCTCGCATAGTTAGTTTATTTCATTTTAGTTAGGCTTATATTGATCTTCTATGACAATCACGGGACCTAGGGAGCCTAGGGAATACGTTTTTGAGAAAATCGTGCCTAAACCAAATCTTTGTTGCAGCAATAATCGACATAGATCAAAATCTTGGAATTCAAGTCTTCCGAACAACAACAAACCTACAAGAATTTAGCTCACGCTTAAGGGGATTAAACATAGAAGACAACAAAGCACACACGTTCTGGTCAAATCAGACAAATTATAGATTGCCTTGATAGACATCCATATAACTGTAGAAGGACTTGAAAGAGAACAAACATTCGGTTGTGATCCACTAGTCCCACAACCAGACGTAGGAGACCTCCTCGTTGATATAGACACTAGGTTACGTATCCAAGTTGCCAGAACACTTGTTAGGTACTCCAAGAAAATCTTACAACTTCTAGTTCTAAAGATAGAGGCTGAAAAGGCATACGACTACTAGATACTCAGAATTAGGAATTGATTCTTCACATGACCATAGGAGGTCCATAACAACCACGAACTTACGGTTGTGATCCAAAGGTCCCACAACCCAACGGGCCTACAAATCAATCTAACTTTGACGCCAGTTTACTAACATTGGTGTTTAGATCCTCTCCACTCCCACCGACATTATCGCACAACTATCATTATTAAACATAGCAGCTAAGCAAGCTAAATATTTCTCGGACTAGACCAACGAATCGTCCATAATGCACTAAAGAGATCCACTACATATTTAGCCATTCCATTTTTATGACCTTGTAGGGACACATATACGAAGCACCCATAGGTTATCTTCCATGTATTCCACAACCCATAGATCGGATCATGGTGGAGCTCAATATTGATTGGAGCCTTCGGGCAGCTATCCTCACCAAATGATCTATCACACCAGTTTAGGTTAGGAGGGCCTTCTTTTCCTTAGATTCACAGATCCCTCCATTGTGGGTTGAAGACATAAGATTACCTAACTAGCTTATCTGCATCCCGCGTGTTTTCCATCCCCACCGGCTGTCTCGGCATGACCTCGGGAGGTCGGGTGTGAGGAAGAGTCACTTGTAGATTCCCATGCTCGCATGTCACTTTTCCATCGTACAAGAAAGATGAAAAACGTTGTGTTAAGATTATTTTATGGGTTGAATTCATGTTGGTGGGATAGGTTTTGTCTTAGATAAATGTGTAAATATCATGATACTAGGGGTTTTCAGGACCAACAATTTCACACACCATGGTGGACTCCAAAAATTGTATGCATGAACCATAATATGTTACACAAGAAACTTATGTGTTTGGTTTGTATAAAAATCAAAAAGAGAAGCGATAGTCACTGTGGAATCTACTTATTTATTTTGCGTGCAAGGAACTTTTTCAAATGTTATATACCAAAAATATCCTTTAAGGTTTTCGACCATGTGTTTTTATGGAACAATATTATCATCTTTTACTTGATATTATTTTTTTACCTTCTTGATGATTAGGAGGTAGTCTCCAAAACTATCAGCCCTTGGAGCCACCAAGATATAACAAATCCTAGACTTGTTATTAGAGCTTCATATTTTACAATGTTATTTGTGCATGTAAAAATAACAATAATAGTTGGGTATAACATCACCATCTAGTGTGTGCGTTATTATGTTAGCTTATGATCCATGCATGTTACAAGAGCCATTGAAGAATAAGGTCCATGAGGGAACTACATCAATATATAAAAAATCTTCATCAAGGAACTCAAAATGAAGGGGTTGAGAACCCAAGAAGGGCACTATGGCTAGTTGATCTACTGGATATTTCCTCTTATGGAATTTTGACTAATAAATTCAATGTCAAACTCACTTAAGAGCACAACTCAATAAGACATCCGCCTCTCTGTGATAGGTCTTGATAGAAGATATTTTAGTGGATCTACTTTGCAATAAGTTTTGTGGTATGATTGAGCAGATAGTGTCATAACTTATGAAAAGTGAATGCTACTACCAAACACACTTTTTTGACATGGGAGTATTTGAGCTCCTAGGATATAATATTTCTTCTCAAGTAGTACATTGTTTTCTCTTGTCCTTAATCATTGTGTTGTGCAAGAAATGCCCCAATGGCCTATTCTCATTGTAGATATATAACAATGTTGGGTTACCTTGGATAGGAAGCATTATAATCTTGTCATTCTTGCATCCATTTGAATTGGACATCCTTTCTGAGTAGTCGGTTGAAATGGTGACACTTATTTGCCAGGTAAGATATCAAGCTCCCGATAGACTACATGCTCCTTTGTAATCCTCTTAGTTGACGAAGGTTTTGTGTTGGAGGCATTTCCATTATTGATTTGAATTTGGTGGTGTCAACTTCAATTTCCCTCCATGTGACTATGAATCCTTGGGGTTTCCCTAAAGTGACACCAAAGAAACATTTCTTTGGATTAAGACAAACCTTAATTTCTCTTAACCTTTAAAATATACGTAGCAAGATGGTGGATGATCTATTCTAGTTTTAGACTTAGAAGTAATATCATCAACATATTCTTCCATGATGTCATGAATGAGATCATGCAAAATAATTTTCATTGCTCTCCGATAAGTTGTGCTCGCCTTCTTGAGATTGAAAGGTGTTACTCTTGCAACAAAAATTTCCCCATGGTGTCATAAATATTGTCTTATATTGATCTTCCTCAATAATGTGGATTTGGTTGTATCCATAAAAGTCATCTATTAAGGATAACATCTCATGACCTGTTATAAAATCAATAATCATGTCAATGTTGGGAAGGGAAAAGTCATCCTTAGGACAGTGCTTTTTTGATATCTCGAAAATCGATGAAAATATGGATGCCATGTTTCTTCTTGGAAATAGGTAGCATGTTCTAGATCCATTCATATTAGTTTATAAACCTTATAAATCCAAATTTTAACAACTTTTGAAGTTTCTCTTTGACTAATAGTGCAACCTTAAGATGCATTTTCTATAGTTTCTACTTAACAGATTTGCATCTAGGAACCACCAGATTGTGCATAACTAGAGAAGGATTCAAACCCAATATATCCTTATAGGACCATGTAAAGAAATCCTAAAATTAGGCAAGGAGTGCTATGAAGGCCTCTGTATTTATGATTATGATGAGATTACTTTGATTTGTAACCTTTTGGGATTATCGCCCGTTCCAATATTGATGGTGATATTCTCTTCTACCAACATTTTAGATGTATCAGTATCTTGGAATGACATTGTAGACTTGTCATATGATTTATCTGGAACTGATTCTCCTCTCTCTAGTTCCTTAAAAAGGTTTTCACTAGGAGATGCATCTTTTTGTTTTGTTTATTTTTCATTTTTTATTCTCACATAATGCCTCGTGAAATTTTCACTATGCTAGATTATATTCTTATTTTTTTCATGTTTATTTTATTTTTGGTTTTTTTTTTGGACTATATTACTCAAGTTCCTCACCGAAGTAAGCATAAGTGTCAATTTTTATATCGAATCCCTTCTTTTGGTCCGATAAGGGAATATGGTTTTGAGTCCCGAGGAATTATTGGATGGCTTCATCATTCTAAAAAGGTCCATGGAGAAATGACATTTTTGGTCCTAAGAAATGAGAGATGGGTAAATGATATCAAGGGTGTGAATGGACATGTTTTTAAGGAAGAGTTTGGTTTCATCCAAGTCTTCGAAGAGGGTATGCATGGAACTTGTCTCAAATTTGGAGTCAATGTCCCTTCACTAGTCATTACATTGAATATTATAGGATTTTTTTCAAAAGTTTCATAACCTAAACCATGATGGTATAGATTTTCTTCATACATTACTGGTTCAAGGTGACCTTTTTCTTGCGAGCCAAGTCCTTTACCTTCCCAATTCATGTTCTTCATCATCTTGTGGACTTTGAAATAGTCTTTTGATTCATAGCAATCAACCATCTGATATTTGTATAGCCAAGAGCCATTAGAACCCTGAACGTGTTCATCCTCCAAGAGTCCATATTGCCTCCAAATTTTTACCAAGGTGATAAACCAGAGCTTCTTTCAAGTGGGGGGAATTGGGTCGTCCATAGCTACGTGGAGACAACAAAAGTTTGCTAATGTGGAAATAATTTTCAAGGGTGTATTCACCAAGACCTTGATGGGAAAAATTGATCTCAACATGTGAATATGATGTAGATGGTTGTGAGCTAGATGTAGATGCTTGGGATTGAAACAAAATGTCGGGATCAAGTTTTTTTATCAGCGATGGGGATGACACAAGGATCGTTGGATCTGTCTGTAGAAGGAAAATAATTAGCATGGTTAATGTTAACTCTTTATCGTCACGTGGAAATTTAATGTATTGGTGAAAAGTAGAGGGTATGGCTTGCATCGCATGCATCCATGGTTGACCTAAGAGGAGATTGTATGAGGTCTAAACATCAAAATTGTGGAAAATGGTTTCAAGCATCTACGGGCCCACTTGTATAGGAAAGGTGATCGTTCCAGAGGATTTTCATTCACTATTATCATAACCATGAATGGTTATAACATTATCTCCTAGACTAACATCTCTGTGACAAAGGAATCTCAACATTTTCATGGAATAAATGTTTAATGTTGATTTAATGTTGCTCCATTATCAATTAGAAATATTTTAACCTTGTGTCCGGTAATGTCTACTTCGATATACAAATATTTATTATTCTATAGGTTTGGATTTAATAGTTCCTGAGGACTAAATGACATTATGGGACTGATTGGTGAAAGATTAGCACTTATGGCTTGGAATTGCTAAATGTTAAGATTCTCATGAACACGTGCCTCTTGGAGAGCATGAGTGAGAATTTCTTGAAAGTTAGGCTACACTTTCAATAACTCCAAGAGGGAGATATGGGCAGTGTTTGCTGCTAGGTGTTTAACTAGGTCATAAGTACTAGAAGTGGAAGGTTTTGCATTAGATGCCATATTTCAATTATTTGGAGCAATAGGATTTAACATTTGAGGATTTGTGGAAGAAGTGGATGGATGGTTTGCTTTGTGGGAACCCAAATTTTATTTTATCATGTGGCCACTGCATAATTATGAGCTTGGAATTTTATGGTGGAAATGGTAGGAGGAATTTCTTCAACAAATGAAATTATCGAGTTGAAATCAACATTATTTGAAGATTGACCCTGTTCAGTAGCTTTTTTAGATTGGAAAACACCTTTAGATTATCATTGGGTGTTTTATTTGGTGTTAGGTCTTTAACCGCTATGTCTCCATTATCAATGAGGTCCTGGATGTAATGATGAATTCACATGCATCTATATGTTTGATGACCATCAATGTGATGAAAATCAAAATATGTATTGGGTTTATACCAAGAATGCTTAGGTTCCCCTTCAAAAAAGGTTTTCATGATAGGGTACATGACCATATATACACTTTCCAGTTGACATAAGACACTCAAAATGTGCTCTCCCAATGATGTAAATTGTAGTCATTTTTATCATGAGGAAGGGGAGCCTCTCTACTTGGAATAATGATGGGTTGTTTTGATTTGTTTTGTTTTGGTTGACTATTTTGTACATTGTGCACATTGTGATTATCGGTGAAACCATCATTAACAAAATTATAGTTCCTATTGAATTTTTAGGTTTATCCTGATGGTTATTGTTATTGTTATTATTATTGACATGATAAATATCCCTAGAATGAGGCTTCATTAAAGAATTTACAATGAGAGACTTTTCTATTTGAGTTCCTTTCTCTATAACTTCCTCAAAGATGTTGAGGCAATGCATATGCGTGTGACAAGACAACTCATTATTGAGATTTGGCATGAAGATACTAACTAATTGATTCTTTGGAATGGAACATGGAAAGCGTCTTGTAGTTCCTCTCCACCATTACAAGAATTGTGTAGAGCTTTCATTGGTTCATTGTTTTACATTGCAAAAATCCATCATCATTATTTCCAAGATGTGAAAGTGGTTATCGATCCCTTCAAAAGGTGTAAAACCAATCTAAGGCTTGTCCTCCTAAAATATGGTGCAATATAAAGATATCCTCAGTATGTCACTTCTTAACATGTCATGAAGAATTATTTAATATGTGTTCATGGGTAATTTTTCCTTTGTAATTATCAAATTAGGGTGCCTCGAAATATTTTGGAAAGGGTATACATAATATGTCCTTATTAAAAGGGTAAGGAAAAAAATCATCAAAATTGAATTGTTTGCATTGTTGTTGCATACCCAAAAATGTATCCTTCATCATTTTCCATCCTTGAGAAAATGGTGAAGTAGTTTATGGGATGTTGTCCAATTTTAAATTGTTTAGATTAGTTTTCTCTTATATGTTTTAGTATGAGTTTTATATGTATAATCTCTTTTCTTCTTTCATTCTTTATTTTTGGTGTTGTTAGTGACTTTAGAAGATATTAGAGCCAATTTTTTTCACATTACAGTGATTTGATCGATCAAGGATTGATTTTTCTTGGAAGATGAAGCGCTAGATTTACCTTTGTCATTAGAGCTTGTTTTACTTAGTCCGGTGTCATCATAATTATTTGATTTGGGTTGTGTATTATTTGTTGGCTTAGGTTGACCTCGTAGGTTTTTCAAAATGTCATCATCAAAATATGAAGGTATTTTTACTCCCATTTTGAGGAGACAGAGTAAAAATTGGTATTTATTTTTTTGCAAAAGGTTTTTGACTTGTTCTTGTTCCTCAAAAGAGATGTTATTTTGTTGGATCACAAGTTGATCTTTGTCTTCTTCGTCATAGCTAATATGGAAAGGATTTTCATCTTGTCTTCCAAAGAGACTATAATCTTAGTGTCTTGTTCCCACCATTTTGAAAGAGGGGATGAATGAAGAAAGGTGTGATTGATCACTCAACCCTTAGAAAATTGAATGCTAAGATGGAAGAGATTGAAGATTAAAGCTAATCAAATCTTAACAAGGTGAATTTTAAGATGGAAGAGATTTAAGTGATGGATATTGATATGCTCTACTCTTAGTAAAGTTAATGTTAATATAATAGAGGGTGAAAACGTTGATTTCTCGACCCTTAGAAAAGTGAATGCTAAGATGGAAGAGATTTAGTGATGAAGATCGATATGATCTACTCTTAACAAAGTGAATGTTAAGATAATAGAGGGTGAAAAGGTTGATTTCTCGACCCTTAGCAAAGTGAATGCTAATATGGAAGAGAGTTGAGATTGTTTGATTGAACCTTAAGAAATTGAATGTTAATATGGAAGAGACTTGTGATGAATATTATGATAACTCGACCCTTAGCAAAGTGAATGCTAAGATGGAAGAGGGGTTTGATTGATTGAACTTACTCAACCTATAGAAAAGTGAATGCTAGAATGGTAGAGGGGATGGAAAGATTAAACTTACTCAACCTCTAGAAAATTGGATGTTAGAATGGAAGAGGTTGAAAACAAAAGTTGATTTCTCAACCCAGTTAGAAATGTGGATTCTAAGATGGAAGGGAAATGGAAAGACGATTATTGTGCTTGACTCTTAACAAATCAAATATTAAGATACAAGAGGCTTAGTGATGAAATGGGAGTACTCAAATATAAACAATGTGAATGTTGAAATAAGAGGTGTAGAAATGATTATGCATAAAATTTTAACAAAGTGAATGTTAAATTTGTAGACATAGGATGGGCAAGTTCTTAGAGTTTAACAATTTCTATGATAGAATAATAAGATCGTGATGATGCTCGACCATGATGGAGTTCATATCAAGATGTCAAGACTTATATTGTGAATGAAGGTGCTCAAGTGAGGATGTGGGTATCTGTAACTCAAGGCTTGAATTTGATGGGAAGAAGTTGCTTAAACTTTGGGGAAGGAATCCAAATATTTAAGACTAAGGTAAAAAAAACTTGAGATGAAAAATCCAAATGAAGGATATTTGGAATATTCAAAAGAGATGATGATGGAGAGTGTATGATATGAGTGTGAAACATAAATTCAATAATATGTAAAAATAGATGAAAATTATGTTTATGGAAGGAGGGTGTCTAAATTTTGGTGGATTGGTAAAGGAGTGGCTTCCTAGAATAAATTTCTCTCCCTAAATGCAAAAAGACTACCCGAGAGAATGGGGTACTATTGTTAGTTTCCGGATTTACTTTAACCCTCTTGATATGATAAGTTGGATTGTAGTCTTCTCAAAGGATCAAAATGGGGTCACCAACATGGAAATGTTGGACTTAGTCTTTCAAAAAGGTGTATTAGTTAGTTGGGTGGGAGTTCCCATTTCATCGGCCATTTCACTCAAGGTGTTGACTACTTTGGGGCTTCAGTAGTACTCTTCACAATGAGTTTTTTTCCCATAACCATGCACTTCCCATAGTTACATTCAAAGGGAAATAAACCCATCTTTGATAAATTAATTAATATTTTTAATTAAAAAAATGTAATAAAATGGGTGATAGAGGTTTGCTTGAATCGATAAACAAGGAAACATGCAATTAGTAGTTTTACGAAAAATCCTCATCAAGAAAATCTTGTAAGAAATGAGTTAGAAGTTATCTTGAGGTAAACACAAGAGAAAACATGAAAAACAAACCCAAATTTTTGATTTTCAATATCACTTATAGATTGTGAGTAAAGATCATACACGTGAGCTTGATATGATTAGACAAAAAGGAAGTTAATGAAAAAATAAGTACTTAAAGTAATTAGCTCCAATAACCTTGTAAGAAATAATTTAAAACAACCCTAAAAAAGAGGTTATAAGAAAATGAGATTGCTGGAAAATACTAAAAATTAATGAAAACAATCGGAGAATGCTAGTGTGTGTACTTGAATGCACTAGTGTTAACGAGGTAATGCTAGTACATGTACATGAAAACACATAAACACATGCAATGAAATGTAAACACACATAGTATAACGTAGGCATGTGAAATGTAAATTTATTTGTAACACTAGCTCATGGATAAGAACAATAGTGTAGACATTGATACAAAAATGTGTTCACAGAGATGTTAGTGTATGCACATGCATGCTAAACGCAAATCATATAAAATCTAGAAGTGAATAAAATGTAATAAAAATGCCGAAGCTCCGGTTTTTGGATTTTATCCTTCTCTGTTGCACTTGAAATATTTAAACTTGAATAGCAACATTAGAATCACAGAAAAATAGAAATGATTAGATGACTAAAATGTAAACTAAAAAATTGCGTAAGTGAAAGATAAAGAAATAAAGATAACAAACCTTTCTCCAAGCTCTTCCTTGCAAACCTCAATGATAAGAATTCTTGAAGTATTAAACTTGTAGAATATTTTAGTTATTGTATTATGGATTCTATAATTAGTCTCCAAGTGAAGGAACAATAATGCTACAAGCAAAGATAGACATGAGGACGCAGATGTCAATTTTTTTCCGAAGTTGGCTATAATTACACAAAACTTCGAAGGATGATTTACAAAGGATTGAACCATTTTTTATAGCCGAGGGTGAGGCCGTGAATATTGGATGAAGATTTAAATGGGTTACAGGTTCATAATTGTAATTTCCTAAAAAACTCCATTTGATTTGGTCTCTGTAGTTGCATTTTTGCAGGGAAATGAATGTTTATATTTTGTTCGAGAAGATGGTTGTACGTGCAAATTTTCTCCCCCACTTTTTGTTGGGTTCTAGAAGTAGAGTTGAGTGGAGTAGGAGTAGATAAATAGGATTATTTAAATAACTAATGTAGTTAGTTATGATTTGTGAGAGGATAATTAACCATTTAATTAAATAAATGTTTAATTAAGTTAGTTAAAGGTTTATGAATTAATTTAATCAATTCCAAGGGGTATGATAGAATGTGTATGAATTAATTAATTTAATCAATCGATTCTAAAGGGGATGTTATCTAGTAGGATAGAATTAACTTAATTAATTCTAATGGGATGTGATTAACTTATTTAACTCCAAAGGATGTAAATAGGATATGAATAATCAAGGATAGGCTAGAAATAGGCATGTATTTTTACAATGTATATAGCTTGTTTTTAAAACTTTAAAGTCTATCAAATGGATGTCAAATCATCCTTTTTGAATGGGAATTTGGAAGAAGAAGTTTACATTGAATAGATAGAAGAATTCATATTATCATATGATAAGGAATATGTTTGCAAGCTAAATAAATCTCTTTATGGGCTAAAATAAGCCCCCAGAGCCTGTACTCAAGATTGGACAAGTATCTACAACAACAAGGGTTCAAGAAAGGTATTGTTGACAACAATATTTACATCAAAACTGAAGGTGAGAATCAATTGATTGTTTTTGTTTATGTTGATGACATCATTTTTGGAGGAAGTAAGGATGAGATGTGTCAAGAGTTTGCTGAGGAAATGCAAAAATAATTTGAAATTTCCATGCTTGGTGAGTTATCATTTTTCCTTGGATTACAAATTTCTCAATCAAAAAAAGGCATATTCATTTCACAAACCAAGTATATTAAGGAGATGTTGAAAAAATTTAGAATGGAAGATTGCAATCTAGTAAGCACACCCATGGTCACATGATGTAATTTGATCAAGGATGATGAATCTTTTTATGCAAACTAGACTCTCTATAGATCAATGGATGGAATTTATTTATATGTAACTACATCAAGACCGTATGTGATGCAAGAAGTAGGCATGGTAGCACATTTTCAAGTTGATCCAAAATAAATTCATGTACAAGATGTAAAAAGAATACTCAAATATCTAAAAGCTACAACAGATTATGGTTTTTGGAATAAAAAAGGTGAAGATTTTTCTTTAATAGCATATACAAATGTAGATTGGGCTTGTTGTATTGATGATAGAAAAAGTACAATTGGAGGTGCTTTCTTTTTGGGTAATATTTTAGTATCTTGGTTAAGTAAGAAGCAGGATTTTGTTTCTCTATCCACATCTAGAGGTAGAATATATTATGCAATATCATGTTACACACAAGTTTTATGGATGAACAGACACTGAAGGATGTCAAGGTAGAATTTGATTCTCTAATTTCTATACTCTATGATAATACTAGTGCAATAAATATCTCAAAGAATCTTGTTATGCACTCTAGAACAAAGCATATTCCCATTAAATATCATTTTATGAGAGAGAAAGTTGCATATAAACATGTTAAGTTGGAATACATTTCCACAAAAGAATATATTTTTGATATTTTTACAAAACATATTCTAAAAGAAACATTTGAATATCTCAGAAAAACTTTGGAGTGATATCTCTTTCAACAAGTTATTAAAAGGAAACATAATTTTAGGGGAATTTTTTTGAAATTTTTCCTTTGCCATTGATGCCAAAGGGAGAGAATTGAAAGTTAGGAGAAGTAATACACCAAGGGGGAGAATTAAAGCTAGGGGAGTAATAGATCAAGATGGAAGGTGTTGTAAGATGGTTGGTTGCCATCAATGAAAAAGGGGGATATTGTTGGAAATATTTTCATTGATGTCAAAGGAATGTTGATAAGTATCTCATATGTTAGAAATATTGTCATTAATGTTTACAGATGTGTGCCTCTTATGAAAAATATGATTCAATTTGAATTTTCATGTTGTGTGCCAAAGAAAACTATTTTGTAGTGTTATGTAGGTTTTGTAGTGTTCGTGGGTGTATGTGGTGTTCTACGGGTTTGGTAGAGTTCTACGGATATTTGTGTGTATCACGGGTTGTTATAGTGCCTCACATGTTGAAGGTTCAGACTGAAGGGTTTTGTGGATTTTAAATAATGCTGCTAAAACAAAGGATATATGTCGTGTAATAAAGAGAAATCTGTAGAAGTTAAGAAGTGTTGTGATACAAAGGAGGATAACCGCGCAACAAAGAGAAATCTACAAAATGTCTAGAATTTTCCGTGACGGTTATGAAATGCCATGGTACTAAGAGAAAAAGGGGGAAGTTTGCGTAAGTATTAAAAACTAAAAATATTCAAATTTCAAAGTATACTAAATCCGAATCATAATGAATATTAAAAAAGGATGTTGACTCATGAAAAGTCATTTTTTCATGAAATGAACATGATATATAAATGAATTCAATTGTTGAATTCATAAAAAGTGCTCATGGTATAATGATGTCATTTTAACAATAAAAGGAAGAGAGAAATAATAAATGAGTAATTAATAAATATATATCAAAAGGATTTGTGAAGAAATAAGAAGAGAAAATTCAAGACGATTAGAATGTCAAGTTTCTGAAGAAGATCGAAGAGCGAGAAGTGCATAAGAAAAGTGTAAAGTGTGGGCGTACATAATCAACATAAATAAGTGAATAATAATCTATATTCCATCATCATGTTGAACAAGCAACTACATTTGGTGGATCTTTGCATTGTTGAGTTTGTGCTCACTGGGATTAGCGTTTCTAGTGAGTTGGTGATTAGCCTTGTGGATTGGTGTCTTTAGTGAATTGGATCTCACGAATCAAGATAATTTTTCTCTAGGAATTGGGTATATGTTCCTCCAAAGTAGGTTTTTTTATATAAACATTTATAAAATGATTAATTTTGTGATTGGATTTGGACAAGAGCTCCAGCTTTCTTCTCTTTGTGGTTTTTCTACCGAAAGGGTTTCTACATAAATATTATATTGTACAACTATTATATCCTTTGTAATTACTTATGTTATGAATGTTAAATTTTAAATTATTAAAAACTTGATAATATTGATTTTCCCCCTCTCGGATAAGTTTGTTTTATACAAGAATCTTGTACAACCAAGAAGGAACTTTGTGTACTTGATTAATGGATCTATATAACTTTGTATCTCTTTTTTTAGTATTATTGTTGATTGCATGGTTGAATTCTTATAATTGAATATGGATCTACTTTGGTTACTTATAGTTAGAATATACTAGTTCCTACTCATGACATTAACCCTCTCTCCTTCTTTCTTATACTCCCTTTAACCTCTCTCCAAGATAATTCCTCCTTGTACATTGTATAAGTAGTTTGCCATGTGTTTAGTGGAGTATACCTGTGTGATCCCTGACCTAAATTTCACTCCAAAATTTTATTTAGTTTACATTCAATAATGGGATCCTCCCCATACCCATGAAGGAGGGGCTTAACCCTGTGACAATTGGTAAAACCAATAATCGCACTATGAAAAATTATTTCACCAACACATTTATCTCAATCCATTAATAATTTTGATCTTAAATGATTAGTTCATACATGCATCTTTCTTAATTTAATGATTTTGTACACTTATTACCCATTATTGACTAATCAAAACCCACTTTTTGAATATATAACACATCTTCAATAGCCACCTTTTCTAATTTAAAATTTTCAATATGCACCTAGTACAAAAAAATCCCATGATTTACAAATATGTTTGGATAGATTTTTTCTAATATGATGGACTCATCCCATGTAATGTTAATAATAAAAATTTTAAATTCATAAGTTATCCCGATCAACGTAGTGGAAATTGAGTGGGAAAACCTTTCGTAGTTACCTATAACAACATACTTACCCTACCCATTCAAATTACCTCTAATCACGTATCCTTGAGAATATCTAGGAGATCATGAAAAAAAACACCCAATTACTAAATCACCCTCTCAATATCATAAGACAACTAAGTCTCCATGCATTCCATACTATAGTTGTAGGCCATTTTGTAAAGTTACATCCTATATCAAATATCATTTCCAAGTTTTAGAGGTCATATTAGGGTCTTCATTTCCAAAACATATTATTATACACATCCTTCTCACATTCACCGGGTGAAAACTATGAAGTGTTTGTGTTTCTTAACAATATTGCTACATATGCATCGTAGAGAAACTTCATCTAATTAGACTAACCCATTTGTAGGTATTCAAAGAGGAGAGCTAAGGTTTATAGAAGATGAATCCCTAATTTTAAGCATAATAACAATATCAAAATTATGAAAACATTAATTTAATATATAGATATAGAAGATCATAGTTGTAGAGGAAGAATTTAGTAAAACTATGGAATGGATAAATCCACCCATGGAGGAAAATTCCATCTAGGTGAATTTTCACTAGATATGTTCTTCATCTTCCTCTTAGTTCAGGGATAATTTTAGTGGCGAATATTTGTAATATGGAGAAATTTTCATTTTAGGAAAATTTGAAAAGGTAATTTTTCAGAGCGGGTCGGTGTCATGTTCGCCTAAAATTTACAGTATATTTTTTTTTGGGGGTCGGCTTCACCTTCATTTGAAAACATCCCCTATAAAAACCTAGTTGATTCTTGGGTATTATACTACGGTACTACCACAAGTAGCTTACCAAATTACCAATACCGTGAAGTTTGAACTCGCATACTCTTAAGCACCAAAGATTGTATTTAGCTTGTTAGGGTTAGTTTTTGATGCGCGACAGGATATAGTTGACACATGACAAAGAGGTATTATAGACGCATGACAAGGAGATATTGCATACACGCGACAAGGGGGTAAGCAGTTGACGTGCGAGAGGAATAGAGTTGATGTGCGATAGAGACAGTGATGCCTTATTAATGCACGATAGAGAGAGTTGGCACACAAAAATGGCGTGCGATTGACATGTGACAAGGATAGAGTTGATGTGCGACAGAGCTAGTTGACGCCTTGGTGATGCACGACAGAGACAGTTGATGCCTTGTTGACCTGTAAACTATTCTCGGATTGAAAAAGGAAATCATTACAAGTAAGAAAGTGATGTGCAATTGCTTGCGTATCCACACCACGCTGGATTTATTGACATGAGCTGTAAATGTCAAAAAATAGTGGGAATTTATATAACATTAAATTGTATCACAATAAAAAATCAATAAAAATGACGAATGAAAACGAATTATACTTACAATAAACATGGAAACCGAACGTCGATTCAAGATATTTCTTATCATCTTCAACGAGTGTTGCCTTCGTTATAACAAAGGGTAAGAGGAGTCATTAACGCAGCGTCAACAAGGGCCATTGGCCGCACGCCAATAGCCCTTTGCCTGTTGATTCCCATTAATGGCCCTTGTTGACACACGTCAACATGACGCCAGCGAGCTCTTTTTCACGTGCATCAACGAGGTGACAAAGTGTCGAAAAATTTGTAGTCTCTCTAGCTTAGAAAAGCGGCGAAAATTTGGTTCTGGAAAATCACAAATTCACCTTTCACCGAAATCGGTTATGGGGATATTCACCGGGCATTTTCCACCTCCAATTTTCTAGAGGTGTCTTAAAATGAACCATGTCTTAGTTTTAGAAACAAGCACTCTCTGAACCATGCATGGAATCCCTTCCATGCGTATCTCATACTATTTATTTCCAAATTTTCATAATATCTCAATGAAACTTTCCACAACCTTTCTATACATTTTTATATCAATTTTAATCCATCTCAATACTAAAATTGGTGTAATATATTCTAACCCTAAGCTACACATATTTATGTAACTTTCAAGATATTGTATGAGATTTTTATAATTAGAATACATGTATTTAGAATATGTGTGATTCTAGTTCATATTTGCACATAGAAATGAGATCATAAATTAGATTAATAGCTAGTTTTAATATTATATTTTAGTGAACCTATTTGTTTAAATTTAACATTCGACATATAATTTTTTATTTTTTCCTTGGGGTTTCAGATCTAAATCCCTTCTTGTTAGTTTTACACTAGTATTTATCCTCTTATATATTTCCAAAATCCTAACTCCATTTGGGAAACAATTAATTTCTATATTCATATTACATCTATATAACGTAAATCTACTACTCTAACACATCATAGTGCTTGATGTTGAGTTATGGAGCTCAATTACTTCATTTTAGCATGCAATTGGAACTTGCTAGAAAATACAAAGAACTAGTGTCGGTAAAGGGCAACGACATAGGTCGGGAAGAGCGGCATCGGTCAAGAAAGTAAGAATCGAAACGATTAGGCGTAACCAAAGTTTCGGTTACTCAATGCAAGGATGTTTTAATTAACTCTTGGGAATTAGATCTATTTTTAGCATTAAAGTATTTCTATTAATTGTAATTATATGGCTAAGTGCCTTAAGTCTATAAACGACTATATAAGCATTAAACCCAAGGTTTATAAGTAAGAAAGAAGAGAATTAACAAGAATTAGAAAGAACTCAAAAAGGTTGGAGAGAGAGAATTCTTGGTGATGAAGCAAAAGCTTGATGGAAAGAAAGTACTGTACATTTGAGAGGTGTGGAAGATTGTAAATATTCATTGTATATCTTTTCAAAGCTTTGGATAATAGATTGGCTTGTTTCTTGGTGGACGTAGCCCACACTAGGTGAACCATATTAAATCTGGTGTTGATTTATGTCTCTTGTTTTGTATATTTCTTCTGGTAGAATATTCAATTTTATTTGCATGTATGCTTAGATTTGATATATTGTTTGTACAACCGGTGTGCTAACCCCAACAACTGGTATCAAAGCTTTGTTTGAGGGTTTTATGTGTTGACATATTTACTCATAGAGGGTTTTCTAATTGAGTGGGAGCTACAACAATGGCAGAAGAAAATAAATACAAGGTAGAGAAATTTGATGGCCAAAATTATCAATTATGGAAGATGCAGATTGAGGATTATCTGTATCAAAGAGATTTGTACTTACCGTTGGATGAGAAGTCTAGACCTACGAAGATGACTGATGAAGAATGGAAGATTCTTGACATAAAGGCTTTGGGATCTATAAGATTGAGCTGGCAAAGATCCGTGGCTTCCAATATTACGGTATGTACTTCTATGGTAGAGTTAATGAAATCTCTTACAAATTTATATGAAAAACCTAGTACTTCAAATAAAGTTTATTTGATGAAAAAACTATTTAGTTCTAAGATGTGTGAAGGTGAATCTGTTTCTATTCATTTGAATGATTTTCGATCTATTGTAAATCGCTTAAAATTAGTTGCATAATGTTTGTTTGATGATGAATTAAAAGCACTTTTATTCTTATGTTCTTTGCACGATAGTTGGGACAACTTGGTAATGCCTATTAGTAATACAACACCGCTAATAATATTTTTAAGTTTGATGATGTGGTTAGTATAATCTTGAATGAAGAAATTTGCAGGAAGAGTACAGAGGAATCATCATCTAGAAATGCTTTAAATGTAGAAAGCAGGGGCATGCAAAAGGAGAGATCTAAGAGTAAGAGTAATGGGAAATCAAAGTCAAGGGATAGCAAATCTAAATCTAGAAGTAAGGGAATTACTTGTTGGAAATGTGGAAAGAAAGGACATGCAAAGAAAGATTGTTGGTCAAAGGATAAAGAGAACCAACAACCAGATAAAGGTAAAGAAGTAAATATTGTTACATCAGAGGTAATGCAAGATGATCTTATTCTTTCTTTAGATAATAGAATTGAATCATGGGTTTTAGATTCAGGAGCTTCTTTCCATGCAACTCCTAATAAGGGTTATTTTAGAAATTATGTCCAGGGCAATTTTGGGCATGTTTATTTGGGTGATGATGAACCTTGCAGTATTATTGGTAAAGGGGAAGTTCATCTAAAATTGTAGAATGGAAATACATGGGTATTGAAAGATGTGAGGCATGTGCTAAGCCTTAGGAGGAATCTTATTTCTGTAGGGAAACTAGGTGAATCTGGTTGCATGGTTACTTTTACAGGAGACTCTTGGAAAGTCACTAAGGGTGCTTTTGTTGTGGCAAGAGGTAAGAAGGTAGGAACGTTATATTTATCTACCTATATTACTGATTCTTTTTCTGCATTATCTACTTCAGATTCAGATGCATGCATGTGGCATAATCAATTGTGTCATATGAGTCAAAAAGGAATGCAGATCTTAAAGGCTAAGGGTAAGTTATTAGATTTGAAAGATTTAGATCTTGATTTCTGTGAGCATTGTATCTTTGGAAAGCTAAAGAGAGTGAGATTTCTCAAATTTAGGGCAACTAAGAAGAAGCGAGAAATTGGAGCTTGTACACTCGGATGTGTAGGGACCAACTCGAGGTATCTTCTCATGGAGGATCCCAGTATTATGTTACTTTCATTGATGATGCTACAACAAAGGTATGGGTTTATTGTATTAAACATAAATTTGATGTTTTTGAGACTTTTACAAGATGGAAATCCCTTGTTGAGAATGAATCAAATTATAATTTAAAGTGTCTTAGATCTAACAATGGTGGTGAATACTGTAGCAAGGATTTCAATGATTACTATTCAGTAAATGGGATACGTAGAGAAAGAATGGTTCAAGAACACCACATGAGAATGGTGTTGCAGAAAGAATGAACAAGACAATCATGGAACATGCTAGAAGTATGAGGATACATTCTGGATTGCCCTTGCAGTTTTGGGCAGAAGAAGTTGATACAATGGTTTATTTGATTAATCGTGGGCCTTCAAGTTCACTAGATGGAGGAATACCAGAGGAAGCTTGGACCGGAAAAGAGGTAGATCTTTATTTTCTTAAAGTTTTTGGTTTAGAAGATTTTGTGCATGTTGATAAGGAAAATAGAAAAAGTTGGATGCAAAATCCAAGAGATGCACTTTCATTGGTTATGGATCTAGTTATTTTGGTTTCCATTTTTGGGATTTAGCGAATTCTAAAATTATTAGGAGTTGTGATGTTGAATGGAATGAAAAGAGAATGTACAGGGATCAAATTTTGGTACCCAAAGATAAGAAAATTGAGAAGTTTATTGATGAAAATGAACTCTCGGGTTTTAAAGAAACACCTACATAAATACACAGTAACCGTGGTTGGTTAGTCCGATGACTACAATCGATCGAGATGAACCATTGATTCTGAGAGGATCAAAACCGGCATCAGTTAGCAGAACTGACATCGGTTAGAGGTGACTGGCGTTGGTCACTATCAAAAGTTGATAGCAATGTCCAGGAGGCCCAAATTGAGTAACTGGTACCCCAAACTCCTGTGAGAATGTCACAAAGGGTAAGTAAACTTCTAGAAATATTTACACATTCTCTATTTTATTTATTATTTACTGATAGTGATGAACCAGAGAGCTTTTAAAGAAGCAATGTAAGATAAGACTCACGTTCAGTGGGAGCATGGCATGGATGAGGAGATGGACTCCTTGGAACATAACCAAACTTGGGATTTGGTTAAGTTGCAAGCGGTAAGAGAACATTGAAAAAAAGTGGCTTTACTGAGAATCAAGGAAGAAGAGGGTGGACAGAAAAGGTACAAGGCAAGGCTTGTAGTAAAGGGATTTGCATAGAAAAGCGTGTATTGACTTTAGTAAAATATTTTATCCTGTTGTTAAGATTACTTCTATTCATACTATATTGAGTTTAGTTGCAGTAGAAGATTTGAATTTAGAGCAACTAGATGTGAAGACGGATTTCCTTCATGGTGATTTGGATGAAGATATTTATATGCAGCAACTACTTAGGTATGAAGTCAAGGGTAAGGAGAAATTAGTGTGCAGGTTGAAAAAGAGCCTATATGGACTTAAGCAAGCTCCAAGGAAATGGTACATGAGGTTTGATAGTTTTATGCATGAGCATGGTTACTTGAGATGTGAATCTGACCATTGTGTTTATTTTAAGAAGCTTGAAAATGGGGGCTATATTATTTTGTTACTATATGTGGATGATATGCTCATTGCAGGATCTAGTATGCAAGACATTGGTGACCTTAATGGAAAGATAGCTCACACATTTACAATGAAGGATTTAGGATCTGTAAAAAGAATCCTTGGCATGAAAATACATAGGGACAGGAAAAACAAGAAATTGTATTTGTCTCAGGAGGATTATATCTATAAGGTGCTAGAAAGGTTCAACATGTAGAATGCAAAACCTGTTAGCACACCTATGGATGGACACTTCAAATTGAGCAAAGATCAGTTTCCTTCATCACATGAGGAGGTCAAATACATGACATGAGTGCCATATGCTTTAGTAGTTGGAAGTCTCATGTATGTTATGGTTTGTACAAGACCATACATTGCACGGGAGTTGTGAGTAGATATATGGCTAATCCAGGTAAAGAGCATTGAAAATCAGTCCAATGGATACTCAGGTATTTGAAAGGGACATCTAGCATGTAGTTATGCTATGGAGGTTCGGATATTTCATTACATGGCTATGTTTATTCGGATATGGCTGGAGATTTGGATAGTAGGAGGAGCACTATTGGATATATTTTCATAGTAGGTGGAATGGAAGTTAGTTGGATTTTAAGATTGTAGAAGGTTGTGGCTTTGTCTACTATAGAGGTAGAGTATGTTGCAGCTACAGAGGCTAGCAAGGAGATGATATGGATGAGTAGGTTAATGGAAGAGTTAGGAAAGGAGCAAGGTGATTGTAAATTGTTCAATGATAGTCAAAGTGTAATTCATTTGGCAAAGAACTCGAGTTTCATTTGAGAATGAAACACATTCAATTGAGGTATCACTTCATATGGTAGGTATTGGAGGATGGACAGTTGAATCTGGAAAAGATTCATATGAGCAAGAACCCTGCGGATATGCTAACAAATCCATTAGCAAAGGAGAAGTTGGAGCTACACTCCACTTCTATTGGTCTTCAAGTTTGAGACTTGAAGAGGAAGAAACAAAGCCAAGGAAGGATCCAAGAATGACATTGTACAGGTATGGTGCAGTAATTAAACTCCAAGTGGGAGATTGTTGAGTTATGGAGCTCAATTACTTCATTTTAGCATGTAATTAGAACTTGTTGGAAAATAGAGTAACCGGTATTGGTTAAGGGCAGACCGGCATCAGTCAGGTATGACCGACATCAATTAATCAAGTAAGGAATGCAGACGGTGGTTAGGAAGAATCCGTGTCGGTTACCTGTGCGAGGATGTTTTAATTAACTCTCGGGAATTAGATCTATTTTTAACATTAAATTATTTCTATTAATTGTAATTGCATGGCTAAGTGCCCTAAGTCTATAAACGACTATATAAGCATTACATCTATGGTTTAGAAGTAAGAAAGAAGAGAATTAACAAGAATTAGAAAGAACTTGAAAAGGTTGGAGAGAGAGAATTCTTGGTGATGAAGCAAAAGATTGATGGAAAGAAAGTACTTGAACATCCGAGATGTGTGGAAGATTTAAAATATTCATTGCATATCTTGTCAAAGCTTTGGATAATAGATTGACTTGTTTTTTGGTGGACGTAACCCACACTTTGGGTGAACCACATTAAATGCGGTGTTGATTTATGTCTCATGTTTTGTATATTTCTTCCGGTAGAATATCCATTTTTATTTGCATGTATGCTTATATCTCGATATATTGTCTGTACAACCGGCAGTGTGCTAACCCCAACACTTGATTACGTGGCACTCAAGTACATCATAATCAAATACGGCTATTTCCTTATCATTATGATAAAGTGTTCCATATATCTAAATTTAATTTTTCCTTTCTCATGGAGATTACTCTTAGCAAAACTAAATCTAAGATTGTTTTATTCATTTTGATCCCACACATATAATAGAAAATATATTAGTTACAAAGCTCTTTACATATATATACATGATAACATGTTAGTTATAAAGATCTTTACATATATTCTTGATGAATATGAACTTTATTGGATTTATAGATTGCCTTTAGGATCCATACAACATTCCAATATATAGCACATATTTTCCTTGTGCTCTTCTTAATATATATTGGAAATCATTTATCTTTAGTAATAATCACTCAAGTAAAGTAAAAACCCCATGAAATATTTTTGGATTATATATTGCACTATAATACTATGATTTCATATGGACCTAAGCACCCCAATAAAAAAATTAATTGATTGAGGTGTTGATTCTTTAGTCTAATCTCAAGATCCAAATGAACAAGTCATTTTCTTAATTACACATCCTTTAAGGATATCTACAAAATGGTAAAATTATATGAGACTAATCTCATGGAATTTAACATGTTAGATTATGATACCATGTAGTCATCTATTACTTAGGGAAAAATCAAGAAAACCCCCATAAAAATGCGGTATAAATTATACTAAGAAATTTAAAACTACTAATGTTGTATGAAAAAGTATTGAAATGAGTTAATGAAAAAGTATACACCATGATAAAAATTATTTTTTTAACCTCCCGACATTATCTAATGAAAACGGATTAAGAGTAATCTACTTTGAATTCAATTACCTACTATCACCGATATGAAAATTATAGGGACCTAAGTTTGATGAATGTTTCTCTTGTAATTATCACCAATATCACAAATACTCCATGAATAGAAGTTTTAGAATTTACAAGAAAGTATAAGAGCTTATTAATAACAACAATGTTTCTTTATAATATCTTGAACCACTTGTCAACATGATGATTTCTCAACCTAATGAGTGCATACAATTATTCATCGATCCATTACCTAATCATGTTAAAACACGAAGGAAGGTGATGTCCACATGGCTTATCACAAAATATATCCTTTGAAAACTTTTACGAGTGATTCCCATCTTATTTATAATATCATTGGTGTTACACATAGTGCACATAAGTTTTAATGCATATTAGCTTCTCTAATTCATAGATTCATCCAAATGAATATTAAGCATCTAGACCCATATTCATTTATACATATATGGATTCACAACCAATTCAAAGTGTTAAGTTAGAAAAAGGATCTAGATGTAATATTCCCACAATGGAACTTATAACATATATTAGCTATTCTATGAGAGACATCTTAGGTAGCACCTTTATTATCATTTAGGGAATGGAAACCAAAAAAAATCACTTTGAGGCATTGTTTTCTAGTAAAAAAATAGACCTAAGATAATGGACACAAGGTTCCTCGTACTACCTTCCAATGAAATAGTCAATATGTTCCTCATATTCTGTGGATCCATGATTTCTGAATCATTCCATTAAAAATTGATAGATACTTTAAGTTAATTAATAATAAGGGGTGACTATTCCTAGTATATAATAGTAGTACCCTCTTCACTCTAATCATTAACATATTGTTGTTCCTTCACCAAAACCAATGCCTCATATTGATACACAATAATTGTAGTATACTACATCAAGTATTAGTTATCTTTCTTGACATAAACCTCAACACTCTATGATAGAGCATCATCATTTGACACACTATGAATCCTACTCCTTGAATATGTCATGTGTTATCTATTCATACATAAAATACTAGTCTAATATAATTTATATAGACTTGACCCGTGAAGTATACCAATACAATCTCTTTCACACTAAGATCCTATGGATACTTTGACTAATAATGACCCTGGATCAAAATCACATTATATGATCAAGAATGATGGTACTAAGTATCATAGTACACTCAGATATACGTTTGATACATAGGTCACTACACACTAGCAAACACAACTAATTTAGATTAATTACATATTGCACATCTCGATGAAATACACCCCTTAGAAATTATTATTGGACTATATCATTTTCATACACACACTATAACATTATTATCAATTCATGTATACTTTCTTTCCTAGTCCTTATTTTTTTCATTACCCAATGATGTAACACATATCATGGTTTTTTTTTGTGATTGTTTAGTGAACAATACTTACCCAGACCCCACATTTATTTTTTTCACTATTCCTAGCTAGTCCTAGGTCCATTAACTTGTCTCATTTACATTCTTGTTCTGTTATTATATAAATAAAAAAACAATAACATCATGAAAATAAAAATCAAAACACACATGTGACATGTTTAGTCCTTTATTAGCTTTAATCCCTATAATCATTCATATTTAGAACTTTACATTCTTTATAGAACTCAAACTTCATTAAAAATTAAGCAATTAAAACTTATCTCCATTACATACATTACAACTCCTATAACCACTACTATGGGATTACATCAATGTCGGGGGTTATTATATATTGAGCTTATTTGATCAAATATTTAGCACTTTGATGGATTTTTACAACCATCAATCCTAGGGGATATCCACCACATTGGAATAATACCAACACTATGGCCATTGATATGACCATTATTTTCATAAGCACTTCTTTATACTTTTCCCATTGTGTGCACCAAACTACTTTATTACTTAAGATGCATGATATATCATCCTCTATTTAATGAAAACATTTCTTACTATAAGAAACCTACTTGATTATGATCCATTCTTACTTGCATTTACTATTCTTACAAGCTCGCTACTATTGTCTTTGATCTCTTGTTTTGGTTATCATTGATTGCTTACACTACACTTCTTGCTTATACCATTGATTTCTTATAGTATGCTATTTTTCTACACAATTCTTTTCTTTATGACATGATTTATTTGAATTATCTATTATATTTTGTGTTACATGATTTAAGTGTGAAGTGACATTATTTTATTTTATTGCTATATGAACTTGTTTAGTATACGCTTTGGTTGTTATAAAATATTGACTAATTTTATAGGTTTGTGTTAACAAGTCTTATATTCATTGATTTCTTTAGGAAATTTATTGCTTTAAATTATCTTTAAACTTATGTGTTACATGTTTTGGTTGTTGTGTGAAATTGATTTCTTTGAATGCTTCATTCACTTGAGCATTGTATTCCCTTATTATTATATGACATTGATCAATTGACTTCTTTTTACACTTTTGTGATTACAATGTGATAATATATGATTTGATGGGTTAAGGAACTTTTTTGAGTTGTAATATTATTTTCTCTAGTTGCTATGTGTTCTTCTTTGTTATCTTTTTAGTTTTTTCTATTCTTATGTTCTCAGTATGTATTGATTTATTTATACACATGGTGTGTTTATTTTCTGAACTTTTATGCTCTATAATTGTTTTCTCATATACCATGGATTTATAAGTGTGATTTACATTTTTTTGTTCAATAACCATCTATATTTGGTTTCATACTACCACACTTTATTCCTACAATACATCTCTTTCTATATCCTTAGATGAAAATAAACATTTTATGAAACATCACTTGTTATATGTTTTGACAAGTTACAACATTCCTATGGTATATTGCTTCATTCCTACAAGTCTTACTTGTTATATCTTTAGACTGAAAGAAACATCCTAAGACATTTTAGTTTTTATATCATTTGATTAGATCAAACATCCTATGACACATTGCTTAAATTTCTTGATTTATTTTTGTTAGATACACACGGTTACAACATACACATGATGTGAATTCCTACACAATTTTTTTGTACACTTATGCCTAAATCCTTCTAATATTATCTTAAACTATGGCCATCTTATTATTATACTTAAACTTTATGCATATATCTTCATTGTATACTTACTCCCTTTTACACATTCTACCTCCATTCCCTTATCTTCCTTATGATCTCTTATTGGGAATCACTTCCTTCTCTTGATCCTTACTGGGTCCTAATACATAATTCTACAAACTCTCCCTTCTATCCTAATACCTATTTGACCATTTTCAACTATCTTATGTACCCTAGCCTTGAATTATTCTACTTACTCCTTCTAATGTCTTCTCTTTCGGATGCATTTTTATTTTCTTATGTGCATTCATTTCTTTGTTCCAAAACATCCTCTTTAACTACAAGCATTCTTTCTTCATCATTTTTCTTCAAAACTACCTCTTGTTGTGCTCACCTTCTTGGGTGAACCTCTCTTTTCCTCTTTTCATGACATCTAATTAGATTCCTTTCTCTATCATCCCTCCTTTTTCTCTATCTCTATCAAACAATTTTTGCAACCTTCATAATTGGTTTATCCTTGTTATTTCTTTTAGGGAAATATCAAAGTATTTCCATAATTCCTCCTAAATACTCTACCAATCATCACTCGTAAAATCCTCTCCACACATTCCTTTAATATTTACATGGACCTCTCCCTTGTTTATGTTATTTTTCATTATATGCATTTCTTTTGTTTCCTTTGTGAAAATCTATTATTTTCTATCTTCTTCCTTTGGAAATGTTTCCTCACTAGTGTGCACTCTTTTTTCTGTACACTCCTTTTCTCCCTCAATTGGGAATTTCACTCATGTGTGTTTTTCTTTACTTAGCTGGACAATTTCTTTCTCCATATCCATCACATGCAATATGCACAACTACATCCACTCTATCTCTATCACCTATATACATGATCTCATATCATCCTCCTTGACCCTTTAATCTTCTCCTTGATTCTTATAAGTTTTAGGTGCAATATGCTCATGAACTCTCATCAATATGGCGTATAGTCTTCAACCCTTTCCTCCTCACTTTAATTTATTTTTCTTCATCACAACGTGCTCTCGGGTCATTCCATGTTATTATTTCACCCATCACTTAACTCTTAAGATTCCTTTCTTTTTGGTTCTCTCGCGATCCTAAACTTTTCTGCTATGTGTGCCCCATCTTCCTTTCCTTAATATACCAACATATGGATTTGGTTCAAAATGCCTTCCTCCTATAATGGTAATAGATGAAAATTATTACCATACTTTTGTACTCTCATTTTGTTTATTCTCCCGTCAAATAGAATCTCTCAATCATACTTCCATGGTCTTCCCAACAAGACATGACATGCATCCATCGGTAGGATTTTCCATATCATGCAATCATTGAATCCTATGACCTTCATCACCACATTGCATTACTCTCATGTAATGAATTATTTACCTTCCACTAACCAATTCACTCTATATGGGTTACGATGCCTTCTATAATCCAATCCCAACTTTGAAACCATTTCCTTCAACACAAAGTTGTCTATATTTCCACTAACCATGACCAAGAAAAACCTTCCCTTGGTCTTGAACCTTATGCATAATATCTATCACCTTTCCTCCTATGACATTTCTGTATAATATCCAACACCTTCTCCTCACCATTAAATTCTCTTCTTCACTCTATGCCCCATGCTTTCTCCTTTACACAATTTATGAATGCTCTCTATGTCACATCCCCAATCATTCAACTACTTGGTGTAACCATTTTCCATAGGTAATGTGGTGTCTTGAAAACATTATGCATGTTTATCTTCACACTAAGAGATTCATCATCTATGCCTTCTCTTCTTGTGAAATTTTTGCACAATCTCCACACAATCCTTCTCATTGTGTTGTCATCTCCATACTTAGTCTCTTCTTTTCCCCAATGCATTTATCTTACACATTCTCTAGTCTACCATATATCCTATATGAAACATCCTAGGAAAGTATTGGGATTCTACCTCTAATATTCGTACCTATTAAAAGACATGCCTTGGATTCAATACTTATATGATATATACAATTTCTCTTTCATAAACTCATTGATCTATTTGAGCTTAAGACCTTATATGCATTCTTCCTTCATGGCTTCTAGTCTAGTCCTTACACCTTTAAGTTCAATCAATATCTCCTTTAGCATTTTTTCTACTACGTAATTACTTTTTCTTTTAAAAAACTTGTATTGGCAACATCCTTTATTTTATGTGTAGTAACATGAATCCCTAGTCATTTTATCAGCATGGGTGTTTTGTTCTAAGTGTCTAATTTTATTTACCCACTTTTCTCATAGTGGAGAAAAATATTCTACTAGCTACCTTAAATTCAACATTATGCTAGTTTCCTCTCACAAATATCTTTACTCTCCTCCTAAAGTTTTGCCATTACTCTAATAACAAATGTTGCGGGGTCATATATAGTAGGGTTCCTATGGGAATCATAACATAATGGATTATTACAAAAAAATGAGATACCTTCACCGATCTCAAAATACCTTGTGGTGTCTACAATATGAATTCTCAACTATGGATCTTACATGATTTATATAGAATTTGATGCAACCTTATCAAACTTCTCTAGATAATTTCGTATTTTATTTTCTTCTTAAACTTGTCACTTTTTCTCTAAATATATTCTCTATTTTCACTATGATTCCCCTCCTCTATATCTTTTTATTTTGAGCTATCTAGATGGTAGTTTCAATGGAATTTATTCACATGCCTTCAAAAAAAATTTCCATTAAGTCTTTAAACTAATTTTTTGTTCATTTGGTTATATTTACGATTCATCGTAATGAGATTAGATTTGAAAAATACCAATCACACTTGTTAGATATTTTTCATACACCTCATCTTTCTTCTTTTCCTCCCTCTAGTAAATAATTTCCATAGGAAAGGTGTCTTCATTAATCCTTTTTCCCTTATAAATATCTTATTCTTTTATCCTATTCATCCACCTAATCTTCTTTGCACACACCCAAATCCAAGGTTGTGAATTCAACAATGTCGCATAATCATTGTTCTCACTAATTTTGTGCAATACAACTATCCCCACTTTTTCCAATTTTGTTTATACTCCATGCTCATATGTTGCGTACTATCCCTCATAGATCCTATCTTCCCTCCTTAAATGCCTTTTTTGCTTCATTTTCACACTCACTATGCACTACCTATTATTGCATAAATTCTCTACAAAAATTTACACAATTGCTTACTACCGCATTAAGTCCTCCATATTTCCTTGGTGCTTTATTTACTCATATGTGCACCCACTTCTTGACAAAAAATGTTATGCAATATTGTTGTGAACCTTGGATACTCTTTCATCACTATGTTATTTTACTATATATTTCTATAATACTCTCATTCCATCTTTTACTATTTTAATGAGATATATACATATGTGCTTAATATAATTCTAACTTATGAATCTTGCACATTTTTAGGCTTACAATGTTTTATCTCATGAATATTACAAAATAATTATGCTTATAAATGGTTATTAATAATTAGATACATTGTACCACATTTTAGTTCATACACTATATATGATTTATACCATTGATGATGTTTCTTGTATAATTTTACACAACCAACTCTTTTTAGTTTGAGCTAAATGATCCTTTGCAACATCCCACATCTCAACATGGGGCATATTATGGGGTTTAATAACATATTATTGCATATTTAATATCTACAAAGTGCTTTGAATGAAATGTATAATGATTTGCAAATAGGTATTCTAATAAATTACATTTTAAAAATGATATATATTCACTTAATAGGCTCGATTTCTAGATATGGAATCACCTAATAGGCTAAAGTGCTAGTTTATGCGTCACATAGTCAAACTAATTGCTATAAAAATATTCACTTGGCAAGATCAATTTATAGATATGTCTTCACATAGTAGGCTTGATTATTATAGTTTTCTTACATATTTTATATCCCGCATATGACACCGGTGGCATACACGTGTTCATGTTTCATGATTTTTACTTTCAATCATTGGTATTTGTTAATATTGTATAAACATCTTGAGTCAAATTTAATACACATTTTTTCATGTGGTACATGGGATCACATGTTTGGAAAAATAGAAAGGAGAATATAATACACACATTTCATTCAATTACATGTATTGTCCTTACAGAGGTCTTCATTTTTAGCTATTTAAATTTAACTAAGAAATTTTCAATTGCTAGATTAATATGGGGAAATGTAGTATCCTAAATCTAGATAAATGGCATTTAGAAATTAATTCAAGGAAATTATCTCACCCCATTAAATATTATGCACTTAAATTACTAGCTCCCACATGCATCTATCTCAATTTAGTATTCATGTCCACTAGGTCACACTTGTTACTCATTATTGACTATTTAAAAACCCATTTTAGTAATATAGAACACATCTTCCTACCTCTCTAACTAAAAATAATATTTTTCACCTTAGAAAGACAAATTGGTCATAACAGACAAATCCAATTGGAATAATTTTTCATAAGTTGAAAAATTCATCCTCAACTATCTTAACGGTCACTTGTTCAAATTCACAACTTAGCCCAAAAATCCTAATTCAATTAAGCAACAAATTCTTTTGTAAACTTCACATATAAAAGCACACTTACCATACATATTCAAAGGCACTCTTATCAAATGTCTTTTGAACTACCTAAGATATCACAATAAAAGAAACCAATTGTTAAATCAACTGTTTTAAGTACATTAGATAGTTCTATGTCTACATACATCTTATACGGCTTCCCGGGACATTTTACAAAGATACATCCTACATTAAAGATCATTTTCAAGTTTCAGGATGTCCTATTGGTACGTTCATTACCCAAGCACATTTCAATTCACATCTTGCACATGTTCACCACATGAGGTACTATGAGGGCTGATGTTTATTAATATTATTGATATGTAGGTGTTGTGTGAAATCTTAACCAGGTCAAACTAACCCATTTTAGGTATTAAAATTTGAGAACTAGGGATTGAATAATATGAATGCCTAATCCATAGTTTAGACATGATTACAAAATTATGAACACATGAAGTGAAACTATATGAAAACAATATTATATTGTAAGTAAAAATTTGCATATGATAAATCCATCCATAGAAAGAAAATCCATCTAGGTGAATTTTCCCTAGGTAGGATCCTTAATCCTCATCTCAATTTTTAACTCCCAAATTTTTAGGACAACTCAACAACACTTTGCATAAATTTTTTACACAGTTTGAAATCACTCTCACTTCATCTTAGGAGTAAATTAGTGAAGTATCTTATGACACTTACCCACACTTCCTTTATCTATCTTTCAATATCTTGTATGTGATTGTTATAATTGAAATGCGTGTAGTTAATATTTATGATAATTTACCATTTTTTTTTTTTTATGATTCTAATTCATATATACACATAGTAATTAATCCTAAACTAGATTAACACATAATTTTGATATAACATTTTGGTGAATCCATTTATTTAAAATAACATGCAACCCATAGTTTATATTTTTTCTCTTAGGTTTTCATATTTAAACCTCTCACTATTTTTAGGGCTAATATTTATCCTCTTAGATCTTTTCCAAAACCCTAATTCCCTTTAGAGCATAATCATATCTTATCTTCATATGTCATTTAATTGAGATAAATCCACAACTTCGACACATCATAGTGATTGAAAATGATTAGGTGAAAGTCAAGTAGATCACATTCAAATATCCCTATTTCCTCAACATCTTAAGAAAAGGTTTCATACATATAAGTTTTGTTTTTCCACTCCCGTTGAGGTTACTTTGAGTAAAACTAAAAGAAATAGTGTTTATGTTCATGGTGACCTCACACATATTACAAAAATGTAGTTTTTATAGAGAATTTTTATAACCATGAAGGTGAGCAATCTGAGCTTAATTTTAATTAATCAATTATAACTGATCAAGAGGTTGTAATTTTAATTGAGATGAATATATTGGTATATTTAATTAATAATAAGGCACAAAATTTGATCATATTTTTACCATGTTGAAATAATCTTATCGATAACAAGTTATACAAACTCAAAAATCCCCCATTTATAGGATCACCTTCCCCTTTAGGTGTCACTACTCAAGTATTTTATCAACCCTCACCTACACCTAATGTTCCAATTTTGGCGGCATCACAAATGGTTCCCAAAGCCATTACACATACACATTATATAGATTATACATTATGACCTAATACATTATTTAAGGATCATAGACCTACTTCTTTTCTATAATAACTATAATACATACAAATGCAAATATCTCTCTTATTGAAAAAGTGATCAAGTGTCACTTATACCTCCATTTGGTTACTCAATAACCCCAAAGAACTTAAGTTTTCAATTACCCATTGCCTCTTATTTTACTCCATTGATGTTTTTCTTTTACGATGGTAAGACTAATCCATATTAGCATCTTCGTGTCATTATGACATCTTGTATGGACTATATGCATGATGGAACCTTACTTACCAAGTTCTCTATGTGGAATATTAAGGAATAGAAGATTGATTAGATTTATACACTCTTATTATCCATAAAAATATTCCAAGCTCTTGTTAATAGTTTCCTTGGACACTTTGCCAATCAATATTGGATAGTGTTTATCCTTTCCAAAAATCACTCAAGTTAAGAAGCAATTGCATGAAAGAGTTGAAGATTATGTATTGCACTATAATAATTTTATCTCACATGGACCTAAGAAAATTAATGACAATGAATTTATCGAATTATTCACTACTATTCTAGTCCAAATCTCTATAAATAGTTCATGTTTCTTAATTATATATCATTTAAGGATCTCTCAAATAGTCAAAGTATATTATACTAATATTATGGAATACAAAAATGTTGACATATGAGACAACAAAATCATCTACTAGGAAAGAAAACCAAGAAAAAATCCCATACAAAGGCAATTCAAATGACATTAAGAAATTGTGAATGTCGACAACCTTCTCTATGCAACAACTTTCACAATGACCTCTACACCACAATACAAATTTTTTCATAACCTCACAACATTATATTATGATTTTTTAGGTGTAATTGAATACAATTGCCATCACATACTATCATTGATATGAAAAAACAACAAGTAACTAACTTTGATGACCACTTCTCTTTTGATTATTACCAATTATACAAAAATACTATGAATAAATGTTTAGGTATGTATGTAATAAAATCCAAGAGATTTGAAACATTATTTCTCTACAATATCTCATACCACCTTCCAACAAGATAGTTTCTAAACCTAATGCATGCATACAACTATTCACTAATCTAATACGTAATGCTAAAAGAAATGAGGGAAAAAAATCCACATGGCTTATCATATAGTAGTGCCCCCATCAACATATGGGTCTCATGCCCATATGATTGATAATATAATTTAATGTTACACACAATACACAATCATTTGTACCACATAGTACATTCTCTGATTTATATATTCATCTAGACAAGGATATATCATCTAGACCTATATTCATTTTCACATATGTGGATTCATAACTACTAGAAAATTTTATGGTAGATAATGGAATCTTGGGCCTTGTTGAGGTAAAGAAATTAACATTTCACAAGCCAACTCCATTGATGTTGTTGGGAAACATGTAAGTATGGAATCGTTATCAATTTATTTTCTATAGATCTTTAAAACTTTGTTATGTTGAATATAAGATTCACTATTGGGGAAATAAAAGTAACATGATGATAACCCTTAAGATAAGGAGTGTCAAATATGATAGGGTCTAGTAGTGGTAATTACGTAGGTGATTATTCCACTATTAATGCATTAATATGAATGAGTGTTTTGGGTTATTCAAGAAAAATGCTACCTACTTAAACATTTTAGTTTTAGATATTTTTATCGTCCAACTCAATCATCCATGAGGTTCATCATCCCATATGTGTTTGTGATAGATGTATATTTAAAGTGCATGTATGTAGTACCTCTGATTTAGTTCTAATTTTAGATAGGATATGGTGTTCAAAATGAGCATAAGGGCCATTACTTTCACCCATTATAGTAATCTAGAATACTCAATTGTAGATTTTGGTTTTTAGCAAAAACCCAAAGAAAAGTTAGGGTAATCAAAATTGAATTTAGAAATTTGAATCTCTAGGGGTGACAAATGAAACCGTAGGTGAGATTGATCAATAAATAAAATGATTTCACCATAATGTAATATCAATATTTTGTTTATCTAATTAATATATCACATTAAAAATGTGTATTATGATTAAGAATAATAAATAAAACAAGTACACGTTCCTAAATCATGTCATGAGATAATATGAAATCAATGTAACTTGAAAAGTATAATACATAAGGACTAGGGTTATTGTTTATAACTAAGTAACCATTTTATGAGGTATAGAGATATGGAAATGATGTAAAAATAGGTAAATATGTTGCATGTAGTGTGTTGAAAATATGTTTGTAAATTAGGAAAACTTGGAAATGAGCTTTGGATGGGTTTCCTTGTGTCATACAAGTTTACCTAGAGAATTCATCGTAGGGTAAATAACTATATACTCTTATATTACGACCTCTGACAACTAAATTCTAGCACTAGGTGTGGCTATGTCTTTGGATACCATACTTGTGCTTGAAATCATGTGATTTCAATTATGTATTTACAAATGGATTCTAGTTATGCTAATACCATGTCACTCCTTGATTTGTAACCTTAAAAGGGGTTACTCTAATGAGTCAAATTGACCTTAAAAATCCACATGAGATTTGAGATTTTTTATGAAAAAATCCTTAAAAGATCCTTGTAATTATGTATTTCTCCCCTCATAGAAATTTGTGAATCTTTATAAATAATTTAAATGATAATCCCTAATAAGGCCTTTAGCACTTGACATTCGACTTTGGCTTCAATCTTGGCACATGAGATTAATCTAGGGTAGTAAATTATAATAGATTTATACTCTTAGCTTATTATATAGTTCTCTAAATAATTAAATGTTAAATGATTAAGGGAAAAGTTTCTTTCAAGTTTGCTTAAATAAGAGATCCCTTGGATGCCCTTAGTATGTTAGGGTGCATGTGTTTATGTATATGACTCATGTGAATAATTTCCCACCGAATTGACCTTGTTCAAAATAAGGTAACTTGTGGATTAGAAAAGGTGACCAATAAAGTATAACAGATAGGGTTGTTCACCTCAAAACTATTTTTAGGCAAAACTTTTCCTCAAATGGAAAATGCATCTAGACTTAGGATGGGACCTTATAAAAGCTATGGGTGAATGGATTAGAGTAAGAAGACATGTTTTGTGTAAGGTGAACGAGCTCTAAAGGTGCTAAGTTCAAGAGAAATTAATTACTTAGTGGAATTAAAGGGTGGGGATAGAGCAAGATGCCTTTCAATTAAACTAATTTTGTTAATGGGATAATAATGAGATAAATGCCAAATGAGTATTTCTATGTGTAATAGGACCAAATTTCATGTACTACAACACCACATCACTTATAAAAATCATTTACCAAGAAGGAAAGGAGAAGATAGTGGTATTTTTCCATGGTTAGGAAGATCATTAATGATTTGAGGATCGTATACTCATTTACTTATATGTAAATTCCATAATAAAATAGGTTGTCTTATACAATGAAATCCATAACACCTCAAGAATTTGATTACCTTATAGGTATAACAAGAAAGAAAGATATTTTTTTATCTTTCTTTAAAAAAAACATAAGAAATATCCACGTTAGCTTACTTAAAGGACATAAGAAAGATCCATGTTAGCTTGCTTTAAAATAACACGTGCAAGATCTGAGCTATCTTGCATTTTTAGGTGTCTAACTAATATTTATGTTTAACTTTATTTAAAATAACATGTGCATGGTTTAAGGGACAAAGAAAGATCTAAGTTATATTCCTTATGGTATACAAATTAAATCCAAACATCCTCTAACTATTAGTAAAATAATTATATGTGTGAAGAAAATAATGTAATGAGTTGTTAGTAATAATTTATAGTCAGAAATAGTATGTGTATTAGTAATGGAAATGACGAGAGTTTTTGTAAAAAATATCATATTGTTCAAGAGGTGAGAATAATTATAAGAGATTACACTACAATGTCATCTCCTTGATTTGTGGAGATATGGTCTTATAAATGTAAATGTCTATCACTAAATAATGTAATATAAGAATAACATTATTATTACACTGAAGTAAGTTGACTATATAAAAAAACATTTTGTGTTATATCTCGAGTGAAGCTCTTACAAAATTTTATTTGGTATTAGAGAAATTTATATTTTTGGTCAAAATCTTGTTAGATTGATGTAAATAATTTTGTGATAAGAGAATAAATTGCATAGTGGCAACTCTAATTATTTAGGTGCGTCTGTAGATGATAAAACTTTACTACTTATATATTTTATTATAAATTTTGGTCGTTTATTCTTTGTAAGAATTAAGGTGAAAGAAATGCCTACAAAAGGGATCAAGGAAAAGGAATGATATTTTATGGAAAACCCCATCTACCACATACGACCCTATTTGAAGGATTTTCTTAGAATTGAAGTCTCAATTCTTCCCAACATAAGAACACATCTTATAGAGACATCCATGTATTGATCCAAATAGTTCCTTTAAGGGCTCCATATCTCTTCATTATCCCATGTAAATTAAATTGTTTCCACCATTGATATTGTTTGTCAAATTTTGGTGCATGATTCCATAGAAATTGCCTCAAGAATGGTTATATAGAGAATTTTAAAAAAACATAAAGTTATACTAAATTTAAATGTAATATAATCTAATCAAAATTGAGTGGTTTGTGACTTCCTCTTCAATGATCCATAAAGGAATGTGATATGAGAGACTTTATTGGAAGTTTGGATGGAATTTTTTCATGCAATATACATTTCTACGTGATCAATCCATATCTATTTTTCTTCAAATTTCAATACTATACTCGACGTTGTGCCATACTTCATCACCCCCACCATTGAAAAACTCTACATCTCAAGTCTTATGGACATATGAAAGTATTTGGAGAGAGATTATTCTTCTTGCTAATTACATAAAGGTTTTACCCACCTTGTCAAATTGTCACCTCAATAATCTAAATTTATTTGTTAAGAGGGTAATCCATGTGTACTGCTTCATTAAGTTCCATCCTCAATGTGCGAAGATTTGGATACTTGAAGAAATATATTATTAGGTGTGAATGGCCTATAAATATTGAGTATTTTTCATTCACTAGTACATGTTTCATTTGTTAGTTTGTTAATGTTATCGTTGCTTTAGTCAATTCTTTTATATTATATATAATTAGAATATATTGTTAAGTTATAGGGATTAAAACTATAGTTGTTAAGAGTTTCAATTTCACAAATAGTTGGATTTATATAGTTTTTCACTATAGTTATTTTTAAATCATTTCTTAATAGCATGTCATGAAAATAAGTGGTTATAGGATTTTAGTTCTTAAAATATGTTTTTATTTAGTCCAAGTATTAAATTATTGAATATATTAGAGTCCAATTTAATGTATTATTCTAAATAAAAGTATCTAGCATTCCATTGTGTTGTTTGTATAATATTGGTGTCTAAATAAAATCTTATCTCATGTTTTTGTCTACATAATCATTTTGTTTTGTCAAATTGTACAAAATATTAACTCATAGATGCATTTTTATGGAACTAAACATTCATTTCTAAAGTGGCGGGAGTACTTTATCCTAAAAACAACATACCGGTAATCATCAAGATAAAAATTTCCAATTAAGCACAATTCTAAACTAGAGGCTGGAAGAAATGGAGGAAGGAGGTAAAACAACAACATATTTTAAGTCACTAGTGATGGGGCCTTGAAATTACCTTTATTACAACTAGCTACACCAAAATAACGAAATTTGAGACCGGTAACCAACGGTGATGGATATCAATTATGTCATTTAAGATTAAACTGGAAATGATGTAGAATGGTGTCTACATATGAATAAAATGAGGGTTAATTCCTCGTCATTTCCTTTTCTAAATGTTTTTGTGAAAAATAAAATGTGTAATAAGAGAAAAAAGTTCTATTTTTTCCCTACTATGAAATAGAAATCATTATGAGAAGAAAATTGTAGCATCATGATACTTGTATGTGTAGGTTATTGGTTGTCTATAAAATTACATGTATGTGTAGTTTTGGTTTTCCTACAAAACCATTTGGATGTATGGGTTTTTATTAGATCCCATGTAAAACCATCATCAAATGTAGAGGATTAATAAATGCATGTTCAATCCTAGTTGTTTGTTGTATCCATCTGTGAAATTCATCTCTTAGAATATATCTTTGTTTGTGTTATGTGTAAACCCAATAGTACACATTTGTTGATTTATGTGCAAGATCGTGTGGCATGTGTGAATTAAAATCACAAGTAAGCTCCATGGCATCACTCTATATGATGCGAGCTACAATGAAATAAACTTCACCATCCAATGAATAAACTAAATACAAGCTATTGTGAGCCCTTGCATACCTTGAAAAGAACAAAATTACTTATTTGGTTTATGTTTCTAACCTCACCAGCTCATATTGAACTCCTTTACACACCTTAGTCTTGTTATATAACTCAAGAATAATATTAGACAACCAATGTTATGAGTACAAACTTCACAAGTATCTTAGACTCCTAATGTCAATGTTTTTCCAAGATCTTATTATTTTAGGACTCCTTATTGTTTCTCTAGAACCTCTACTCTTTCCACATGCCACCTCAAGATTACTTTCTCTCATTGATATCCCTACTATCACTTCACTTATATTCTCTTCATAGCTTGTTAAGGTCCTTATACTATTTATAGGAGCAACATCCAATAGAATTACTCCCTTATACCCTATCATATAGCATGAATGTCAAATTAACACTTCTTATCTTTGTTTTGCTTCCTAGAGTCTTGGATATAATATAAATTAGCTAAAAATTCCTTCTCCCAATAGTTACGAAAATGTATCCTTACACAAGATGCTCCCATAACAATATTAACTCTATTTTATACCTTTAAGCATTGGTTTATACAAACTTCCATGTTCTTTCTATCATAACTCTCTATGATCTTTCCCTCTAACTTGGCTTGTTAGTTTTTCATAGACCTACCAAGGTCTTCATGTAATACCAAGTCTCAATATCCCTTAAGTTGACCTATTAGAGAAAAATATCGGTACCATGTCAACTATGATGGTCATCTAGATCACAACCTTATTTGCATAGTTCTTAGTCCATTTTATTAAATCTCACAACATAACATTTATCAATGTGATTTCTCAGGATTGATCACACCTTGTTGACACATATTCCATTCAAGGGACTCACAAGTAATTATGTAAAACCTCTTAAGGAACTTTGTCATAGTGATGCTAGCTAGATTCTTAAGACTATCAAATGCCACTTAGGACCTAAATCACCTTCAAAATACTCTTCAATCCTTGTTTCAAGATTCAAAAATTTATTACCATGTCACGAGACCTAATTTCATGCTCAAAATGTAAGGAAAATCTTTGTACTCATTTTCAACCTTCTTCATTGCTCCCATAGGCTTCTAGCCCTGCTTTAAGGGTTATTCCTTCATAAAGTTTGATAAAATCAAATTCTTAATGAATAAATTGATAATTTAGATACAAATTTAGCTTCTCTAATTTCCATGAAAAACTTGCAGACACTTTCTTAAGGGGTTTTTCCCGAGTTTTCAACTTGCTCCCTTCAAATTAGGTCTTCAAATGTTTAGTTTTAAGACTAATAGATATTTCATGGACTTTACAGACTCAAATCAATCCCAAAATTCAAAATCCATTTCATTTGCATTCCAAGATGATATGTTTAAATTTTCAATACATTTTACCCACGAAACACAAATTACACCTTTTTATTAATTTCCCTAGTCTAGGGTTTGTCATGGTCTGAGAGAGTTTTTTGGCTATAACTTGAATATTTTAGGGTTTCAAAACCTCATACTTATTTTAAAAGCTCTTTAATTTTATTCCTCACCTTTATTTTTACACTTCACCTCATGAATCTCTTCAAATATTTCCCAACACCATGGTTCACACTCCTTTTTTTATAAACCTTATCTTCCACAAGCACGGTTTGTTAAAGAAACATTCATATCCTTATTTTAACATTATTTAATCCTGAAAATGCATTCTAACATTTGTATAAATTATCACCAAGAATATATTCAATTCTTATCTCTCCTTGTTTGTCTTTTCTCATGTAAATACTCAAAATACTTAAGAAACACTAATAACATACGATTAGCCATAGATTAAGACATTTCACTTACTCCAAACACTAAGAAATACATTATCTTTCCAAATAGAACTTTTCAAGCATACTTCATACCTATGCCATCATTCATTATAACACATTCCACTTCTTAGATTTTCCATTCATTCTCAACTCATGTTCTTACACTAGTTTTCTCAAGAAATCCTCTTTATTAGATGATTTTCAAGTACATCTCATAATTCCTTAGCCTTTCAATATTTTTAACTCCTTCCTCTACCTTAATATCTCATATTTTCATTTTCTTATCCCTCTATCCATTTGAATAAACTCATTTTGTGACCAAAAGGTGGGTGGAATAACTAATTTCAACCCTAACCTAGCCTAACAGAGGGTGATTCTAGGCTAAGGTGTGAAGAAACCTTAGTTACATCAAATGAGGTCTTTTTATGACCTTTTATACCCTTGTACATTTCTTTCTAACATTACATTTTGAAATCACACCCTTAAACTTAGTTTTACAAATTCAAATATTTAAACACACCATTTTGGAGGGAAACTACACAATGCCCATTTAACACACATGGAGGGCTCAAGATAGTTATGAAGGACTCAAGGACACTTGAAAGGACCCATACAACCTATTACAAGCCAAAATAAAAATTTATTTATCTACACAGTTGATGCACCTACATCACCATAGCCGAAAGAATGGTGATATGTTCTATATCTACACTAGGGGAATGTTATGAATATTGTGTTAATACTCGCATGAAAGGGAGTTCGTAATATAATTATATGTGTGAAGAGAATAATGTAATGATTTTTTTATTAATAGTTCATAGTCATAAATAGTATGTTTGTGAGTTAATAATAGACATTATGATCCTTTTTGTAATAACTCGCATAATTTTCTAAAGGTGAGAGTATTTATAAGAGATTACATTACATTGTGATCTCCTTTATTTGCGTAGATATGGTATTATAAATGCAAATGTCTTGCATTGAATTAGAAGAAGAATATTATTATTATGAAGTAATTTTATGATGTAAATCAAATTTTTGTGTTATATCTAGGTGAAGCTCTTAACTATAGCTCAAGGATCATATATTGATTTCCTTCTCTTTAAATTCCACAAGAAAATAGTTTGTCTTGTATAATGGATATATATAACACATCAAGAATTTGATTACCTTCTAAGTATAATAAGTAAGAAATGTCTATGTTGTATTTCTTAAAAATCATAATCAAGGTCCACGTTATCTTTCTTCAAAACATGAGAAATATTCATCTTATATTTCTTTAAATTAACACATGAAAGGTCTTAGTTATCTTGTATGTTTTAAGTGACTAATAAAATTTATGTCAAGATTTATTTAAAAATAACACATGCAATATCTTAGCTATCTTGCATGGCTTAAACGACAAATCAAGATCCAAATTAGCTTGTTAATTGATGTTCGGGAAATAAATCCAAAAACTCCTCCATACCACTACAAGGACCATCCTAATAGAGGATCCCTAAGGAAATAGATATGATTATTGCTTGAACATGTTAGAACCAATTCAAAACAACTATTGTAAAAACGCATAATAACATAATTGATGATGAAAGGAAAAATGAGTAGAAAAACTATATTTTAAGAAAACAAATCGAGAGAAATTAAAAAAACTTTGACGATAATGAAAATAAAGAAAATAATTAAATTATATGGTTAATCACTCTCATTTAATTTAACACATTAAGATAAAATGATGATCCTTCAAACTTAAAAATTGTACCAAAAAAATGAAGTTATTTCTTACCAAATTTGTAATATTCTAATACAATGTGAAGGAAACATGTCACAACATGCAATATGTGTCCTTTAATGGACACTTGAGGGGAGAAATATTATAATTAAATCATTGAGCATAAATTGGTATAAATATAGGTCCAATCATACCATTCATATTTCATGTTGCAGCTATTAGAACATCATATGTAACACACAATACCTAAAGGGAGTAATGTCATAATCATTGTAATCTCCAATAGTAATATAGAATACTAGAGTACAATTACAATATAAATATCAAAACCTCCACAAATAGCAATGACTAATAGAAAAGAGTAACATTGAAACTATCACAACCTTTGAAAAGTAAACCAAATACCGGAAAAGACATCACATGAAATTAAGAGCTTTCTTACCAAAAGGGGAGAAATGTGGTCACATATAAATACTATAAACACTCAAAATTTGAAATTTACCCTTTTTACACTACTTATTACAATTATAATTATGGGATAATACAAACAAATATATCTTATCTCCAATCAATACATGTTTTTCATGTCTTTCCTAACTTTCTTATTTAGAGAACAATCTAATCAAGCATGATCAAAGAGGTTCAAGTTTCCAACTAGCTACATTCATATGTATGTTACGTTCTATTTAGAGAACTATATGTCTTTTGCGGTCTCTCCAAATTATTTCCAATGTAGGTAGTGCATGGATTGTACCACAACCCAAAAACTAACCTTCTTATAGGATCTTCTATCCATAGTTAGGGTTGTAGAGTGATTTAGCTAATTACATATGATATCGAGACTATGTGAATACAAGGGTTTAATGGTGAAGTACATTGCTAGGCCATTGAAGGACCTATAAATTTTTAAAAACCCATTATAAATAAATATAAGACCTTATAGAAGGGGCGGGACCATATTATACATCATGTCCGGACCATACGGTCTTGCACTGGATATTTGCATGTTATAGTTTTAGTAGTAAAGTTTATCTAGGCTCTACACTTCCAAATTCCACATTATGACTTCCCATATTTTTGTGTATATATCTATATATCTAAGTATCTCTCTTATTTATTTTTATCTTGTGTTCATGCATTGAAAGAGTCAATATGTTAATCTAGTTTTTTTAATTAATTTTGGAATTTAATTTATCATAATAAATCCTAGTTTCATAGCCTTACATACATTTTTATTTGTTTTTATTGTATGAAAATATAATAAAAATTAAAAAGGGTGTAAACATTTGGTGAAGCCAACTTCTAAATAAAATATTTTTTGTTCAAAACCTAGATACACTAGGGTTTCCCATGTTCTACTAGTATATGATTTTAACCCTTATATGGATTGTTCTTCTTAGGCGCCTTAATGGATTTTCTAGTGGTTCCCTCATTTCCTTCCTCCTTGAGTTCAAGAAACTTAATTCTAAATGTATGGATATGATCTATGAATCCTTTGAAAAATATCATATTATTTCTTGCACATATATTCAACATCTAAAATATATTCTCCATGAAGCTTTCCATTTTTCCTCCTCCCTATGATGTTGTAGATAGAAAATATTTTCGGATTATGCCAATGATACTCTTTCTAACACTAATGATGTAGTTTTTGTTGTTTATTAATGTTGTATCGTCTCTATAGATGATGCACCTATTGATCATAATATTCCAAGCAATAATAATGTTACTAGTGATGTTTCACATGATGTAGACACAAAATCATGCACTTTAGACATTATTTATTCCTAGTCTCATACTACTATTCATATGGTTTTTGAGTGAAGAAAGTACTAATTAACCCCCATCTTTTAACCATTTTTCTTTACTTTCTATCGTCTCTTCCGAACACCCGCACATAATTTCCCGAGTTTTTTCATCATTTTATCCTTGATCGTGGGTGCTTGTGTGGGGCACTTTGGTCCTAGTTGGGGTGCCCTGATCCTTTTCCCACTTCCCTACTACTCTTTGGAAACTTTCTAGCCATTTAAACACTTTATATTTCTTGTGGTTGGCCTTTTTTGGGTTAATTACAAAATTATAACAAGAGAACCGTAAAAATATAAAGTTGTGAAACCATAATGACAGGACCAAACACTAGTCACTACTATCATCCACCTAGATTTACATCCATCTAAGGCATCTAGAACTCCTTTACATCCATCTAGCTCCATCACAAGGCACTGAGGCTAGCTCGTCTACATCACATAAGCATAGGAGGGAAGTTTATTCTATTCCATCCACCATTAGTTATTGCTCATTATTTTCACAAAGTGTGACTGGCACAAGAACACCTAGGGCATGATTGCACACACATGAACATAGAACTACATCGGGTATGAGATGTAGTGTAGTGATCAGTTAGTAATTCCACCATTTTGGCTGTGAGGACAATCTAACCCCTTCATATGCATCTTTCATTTTTAGGGGTTTGATGTTTGTCTTGGGGTTTTGTAGATTTATCTTTCATCATTGACTACCAATGACATACTGTTGAGTACATTAAAGTTAGTGCGATAGACAGGTGAGGGATTCGGATCATCTAGAGACCCTACAATTTTGGTTTTTGGACCTCTTGCATAGACCAGGGCACCCATAATGTAGACTAGGGTTCCCACATGCACCCTGATCCTCTCTCGGGCACCCCAATTCAGATCTGGACTTTTTAGGACCTCTGTGTGTTCATTCCCGCTTCCCAAAATATTTAGTCTATTTTATGACACAGTCTAGATTAGCCTACGAATCAACTAATCTCCTTTCATCACTTCTTTACATATTATGGTTTTCATTTTCATTAGCCTAGTTACTTGAGTCACCTTTTATATTTATTTAGTTTTTATTTACATCATTTTAGTATGGTTCTTTACTATTGTTCCTAGTTAGATTAACTACCATTTATCCACATTTTAGTTAATCATTTTGGTGAAACCATACTCCATCCTCATGCACATAGGATACTCACTCTTTCTCATCATATAGCCTAGTCATCATGAACATCTCAATCAATGATTATTTTCTTGTGCATCCTGATGTAAGGTATAGAGTAAAACATCTTCTACTACCCACATTTGTGTTGATATGCATCATGAATCCATGTATAAAAAAATTTAGATGCATTTTCTCAACACTTATCATTCAAATCTAATCTTCCCACTAATTTCAACACTTTTGATAATGACCCACCCTTGCATATTATGATTCGCATTCTCAATATGGGTATTAAGTGCACTTTAATTGATAATGGTTGAACTCAACTTATGTCCCATGTCATTCCTTCAACACCTTGGAATTTCATCTCGTGACATTATTCCATCTTGTCTTTCACTACGTGTTTATGATGGTTTTATTCATCCATGTGTTGGTCACATTACACTACCTATCACTGTAGGGCCCAAAACTATCCCCACTATGTTTTTGTCATTGATTTCCTAGTCACCTATAACTATTTACTAGGTAGGCCATGGCTTCATGCCATGCAATCCATCGCATTTACTATGCATCATTGTGTTAAATTCCTCCATGAAGGCATTGAATATATTTTTCTTCATGATCGGGACCCATTCCAATATTGTGATCATGAAACTAATACTAGTCTTCCTATTTCGTGTACTAATACTACTAATGATCCTCAACCTATGGACAAACCACCTCACCTACCACAACTAGAAGGTTTCATTTGTGTGATAAATGTAGTTTATTCTACACCACCTACTACTACTGCTGCTATTATTACTTATCGTGGGCTTGTCCCCATGGACATCACTCTGTCACCTACACCTTCACATGTACCGCCTCCTTTAGCATGCCCACCAATTTTTGCACGCTTTTCATTAATGACTTGTATTGGGAACTTATTCCATTTAATACTACTTGTGATGAGATCATTTTCTCACATTATGGTTTAGCTCGGCTTGGGATTTCTTTTAAGGACATCTATCCTCTTACTCATGTTCTGATCTATATTATGGCTTTTTCACTATTAATGCTGCTTATGGATTGTGTGGTTTCCATCTCACAGTCCATCTAGCATGAATTCATTGCACTTCTCCACTCACATTAGGTCAATCATGGCTTGATTACATTGGGGGAACTCTCGATCCTAATCATACAAACATATCTTTCTCATGCCCTTTGGTCGTGTGTTTATCTACAATAGTTCTTTTCTTGGATATTCACAAAATATCACTCATTGGTATGTGCATAGTTATCCACTCCCTCCATTAATTAATGAGGAATATGTCATGGGTATATATAGCTTACGCCTCAATGGTTCGTTACATGATCAACCGTGACACTTTTGCTTATCATGCCATAAATGTTTATCCATATGAGTTTGACCCTAAAATTGATGATCTCTTAGATGACATTACATGATCAGTCCTTCATCTTCTACACTGGGGGAATAAAATTCAAACCCCATCCCAACCTAGTCACATCATCTATCAAAAATAGCATACTTCTAGCATACACATATCACATATTCATCACATTGTGCGCTCATCACACTTATACCAAAGATCGTCACTACTCGATGACACACTCTTGTGCTTTGGTTCACACTTGACTGTCGAGAGATACATATTAAACATGAACCCTGTACACTGCACGATAGGTACTACACATCACAACTCTTCACACATTCATACATCCTACATAATACATCCTACATTTAGGCTACATGATTTCAACCATTAAATATTTATCTATCATACATAATTTTCATATTATATTAGTTTTCATCATACATATGTCACACTTTTATTTTCCACGAGTCTAGCACCACATACTAGTCCTCCTGCATAATACATTGTGCGCACTCTAACATTACTAGTCTATCTTACACTACACACTATACATTGCATTTTTACACATTTTACACATCATATGGTCACCTATTATCATCACACAAACTACATCGTCTTCTACGTCTTGCACTCACTACTACGATAATTCACTTTAATTCCTCGGTCCATACTCATTGCCGAGGGTTTACAAATCAAATGGAACTTATCATACTTACACACTTGACATTTTATCATGCGGCATTACTAGGTTAGTGACATACGCTATCGATTAAATGGTCACGTATCCATTCATCTTGTAGTGGTATATATTGATTTTGGATCGGTGCACATTGAAGAATCGAGTCCAGATTTACACAAGAAACTAACACAATAATATTATATCTTCTATATTCAATTCATACGGGATTAATACATACTTGAACAAGCTACAAATATATAGGGAGATAGTTTCCTATTAAGTAGGAAACAACTCAACCACAAATCTATATATATGTGAGTTGTTATAACTCCCAAACAACTCACGTATATAATATAATAACCTGATATTATGAGTTTGTTTATTACAACTCATAATATATTACATAATATTATTCATCCAAATATATGAATAATGTGAGCACTATATAAGTATTCCTAACATTCCCCCCTTAGTGCGAACATGGGAGAAAAACAATTGCACTTCCTTTTGCAGCGTGCCGCCTGTGCGTGCTCGTGATCTGGATGGTTTTTCAAGACAACCAACAACCTCAATATGGATGGTTTTATAGGACAACCAACAACCTCAACATGGATGGTTTTACAGGACAACCAACAACCTCAATATCATGATGTTGCTTTTCTTTTGTGCTTTCATCTGTCCACAATGCTTTTCCTTCAAGGATTTATGTAGAAAACACTGATCACTGATAACATATATGAAAAGATAAAATGGAACATTGAGACCATGTTCCCCCCCTCAATGTGAACATTTCACTTATTCAAACCAAAACAAGAACACTGAAAAAGAATCATGTTGCACACAACTGAAATTGGCTACAACTCACGAAAGAAAGCAAACTCTCACACACTATCACCACGACTTCGTGCAGCCCCACGTTGGTGGTGAGAGAGTCGCTTTGAATGACCTCCAGCCTCCTGTGCCTCCATCCTCCAGTTGCATGCTGCTAACTCAGCTTGATTTGGATATGAAGCTCAATTGTTTCCACATTGTTTATTATATCTTCCCTCCCGCAATGTGAAACACTTTATTTTCATGGACGTCGGGTAACACCGAAAATGCGTCTGTGAGGCAATTTTTATTTTTCTTTAATATTTGACAAGGACACTATTGACAAGACTCGATAATACTATTTTGACAATATGACAAACACATATCTTGATGACTAACATAAAATCCAATTAAAGATTGGATTTTAATAGATAAACAAAATGTGATTTTTTTTAAAAATGACTATTGAGACTAATGATGACAAGACTAGTATTATAACAATACAATGATTTTGACTGACACACAACGACTCGACAACAATTGACTCGACAATTTGACTATAACGACATAAACTCGACAAAGACTCTTTATAAATGACACAAAATGATACTTTAATGGCATGGATTTGATACAAAAAAATATATATATATATATCAAAAAAACAGACTTCTAATATGGCACTTACGGACAAACTAAACTTGACTTTACCTTAACTGTTCAAATAATTATTTGATCGGCACAGTTTTGGACTCAAAAATGGATCATGCGAATTATGGAAAAATGTTTGAAGAATGAGCCATGTGGACACATGCGTGATCTAAAATGCTGACAACCGTATAGTTGATCGGTTTGAATGCACAATTGGTCTGCAAATAATAATGAATGGCCGTTTGAACTGATCGAGTAGCTATGCAGGGGCGAGATCTTAGGGAAACTCAGATTTCCAGAGATAAATGTGAATGAATCGATTGGAGTTGTCAAAGCCAGAGCTCGAGGCAGTTGGAGTCGATTCACAAATGCAAAGTCAAGTTGGACGCATAGCATGTATAATATTGCACGCTTATATTTGACCAATACACATTCACCGGACTTGTTAGAGCTGGCTGATTGAAAATGCTGAAGTAGTCAATTAGGAAAAACACCAGAATTTGATGATTGATGGATCTGCAACAACAAACTGTATTTTTCCTTTTTTAATATAAGATAAACACAAGAATCAGATCACCTTATGCTGAGAAGAATTGAACCCACACAAATGGAGTCAATTGAATCATGCCACAGAAATAACTGGATCTCAGAAAATAGAAGAATTAGAACTGAAGTTGGTGTCAACGCCGATGGAGATCCCTTTCAATGCAACGTTGTTCCTTATCACACAAGTGTTGAATAATTCCTTCTAACAACAGTCAAGTTGCATGGAATCTGTGTGAATTGGATCCAATTATAGTGGAGACGTCCCAAAATTTGAGAATACCTCTCAGAGCAGAACAAATGTGGCTGCAAGTGTAATACAATGACCCGAGTATTAATTGATCAGATCCCTCTAATGCATGAGTGTGCAAGAAAATCCTAGGAGGAACGTTCTGCAAAAAATAGAATTGCATCTACAGGAGCAATAAAAAAGAAACATTGCCCCTTGATAACTATTTTAAATTTCCATCACACGAGTCAATTCGCTCTGATACCAAATATTGATTTTGGATCGGTGCACATTGAAGAATCAGTCCATATTTACACAGAAACTAACACAATAATATTATATCTTCTATATTCAATTCATACGGGATTAATACATACTTGAACAAGCTTTCAAATATATAGGGAGATAGTTTCCTATTAAGTAGGAAACAACTCAACCACAAATCTATATATATGTGAGTTGTTATAACTCCCAAACAACTCACGTATATAATATAATAACCTGATATTATGAGTTTGTTTATTACAACTCATAATATATTACATAATATTATTCATCCAAATATATGAATAATGTGAGCACTATATAAGTATTCCTAATAGTATACGCTCTAAGATACATCACCACTCCCTCTATTCATCTCATCTTGATATACACTTTACACTACATAATCACACATTCATTTCTAGGTCACATATTATCATCACTATGCACATACACATTCATCACAGTGCGTTAGACACAATACACACTATTCGACCATTTCCCGATGATGTATTCTCGTTTACAGTTCATTCTTGACTACTGAGGGGAAAACCAAATAAACCTCACTACATACATTTCCATTCACTCGGGGGGGGCACGTGGCTCCTATCATCCATATTTCATTTCATTCTAGCCATCCACAGCATATTACATATCTTGGTTGTTTTTAATCTTGCTTTCATTTGCTTATATATGGTCACTTCATTACACATTCTAGTTAGATCTCTTGTATGTCATTTATCGATACCATCCACACATGTGCATTCACATATTTTTCTAGTTGTGATCATAGATACAGGTCTCTTACACGTGGCACGGATGCTCACCTTCTACCCATCCTACATTGGTCGTTGGGGCATCCACATTCATCTCTCACAGGTGTTATTGTTTCATTTTGTACTTAGCACTCTATATTACAGGATTATACATGCTTTTGACATACTAGTTATCTTTCTAACATGCTAATGGGTGCTTCATGTGCAACATTTGTTTTACAGGATTATTTTCTTCCATGGTTATCTGATTGTTTGTACTTGCTTGTTTTTTTGTTATTATATGTGGGCCTTGCCCTATGTTTGGTGTGCACACTTGTTTTTTTGTATGTGGCCATGATGGCCTTGCATGTCTTGTGACATCGTGAGTGGTGTCCCATGTTTGCAACCCACTTTGGTGGTCTACTTTGTCTTCTTGTGTGTTACATTACTATATTTCTTGGTAGCTTACACATTGCTTTATACATGCATGCTTGTTCGTACTAACACTTGTTTTGGCTAGCCTCTTGTTTATGTGTGCCTTGGTTTCTACCAAGTACTTTCCTTTCCCCCTATAGGGAATAGTTACAGATTTCATGTGGTTGGTCCTCTTTTTGGGCCTCATTCTCCTATCAATGACGTCACATGCGTCCTTAAAGAGGGGGCATAATTTAGGGTTTATATGCTATCTGAGCTCAATACCGATACGATCGGTTCATTTTTCCACCCTTGGCATTATGGGTTATACAATGAGTAGGTTCAAACCAGACTACAAACCGCGTACATAACGTATTTTACAGGGACATGGTGTCCTTAGCATTCGGGAGCAATTGGAGGCTTGGAGGTTACAATGGGTGTGCCTCCCCATACTAATTCAACCAATGGCGCGATCACCCAAAACCAAGCGATGCAGAATATCTTCATATATTATCAAGGAATCGATTATAGGTTGGAGAGTAATGTAGCTCTCTCCCTACACTTCTTTGGCCTATGGTGTTAGATCACCCAAAAAACCCAGAACATGATATCCTCTTCTACGCTATTTATCTCGACATGGATCAGGTGCACATGTTCCATTTTTCATTTGCATTTTTTTCATTATTTTACATTTACATACATATACATGTGTCTTTTCACATGTTTTTTTGCACATATATACATGTGTATTTGACTACTTGAACATTTTCTCCTTGCAGGTCTATCCTTATGAGAAACAAGTAGTCAATAACAACCACAACAATGTGGGCAATAACAACAACAACATTTTGAGGAATTACACACTATACTAACCTCGCAAGTACATTACACATATCAGCAAACTACACACGTGTTTCTTCCCTAGGTTCACTCTCATCACTTTTTTGCATTTTTTCATCTTTAGTTTCCATGATCCATCATTTTTTTCATTCCACGCTTTTTCTAGTCCTTCAACGATGTTTTCTACTACAATCTTCATGGACATCAGGTATGCATCTCTATCTACTTTATGTTACCGAGCTTTTCACTCACCAACATAAAGTGGGGGAAAATGTAGACACAAAATCATGCACTTTAGACATTATTTAGTCCCGGTCTCATACTACTATTCATATGGTTTTTAAGAGAAGAAAGTCTTGATTAACCCCCGTCTTTTGGCCATTTTACTTTACTTTCTTTTTTCACTGCTGACCTCCCGCACATACTTACCTAGTTTATTTTCGTCATTTACCTAGTTTTAACCTTGACTGGGTGCCGATAGGCTCCCTGGTCCCAATCAGGCACCCTGATCCTTTTCCCACTTTCCCACCACTTTTTGGGCACTTTCTATCCATTTAAACACTTTATCTTTCTTGTGGTCAGCCTTTTTGGGGTTAATTACGAAATTAGAACAAGAGAACCATATAAATATAAAGTTATGAAACCATAATGAGGGACCAAGCACTAGTCACTACTATCATCCACCTAGAGTTGCATCCATCTAAGGCATCTAGAGCTCATTTTCATCCATCTAGCTCCATCACAAGGCACAAGGTTGGTTCATCTGCATCACACAAGCATAGGAGGGAATTTTATTCTATTCCATCCACCATTCTATTACATTTTCTACACATAGTTATTGCTCGCTACTTTCACAAAGTGCAACTAGCACAAGAGCACCTAGGGCATGATTGCACACACTTGCACATAGAACTACATCGGGTATGAGATGTAGTGCGCGCTTAATTAGTAATTCCACCATTGTGGCAGCTGAGGACAATCCGACCCCTTCATATGCATCTTTCATTTTTATTATTTTATGTTTGTCTTAGGGTTTTATAGGTCTATCTTTCATCATTGACTACCAAAGAACATACAACCCAAGTATAGGGAAGTTAGTGGGACAAACAACAAGGTCTAAAGATCATCTAGCGACCCTACAAGTTTGGTTTTGGACCTCCTGCACATACCAGGTGCTTAGAATGCTGACTATGGCACCCACAAGTGCCTTGATCCTCTCCCAGCGCCCCGGTCCAAACAAACTGTTCATATCTAGCCTTTTCATGACCTCTACATGTTCGTTCATGCTTCCATAATATTTAGTCAATTTTACGACATAGTCCACATCAGCCTACGAATCACTAAATCTCCTTCTAGTCCTTCTTTGCATATTATGATTTTCATTTTCATTAGCCTAGTTGCTTGAGTCACATTTTATATTTATTTAGCTATTGTTTACATCATTTTAGTATTGTTATTTATGTTGTTCCTAGTTATATTAATTACCGTTTATCCACATTTTAGTTAATCACATTATGATACTTATTTATCTTCCTTGAAATGAACATAAACAATGATACATTTACAACTCATGTTGCAAATCCACTCTTAGTCATGATATCCCTATTTTTATACTTTTATTCTACATCGTAATGATGAAATTTCATATCTTGAATATATTATCCTATTCTATTGTTAATATACCTTTGATTCATACTATATCTTGCATTCCCTTGAAAGGTTCATTCTAGAAGTTCATTCTCATAGGAGAAGTCTTCCACTTCATCAAGGTGTTATACTTATCTTGCATCTCTACTACCATGATATAGTTGCCAACAACCCATCTAGCTCCAATCTAACTTTCCTACTCGGTCCCAAAATAACAAAGGTTAAGTAATTCTTCTCCTCCACCTGCCAAGAGGGTTCTTAGAAGCTCTGGTAAAGGTAAGGACCTTGATGTAGCTGAGAGCTTGATCAATATCACTCAGTCCATCCTCCCCCAGGTAGGCTTGGATTTACCTACTATTTCTCAATACCCCATATTTCTCCAAGCACCGACATAAATATGATCCCTCATTTTAGTCCTAAGGGGAAACAACCTTCTGTGGAGAAAATTGAGACAAAATTGGAAGAAATAGAAGGTTTTAGAAGACACTCTGGAAAATATAGTCACTAAGAAATTAAATCATCTCACTATGTAGAAATCCTTCCTTGATTTCTTGCATGTCTAGGTCAAACAACTTTGCGATGTGAGTGGTCTTCTAGAGGAACTGTGGAAAGGGGGTAAGGCTACGAAGAAGGTGATCTCCTCCAAAATAAAATACTCTGTAATGCAGCCAACCCTGAATATGTTCAAGGCATTGGAGGAAGTTAAAAAGGTTTTTCAAAAATGTCTCAGTTAGGAGGACTTTGCTCTTCCTGGTTTCTATTGTTTTCCTGTTGTTTCTTGTTGGTCGTGTAGCTGTCTTTGTGGAGCTAAAGTTTTGATGTTTTTCTGTTTCTCTCGGTAAGTTTGTATCTACCTATATTTTCCTTTCTTATTCTGGTAGTTAGGCCTTTTGTTTGGGGTGTGGCCCCCACATATCAAAAACCCACTTTTGTTTTCTATGTAATATCTAGCTTGTAGGCTTGTAGTTGGGGTGTGGCCCCCACATATAAAAAAACCACCTTGTTTTTCATGTTGTTCTGGCCTTTGGGATTTTTGTACTTGGGTATGGTCCCTCCCAAAAACCATTTACCAATAATAAAAATATATACCTATGATTATGGGTGCATCCCATATTCCCCTTTAAAATGTTACAATGTCCATGGTTTTAAATTATGCTACTTGGAATCAATATCGATACATCTATAATGATATTGTGATTGTTGATCCAAATGATTGTATCATTACCTTATTTTATTCTACTACTCCACCTCGATTGGGAACATTGTCTACAATGACTCATATTTATTTACCTTCATGTACTTCTGTAGAGATTTTCAATTCCTCTTTGAAAACTTTTACATTTATATTGCTTGCCTCTTTGGGGGCAACACATATCCCCTCTCCTATCGTTTCACTAACTATGGATTTTATACATACTTATTTGAACATTCTTAACTCTATATCTCATAATATGCAAATGGCTACAATTATTTATTTTGATCTTACATATATTTTAGATTATGCACTTATCTATGCTATATTAGCTATATCTTTTCTACATGATTCACTAATGTTAATTTTATATACACTTCTTCATGTACAACTTGGTATGTTTTTTATTGATCCTAATGATTCTATATCACCTCTTTTAATTTTGGTTTTCCTTGTGTCTCTCCCTCTTCCAAATCTTGATACGAGACAAATCTCATGGCACTTTGAGTTTCTTGTGTTTTTCTTGCATCCTTGGCTTTTTCTAACTACTAAACTTGTACTTAGTCCATTTGCGGTTAAGCTTATTGTCTAAATAAGGTTCCCCTCTCATACTCTATTCACAAATCATCCAATTTACACACTTTATTTCATGGATATAGTCCACTTTTCTCTCCTCTCATGGTTTTTATGGCACATATTACTACTTCTACACCATTTGTATATTACCATTCTTCATTGGCACACTTGAGGCCCGTGCCTTTCATTTCTCTTGGATCAGGTTTTTACCTCATTGTGAGGACCTCATTGGGTAGCTCTTATGCTACCCATCTCTCTATACATAGTCATATTAAAAAATACACAAACATTTATATATTTGTAAAAATAAAAATCAGAAACATACACATGGTTTGTATTGTTAAAGTAGTTTAAATATGTTGTTAGTATCTTTGGTTTGATTAATGGAATATTTTTTCTAATCTTTACACACATGCATTCACAAGGTATATTAAGCTTGATACAAGACACACAAATCAATACATGTTAATAGGAGATACTATGGTTCCTTACATTCTTCTCTTGAAGGCATACCTCCACATTAAACAAATTCTATTATTTCATTATAGTTCCTTTCTACTTCCTCATTATGCTTGATTACATATATAAATCATATCTTATCTTTTGAACTAACAGAATAACATATATCTCTTGTGCATTGTTAACACATATTGCTTCATATTCTCTCTTATTGGTTATTGTTTTTATCGTGTTTTGACACTATTGATTATTATTCATGTTTTCTAGTTGTTTATGTTTCTACTTGACTATTTCATTATATGCAAAGATGAGTTCCTTTTTTCTTGTGACACCATGGTTGTCCCATGTTTTTAGTTTTATTCCTTCTTATGTGACATTACTTCTCTTACATCAAACCTAAGTTCCTTGTTTTTCTTATGACACCATAGGTTTCCCATGTTTACATCTATATGCCTTGATGTGAATCTTCTTTACATGCTCTTGATTTTTATTCTTTGTTGATTATTTATTAATATTTAGTCTAGTTCTTTTACATCTTCATTATTAATATTGTTATTATTGTTATAAATTCTACGATTTCTCTTACTTCTATGGTTTTTTGTCTCTTTTCAAACCATGGTTTCCACCATGCATTACCCACTTTTTGAAGCTAAAATTTCTCCAAGGTATCCACTTCTTCAACATTCTACACTCTCATACTGATTCTCAAACATATAGTACATGGGCACACATATATTATTTTGATTTACATGCTCAAATGGTTTTACATGCACACCTCAAAAGAGGGGGCATTCATTAGGGTATATTCTACACTTACAAGAAAAATCACAAGTTCATACACAAGTTTCCATAGGAAAAAGTACTCATAAACAAATATATTATATCAAAATTTGGAAGAAAATACACAATTTCAAAATCATACGAAGGTTCTCAACCATACGGATGGTCTCGACCATGCCATAAATTTATTCCTTGGGGAAAAAACACTAGACTTTTCTACAATTTCAAATGTATCATTATGGATATAATGTTTTGGCACAATATCATACTCACATGACATAGTTCGATTAGTTTACGGGGGGCTTGAAGTATTTCACTCCTTATCCTTTTTAGTACTCGGTTCAAAATATAGGTGATTTGGGGTCATCTGTCTTCTTTGCCATTAATATTTCATCATATTACATACTCTTACTTAGTACTACAACACACGAGAAGAACATGGCCCGGATAATTTCTTAGTAGGAATTCTTTCCTCTCCTCATATTAAATAGGAAGATGTAAACTTTTCTAAAAAGAATTGATACATAGTTTTCTTTCTTTACGAGGTGCGTTTATACATCTCTTTTCCATTCAAAGTGTTTGGTTGCATTCACCCAATACTCTAGTTTCCTCTTTGACATAATTTGGGACTCAAGCTTCAACCCCAATCCTTCGAAAATTTCAACAACAACAATTAAAATATCTAATTCTATAACTGTAAGAAAGGAATGAGAAGCTCTTCCCTTCACAAAACAAACATGTGTACTCTTTTCATGTTTTACATCTCCTTATTTCACTTTATGCAATTTCAAATTCTATAGTTACTATTGAGTTATAATTTAATTTCTATTATGTACATTGAATACACTTTTTGTTGCATGTTTCATCATGGAGCGTGCCAACATCAAAACATCTACACAACAAAAATATGATTGAAGACAAAGTGTGTCTACATGATTAGGAATATTTTCTTTTAAGCATGTAATTTTCATTTCATACTTAAAGGGGGAATGTAGACATTCGAATTTGGAAAATTACCCTTTTAACATTGCTTATTGCAATTGTGTTTCTTGGCTAAGACAAACACCCACATCCTAACTCCACTTAGTACATGGGTCCATATCTTTTCTAACTTTCTTATTTCCATACACCTATGTGTTGAAAAGTTTTGAATATCAATACACAAGATCATTTCTCAAGCTCTACTTTCCGTGATACATCCTTCAATTTTTAATGAGCTTATCCTTTTCCAAAATTGTATAGTTGGATCAGTTGTATAATTTGGTCTTGGCCGATCTATACAAATCCTTAACTCGACACATTTTACGACTCTATTTTTAATGCGCTATTATTTTTGGGTATTTTTATCCTCCTCATTCATTATTTTCATAATAAATCACCTTAAATTTTTAATTTAAGAAAGTTAAACTCACATCATTTCGTAACACAAAATTCATATGAGATCTCATTGCAAATACTAACACAAAAGGCACTCAAGGATGCATAAATATTCTTAAATTTGATTCACATCTATTATTTAAGCCACTATTATGGTTCTAAAGCACTCAACTAGGGCAAGGAGTCTAGATTCCCTCACATCCAAGCACACCAAGTTCTTATTTTTGAGTCATAGTAAGAGCACAATCTAATTAAGCATGATCTAAGAGGTTCAAGCTTCTAACTAGGTGCATTCATATATACAATACATGTTAGGTGGAGAACTACATGTGGTTTGAGATCTCTTTAGATTAATTTTGATATAGGCAGTTCCCAAACACTAACCTTCTTACAAGGTCTTCTACCCATGGTTAGGGTTTTGGAGTGATTCAATTGATTACATATGATATCGAGATTGTGCAACAACTAGGGTTTGACATGGAAGTGCATTTACAGGCCATTGAAGGGCCTATAAAGCTATATAACCCCATTCTAAATGCATCCAAGATCATAGAGAAGGGGCAAGACTAGATTATACATCCTACACAAACCATGCGGTTACTGCACCAAGAGATCTACAAGTTATAGTTTTAGCAATAAATTTTCTCCAAGCTCTGCACTTCTAGATTCACTAGTCCATCTTCCCATATTCTTCTTATAAATATCTATATAACTAATTATCTCTCTCTCTCTCTCTCTCTCTCTCTCTCTCTCTCTCTCTCTCTCTCTCATATTTTGATCTTATATGCATACATTAAAACAAAAATATATTATTATGCTTTTGTACAATTAATGGTGGAAGTTAATATATCATAATAGTTCCTAGTTTCATAACCTTATATACATTTTTATTTATTTTCTATTGTATAATAAAATCATATAAACATAAAAAGGGTATAAACAAGTAACTAAAGGGGAATACCATTCAAATTCATAGTGTACTCAAATTTCATATAACCATAATGTCACAACCAATTTTTCAAACAAAAACATTCATACTTAGAAAACCTATAATTATATGAATTCCAAAGGTCATTTTTATATCATGTATATATATTTTTGGTTAGTTAATTCATACACTTCATAACACATTCCCTTAATTATGCCTTAAAACATCAAGTTTAATACACCCAATTCCCTTAAGGTGTGATAATCGGATAATGAAGGGAGTTCCACCTTGTTGTTTGCTAAGTGGGTGGTAGTAAATTTGTAAAAACAATGAAACACGAGGATTACTAACGGGTTCATAGAAACTTGACCCTTGTTTCCATACATAAAAAAATAATTATTTCTATTAAATGACAATACATGGCCTAAAATATTCTTCTCTCTCTCTCCATCTTCCCATATTCTTATTATAAATATTTTCTTACCCGAATTCATATAACTTAAGTATGTGTATTGATTTGATGCTCAAATGGATTTTTCTTTCAAAAGCATTTGGCACTTGATCACTTTACAATGGTATTAAGGATAATTTTATTGTTATATCTTTAATTATAGTCATATGACTTAATTTTGTGAGGACAATTGTAGTTGATGTTTGAAATAACAATTTTTATCAAGGAGAAAATAGGGATTGTAGAACCATTGGTGGCTAACAAGATATTTGTAAAAATAAATCATTATTATTTTGTTTAAGGGTTGTTAAATAAAAATGTGTGTGTGCAAACATATACATACATACATACATATATATATGTGTGTGTATATATTTATAAATATATATTTATATTTATATGTATATGTATATATATATATATATATATATATATATATATATATATATATATATATATATATATATATATATATATATATATGTGTGTATGTATGTATGTATGTATGTATGTATGTATGTATGTATGTATGTATGTATGTATGTATGTATGTATGTATGTATGTATGTATGTATGTATAAGACAAGGTCAATCTCTAGTCTTATTTATCATTACTCTTAACCATTTCACACATAAGCTATATAATAAAGAAGATGTAAAAAAGTGGGCTCACATTTTTTTATGAATAAAATTTTGGAGTAATGACTAATCAAGGGGGTGACATCTAACCAATGACCAAAACCATTTGAGTAATAATCTCATAAAACAATATCATAAAGTTAAAATCACTCATTGAAGCTAACGACTTATGTTAAGACTATGTAGATTATATATGTTTTTATAGATACCTAACATTTAAAGTAGAGGCCTAAAACTTTTAATCATCCCCAGTATATCAACCTTTCTTTAAATGTGAAAATAATAGGGTGCCTTTGAAATAGTGACTGGATTTGTAGAGATATCAATTTCATACTTCTAAGAAGAGGTAAGCCATACTTTCAAAAAAACGCGCGTTGACCTATTAGATTCAATGTATTATTATATTTTGGTTTTTTCTATCAATTGTTTTTAATTCTGGTAAATTTTATTATACTATGGTATTTCCATTTTTGTGAATTGAATTGTATTTGAAATAATATATTTTTGAGTTAAATATTATGATTGAAAATTCCTATTATTGGTTTTTTTCAACCAAACCCCCACCTCTTACGAAAAATAGAGAGGGTAGTCTAATGTTTTTTATTTCTTATTTTGAGGAACATATGTTTTTAATCGAATCTCTATTAACCATATCTATGAACCAAATATTATATTGATTTAAAAAGAGTAATATACATGAATGAAATGTTTATTCATGTTCATCCTAAATCTATTCCTTAGACTATAGAAATATATTTAAATGTACCCTTCCCTTAATAAGTATCTCCTATTGTTCAATCATAAATCTTATGATGATATAGTTTCAAAAGATACTATTAGTATAAGTCAATACATAGTTGTTTTGACTTACAAATTAAACAAATTATCACTAGGATCTATTATCACAATCAAGTTATCTACTACATGCATTTGTAATCCATTGTATTAATTTTATAGCTTGTTTTTATACTTACAAAAATTTAATCTTTGACTACCAAAATAAACATCCATGGATTGAACCAATCATATGCCCATGGATTATCATTATGTTATTTTCTACTTCAATCATGGTGATATTTTATTTTCAAACAAACGAGTCCAAAGATCTAATAACGTAGAGTTTCTTTCATCTAAAATTTTATAATAACCCAAAAATTCCTCAAACTCCAACCACCATTGAATTTCCTTTTCTTTAATAATCACTTATATTCCATAACAATTTAATAACATGTGCTAGAGAATGGGAACTAAAATTTAAAACCAAACTAATCAATCACTTTTCTTCAAAGGAATATAATGCAGAAGTTATCCCTATGTATTTCCTTCACCCCTATGAAAGGGGAGAAGGGTTCCTTATTTTTAAGTGTTACAAACAATAGGCCTCACTCAAAGTGTAACTACTCTTGTAGTATTCTAGTCTGAAATATCTTAACATTTCCTCCCTAAAAGAAACCAATTTCCTCTATATTTATATTTTCCCTTACCTCATCGTTTGAAATCATATAATGATAATAATCAATTATTTCCATAGGTTTAGGGTATCTTTCCCTCTCCCAAAAAGGATGATAATCTTCCACTAAAATTGGTTTGAAGATAAAATATAAATGAACACAAAAGAACATCACCCAAAAAGGATTAAGGTTCCAATACATCTCATTTGAAAGGATGAAGTTATGAGCATATGCTTTAAATAAGAGGTTTTATTCATCTTCAAGAGAAGGTAATAGTAATTCATATAACTTTCTAATTCTAGAAACATTAATAGAAATAAATGAAGAAAATCTTCAGAATTAAAATTTTATCCTTTTTCTTTTAAGATTTGAGAATGAACATAAGATGTTTCTCTACATGAGAAAATTTAGTTAACCATTTCATAGGCTAGTACAATCGTATCTTTCAATTCTTGTATCTTCTTATCCCTATAGGAAACAAGCTTGGGAAAATTTCCTATAATCTTCTTTCCTTGATTATTCACAAACTTTTTTAGATTCATCATCTCAATTTTAAAACATGCAACTTTTTCCCACTTCTATTTAGTTTTACTCTTTTTCTTATCTATTAATGACTCCCATCTTAAATGACCTCCACATATTTTTAATAAACTAGTGCCAATTAAATGCTAGGAGAAATATTTCTCCTATTCTACCCCAAATATATTCCCAACCAGTTTGGGTAAAATCCTATTTAAACCTTACATCATGTACCCATGATTCCTTTTCAACAACTTTGGATATAATGGTTAGGTCAACCTTCTATTTATTTGAGTTATCCCAAGTAAACATATTTCTTCCTTTGATATCCTAGGTATTACCTCTAAATTATCTTTTCCATTTTCTTCCTCAAGGTTTAGAAAATCTTCCATATGTCTTCCTAAGTCTCCTCCTTATTACTTCATGAGATATATTACTCTATTTTTTCATTTTAATAGAAGATCTTGTTACTAATTCCTATATTAAACCCCATTCCTCCTCTTCCATAATATTATAACGCCCATTCTAATTATTCCAAGATTATGATTCCCCTAGGTTCTAATACCCAATAAAATCTTTAGAATAATGATAAGATGAGGAGGATCAAGTAACAAACAAAGTTATATTCCTTTCACTCCCCCTTTTTCTTCCATTAATTTGAGGCATACATAAGGAAAAAAAAAAAAGATATAGAAAGACTCTTCATAAATGGGACATCTAAGATAAGGAGTTTAACTATGCCATCATGAGCCAGAAAATCTCATTACCATACATCACCCCATAAGTTATCTCCTTCAACAAATCAAGAAGGAAGAATGCAAAATCCAATAATTTAATACCTTAAGTGAGAAAAGATTCTAAAGTGATAATATAATATTAGTAAGAATATACCTTCATAAGTGATATATCCCTCTATGAAAATTACAACATCTAGCCAAAACTATGGTAGGGAATTCTTGAAAAAAAAATTACCATTGTCTTAAAATTGTTCCCATGACATAAAACTATCTTTCTTATTATGTAAATTCCTTTGTTCACAATATACCATCTCTCTCCAATATGAATAATACAATTGGATCATGTAATAGATGCCTTTATCAAATTCATTTAAATCCCTTTAACTTATAATTTTCCATTGTTCTATGAAAGATAAATATATTTTACAATAATTCCATCAAAAATTGAAATAATTCCAAAATATCCATCAATCCTTCTGTTATAGCACCCTTATATAACATCAATTTCTTTCCATATAATCTAACCCCGGGGTTCTCAATGCAAAAAAATCTAAACTAGGTCACCTTTAAATGAGTAAATTTTTACTCTTCTAAAACCATCGGCTGATTTTATTACTCCCATGAAAATTTTAATTTTATTGCTCCATAACTTTCCCCTAAACTCGTATGCATAAAAAAATCTTATCATTTATTATATATGAATGTTAAATTATTATGTTATCTCTCATCCAGTAAATTTTAGTGGCAAATATTCATTAATTCATGAATATCTGGTTTTTAAAATTTGCATTTGGCAAATTTTAGGGTAGGAATTAGGACCGGGTTGCCTAAATTTTCTAGGTATAAGTTAATTTTAGGGGTTGGTTTACCTAGATTTTACACTAATAGTCAAATTTTTAAATTCAAATCACCTTTCACTTGAAATTGAAATTTTTCATATTCATCTTCATATATATACTAATTATGTATGCAAATTCAAACTATCAAATATTCCTCACAATTTCTTTCTACTTTGAAGATCGAGATCAACTAGATATTACAACATTGCATTAAGGTATTATTAATTTTTATGGTATTATATTACATTTGTTTCATAAAGGCACAAATCAAAAAGGCACCATTCGAGTAACACTCTATATGCTTTGCCAATTGGTATCTTTGATTATGCTTTATGAATGGTAACATTAACAAGGTTGTCATCCAGTAACATACACAATGCTACTGGATGGTAGCATTTTGCATGTTATCGTCTATAATGCTACTATTTAGTAGCATACACAATGCTACCAACTGGTGGGATATATAATGCTATTGTCCGATGGCATACACAATTCTACATGTCTATAGCATTGTGCATGCTACCAATTGGTGGCATACACAATGTTACCGATCTATAGCATTATGCATGCTACCAACCGGTAACATTATGCATGCTACCGATCAAGAGCATACATTATGCTACCAATCGGTAGCATTGTGCATGCTGCCATCCGATATCACCTTGTGCATGCTACCATCTAATAGCACTTTGTACTCTTCCGAAAAGTGGCACAGAGATAAGATTCAAACACATATGTTTCACCTGTAATTTCCAATTTTTAAATACTTTGCTTAAAAAACTAATCTATTTGAAAATTACACTTGGATAGGTATAATGGACTTTGTGAATAATGAAAACAAGTCAGATCAATTCAAAATAAAAAGTAGCATATTAAATTATTTCAACCAACCAAAAAACGGGGACCCAACTTACATCCATTGCAAACATTAACACATGTAACATATTATCATTAATTTTTCTTTATTTTTTGTCATGTTTATTGTAAATTATTTATATATTTGTCACATTCAAACCTTTTTTTTAATACAAAAAAACCCTAATATTAATTGTATTTCACATGAAACAATTAACCAAAACATACCCCCTAATGAAACTATTAACACTTCAGTAGATGAAGATATAATTGATGATGACATGCTAGAGATAAAAGACAATCCTCACTATCAAATGCCTCCAATAGATGAATTTTCTAATGAAAAGATTCAAATAGAAGATTATATTCACAATACTCTTCAAAAAAATAAATTTGTGCAAAGGGATAAAACTACCTGGACACTTGGAAGGTCTTGTAAGGTAGACTCGGTAGAAAAATACCTTTTCATTAAACTTGTAGAGCTAGAAAATGTTAATGATACTCAAAACAAATGTATATGTATAAATTCTAGTTGGAAATTAGGAAAAGAACATAAAATGCAACTAAAATTAGACACAATTGAGAAACATTGTGGAAAATTATATGTGACAATCAAGGAAAATGATGGAAAATAACAAAGACACATAGATGGAAAACTATGAAAGAGTGCATGCATGTAAGATATGTGGAGGAGTATGAAAATGAGTAGAAACATTGTCAAAATCTTATGGAGAAAGGAGGAATAATTAATGCAAAATTTGGAAAATCTCTGAATGACAATCTTAAGGCAAAAAATACACAGTTTTTAATTATATTCTTCATTCTTAAAATGGGCAGACCTATTTCATTTTTTCAGAATTTAAGAAATTGTTTAAGTTTAATGGGTTTCATAACCTTCCACAATCACATTGGTCAAATAAAAGTGCTTGGGAAATGGAAAAATGTCTTACAATGATTGAAAATGAGGATTTGAAAGAGAAATTCAAGAATGTAAGTTTTATCTCCCTTTCCATTGATGAGGTTACAACAATGGACAACACATCTTGGGTTTCATGCATGTTTATACTTTTGAGAACCACACAAGGAAACCTCATCTTCTAGTTGTTCATAAAATGAAGGAAAACTGCAATGTTGAAAATATTTACAAATTGGTTATATATAATTTGAAGGATATAGTTGGGATGGATGATTATGCAATTGCCAAAAATATTGTATGTGTTGGTGTTGACAATGCATCAATAATGCATGTTAAATAGAAATGGACTATGTGTTTGCCTAAAAATATTGTTGCCCCTTATATGATTCCAATTCATTATATGGCTCATAGGATGAATCTTGCATACAAGATAGTTAGCAAATTTGAAAATATCGTAAAATTTGAAGAGCTTATACGAGAATTGCACATGTATATGTCAATCAATCCAAATATAGTTTTAGAGTTTCAAAAATTTGCAACTAGAGTGACAGATGGTAAAAAACTTCTTAAATACATTTCTACAAGATGGATTTCCATGTATGAGCCTACACATAGAATTTTTGTTGAATATACATCATTAGTTGGTTTCATGTTTAAGTAACGTATGCATGTTGACAAGGAAAAAGATTTGTTTTACCGCTTAACAGATTTGGAAACATTGTTTACACTTTGCAGGATTCTACCTGTCTTTAATGAAATCAATTCTTTAACAAAAATGCTCAAGAAAGATCCATCAATATAGTTGACTTCATTAGATTAAGAAAACAAGCATGTCAAACACTAGATTTGTTATACAACTATGATGAATGTTTTCAAGGACATGTATTTAGTAGTTGAAAAACTATAACAAATTTAAAGGATCCTAAAATTTAATTTAGATTCAATATAACAGGGCATCTATGTATCCTTGTAAATGGGAACGAGATTCAAATGCACACTTTCCATTTAAAAGAGAGGATATTGTTGGAATATACATTGAAGAAGTACATGTAACACATAATTTATACAAAGGTCTTATATCTCAAACAAGAATAAAATATAAGAAAAATTCACAATTCTTATCCAATGAGATCAGAGAATGCTTTAAAAGGGATGAGATTCTTAAGGCCATGGGAGTGGTCAATCTTATATTTTGGAATCTTGTAGCAGGTAACAAAGCTATAAGTGATTCATATAAAAGACACATGGGTACTCTCATTAAGCATTTTGGAAAATTAGTAGAAAATATCGGAGTTAAAATTAAGGGTATTCTTTAAAAGGAATTACTTTCATGTCAATCAACTCATTTTGGCATCACAATGGTCGAACAATATGACTTACTAAGTGAACCAATAGATAATGGTGCAATTACATGACTATGGAAAAATTGTATCCTAGTAGCATCCTACATGAAAGCATTAGTGAATATTTTTGATTGTATGAATTGTTTCAAACAATGATATTGGGATTAATTGAAGACAAAAGGGTTTTTAGTGCATTAACATTTGTTAAATCAAAATATTGAAAAGACTGGATACAAATATTGAGACTTGTTTGAGATTGTATGTTTCATGATATGGTGTAGATACATTTCATTATGAAAGGTAATGGTAGTATGGAATTATCTTGCAGAAAGGAGAGGGGTCTGTAATTCTAATATAGGGGCTAAAAACAAAAAAGAAGACATAAACATTGAAATGGCGACTAAAAAAGCAAGGAAAGATTAGATAAGATTTTGAGTTTTAAAGACCTAAATAGTGAAGAATCATTTGAGCTACGATATTGAGTTAAGATGTAGGTATGGATATCGACACTAAAATTTTCCTCCAAAATTTCTATTTCATTAATGTATGTATTAGGAATAGGATGTTGTTAAGTGTAATTAGTAGTAGCGTCCGATAGAGATAACGGCGCCGTCGATGCGGTGCCGCCAATAATATGGAGTACGGTAGAGTCAAAGTACAATAGGAATGTTGTAAAAGTAAATATTTGTCGTAAGTGGTGCAGTAATGTTAAAATGTCAAAGTTTGGGTAATTAGAGAAGTAGGGTCTACATGATTAGGAATTAGAAATATTATATTGGTAATAAGGACAAGGAGTGAGGTCATAAATATTTTGTGTATTTTATTTGTAAAAAGTCTAAAAATGTGGAACCCATGTAAAATGATAAGGTTTATCTTATCTTAACAGATAAGCTTACATGTACGAGATAAGAGTTAAGGTATGGAATATGATTCGTCGAGTGGATTTCTTATCCTATCTTAGAGATATGATGGATAAGCTCGGAAGTTCTATAAATAGAGAGGCCACCCCCTCATTTAGCATAGAAAGAAGTAGTGAGAAATATTGTAGGAAGTGTGCGAAGGAAGCCATCGATTAAAGGTGTGTTGAAGAAGCCATCAAGAGGTGTAATTGTAAAGTTTCTCCCATAGTCTTGTTGAAGTATCTCATGGGTGAGATTATAATGATTTCATGTTAATATTATAATTTATTTTGATATTTCAGATTTGTCGTCATTCTGTCTTATCATAGTCAATGGTATTCTTGTGTTCGGTTGTTGTTTTGCTTCCAGATTACATCCACCAAACTAAAGTCTGTGCATTAGTAAATAATCATAGCACGAGGAGTTCCCGATGAAGAATTATCATAGTGCCGGATTGGTGATGACATTTTGGTTCCGTTGCCGGGACCATTCCTCGTTAGTGGATTTTCTGGAGAGATATTCCCACTTAGGCAAAAATTAATTGGAGGGTAACCTTGTTTTTCTTAATGCATAGTAGTTACCATGGTAAAGTCATTTTACCGTGAATAGTAGTTACCATGTTAAAGTCATTTTTGCCATGAATAGTAGTTACCCAGTAAAGTCCTTTTTGCTAGGAATAGTAATTACTACAAAGAAAGTCACTTTTACCGTGAATAGTATTTACCACAAGTAACTTCACTTTTCTACCGTGAATAGTGTTTACCACATAGAAAGTCGGTTTTTACCGTAGTAAGTCAAGTTTTACCATAGTTTACCGTGGTCATTTCTATTTTACTTGTAGAAGGTGTAACGTCACTTTCTAGTATAGTGATTCCAATTATTTGTGCACATAAGTCTTGTTAATTGTACTTGTGGGTTGGTATTTCACGGTGGTTACTTTTGAAAATGGGAAAGATTCCTATTTTTTCAGCTCAATCTAATGAAGATGCTTCTTCTTTCATTCAAGAGTTTAAACGATCTTGTATTTGTAATGGCCTTATAAGAAGGGAACAATGGACTGAATTTTTTCCTACCTTTTTGGATGGTTCAGCACTTAGGTGGTTTAAAACACTAGGTGATAATGTGAAAAATTCATGGGATTTATCAACCGAAAGTTTTCTTGAAGAATTTGGTGAACAACGAAATATGCGAGATCTCATGATCAAGATCACAAAGCTATCCCAAGGAGAGAAGGAGAAGATAAGGGATTATCATGCTCGTGTTCTAGAGCTAAGGAGGAAGCTTGATGCCCGATCCGGAAGGAAGGACTAGCGGATGGGTTGATGAATGGCGTGGATAATCTCCTCTGTAAGCACTTCATTCTTGGGATGAAGCCGAGATCGACAACGAGTGAAGTATGACCGCCCGGCTACCATTGAACAAGCAAAGGAGATTGCAAGAAGCGAAGAAGAAAGCATGGAAGAGGAGCCCAAAGAAATTGTTGCTAAAGTAGAGCCTACACCAAAGCACCTTTGGTCCCGAATCCACACCACTCCCGGTGAGCACAAATATTTCTCCTAATACATCTACCGAGTATGAAGATCTGCTCAAAAAGATGGGTCGATTAACTATTAATCTTCTTGAGGAAAGGAATTTAGTTCTCGGGAGGAGATAGAGGTCTAAAGAGAAATATTTCTAAAGTTGTTTGTTATGGTTGTTATAAAAGGGTCATTATAAGTATAATTGTCCAGATAGAGCTTCTACATCACGGTAAGGGAGATAATGATAAAGGAAAAGCACCTGTGAATTCTTTTGATGTAGTAGATAAGAGCAGAAATAATGAAGTAGATGTGTTTGTAACAAAAAGAAAGAAAGAAAAAGATAATCAAGATGGAAATGATCCTAAGAAGATGAAAGAAGAAACTAGTAAGAAACATAGGAGAAGAAAGTTGGGTGTGCAGGATTTTCTGATTTCACAGGGGCAAGGACCATACTCCATCTTGGAAGATCTGTCCAAAAGGCCTGCAAATATTACATATGGTCAACTCTTGGCTATGTCTTCTGAGAAGAGGCGGGAGTTGCGAGGTGGACTCAATGCTCGAAGAAGGAAGGAGGTTGAGGTCCCTGTTTTGGAGGCAGAGGCGAATCCCTATGCTCCACAAGCTGAGGTATTATGTAATGGTATTTCAATTCATGATGTCTTAGTTGATGGAGGTGCTACAGTTAATGTAATGACCGAGTCTGTAATGAATATGTTGGGTTTAAAAATTGATCGCCCTTCAACACTTATGTTAAGGTCATTAAATAAGGGAAAAACTAAACCAGAAGGTGTAGTTTCAAATGTGGTAATATCTCTGTATGGGTGTTGTATGTGTGGTAGAATTTCGGGTGATGAAAAATGGTACTGTGCGTACCCAATGCTTTGTTGGGAAGACCATGGCTAAAGAGAGTTCATGCAAGAAACTACTTTGGAATGAAGGTTTCATGACACTTGGACGTGGTAGAGAGGGTGAAGATAAACGTGATCCCTCGACATCATAAAGTAGAACCTGTGGATTCAAGTGATGAAACTGATGATTGGACATCCTCTGGATTACTCTAGTACCATGAAGTGGACACTAAAGATGAAGAAAGCGAGGTGGATGTTTTAGTCATGGATATCCTGCCAGTCACACCAACTCATGACCCCATAAAATTATCTGAAGAAGAAGTTGATGATCGTCTCCAACAAATAAAGATTGGTGATGCTGTGATGGAGAGTGAGAAGGAATCCTACCTCCAGCTCTTTCGAAGGTACATACACCTATTCACTTTTGATTACAAGGAACTCCGTCAAGTAAGTTGGGTAGAACATTGTATTGAGCTAGTAGATGGTGCTAAGCCCATAAAGCAAATGCCATATAGAATGAATCCTAATTTTTCCAAGACTGTAAAAGAAGAAATAGATAAGTTGCTTGATGCAGGATTCATATTTCTGTGGAGAATTCAGAATGGGTTTCTCCCATTGTGATCTCAATAAAAAAGAATGGGAAGCTACGCATTTTTGTTGATTACAGGAAGCTCAATAAGGCAACAAAGAAGGATCATTACCCTCTTCCATTTTCATATCAGATCTTGGGCCAAGTAGGCGGCCAGAGTGCTATAGTTTTCTTTGATGGATATAGCGGCTCTGACCAAGTTCGTATAGCAGAGAAAGATCAGTCAAGACCACGTTCACCACTCTTTGGGGAACGTTTGCTTATAGAGTTATGCCTTTTGGGTTGTGTAATGCTCCAAAGCAACATTCCATCGTTTGATGAATAGGGTGTTCGAACCCTACATTGGGACCTTCATCGAGTATTTACGGATGATTTTTGCATCTATGGGAGCAAGTTAGACCACTGCACTGGATGGAGATAGCATTTCAAAGGTTAGATGAAGCACAAGCCTCACTAAACCCTACAAAGTGTGTCTTTGGATGTTCTAAAGGCGTTTTGTTAGGGCATGTTGTATCCAGAGATGGTATTGGTACTGATCCTGATAAAGTTTCAAAAATCAAAGATTTACCATTTCCTATGAATAGAAGAAACAAGGCGCATGAAGCTTTTGGACAACTGAAGGAAGCCCTGGTGTCTTCACCTGTTTTGAAGAATCCAGATTGGAGCAAGCCATTCATTGTGTACACTGATGCCTCAGATGCAGCACTAGGTAGTACTTTGAGCCAAAAGGATGAAAATGGGAATGAACATCCAATTTACTTTGGGAGCAGACAAATGAGCAGTGCTGAGGTAAACTATACTGTAACTGAAAAAGAGGCTCTGGCTATCATTTTTGCTGTAAAGAAGTTTAGAAATTACTTGCTAGGGCAGAAATTTATAGTTGTAATGGATCATCGAGCTCAAATATATTGTCAATAAGCCTAACCCATCGGGGAGGATAGCAGAGATGGATAATTTTTCTACAAGAATTTGAATTTGATATTATAGATAGGCCAGAAAGAAGCATGTCAATGCGGATGCACTCTCTCAAGCCTATGATGGTTTAGGATCATCTTGTGATGATGATGATTTTCCGATGCTGAGATTGTTATCCTTGACACAATCCCTAGTGAATACATAGATATTTGGAATTATCTGAATGAATTCAAGTTTCTGATGGTGCCAATGCAAGGACTAAGAGAAAGATTACTCAAGTCGATCGTCCATACTCTATTCTACGCATGGAGCATTATTTCGAATAGGACACGATGGACGATGTCTGAGAGGAGGGCAAATGGACGTGATCAAGGAAAGGAGCTGCTTAGAAGAATTCCACAATGGTACATGTGGAGGGCACTTCTCTGACAACTTACAAGAAGAATGATCTTGGATGCGAGTTATCACCGCCCACTCTTTTTAAAGATTGTTATAATTATTGTAAGACATGTGATATTTGTCAAACACATGGTAACCGTAAGACTTCATCAGCTCCATTATGTCCTATTCTTCCCCTTGGTCCCTTTGAAAAATGGGGAATAGACATTGTAGGTCCACTTCCAACTACATCACGTCAAAATAAGTATATTGTAGTTGCCACAGATTATTTAACCAAGTGGGTTGAAGCTAGGCCATTGAAAACAGCTTCCATGGATGAAGTGGCAAGGTTCATATATGAACGCATTGTCACCAGATTTGGTTGTCCATTAGAAATTGTAACAGATCAAGGAAGCCACTTCATTAATGAGGTGGTAGAAGCCCTAGTCAATAAGTTTTCTATCAAGCACAGGAAGGCAACAACATACAAGCCAAGCACAAATGGACAGGTGGAACGAACAAATTTTGTGCTGTGTCAAATTCTAGCAAAAGATGCAGCCTTGCAGGTACATAAATGGGATAAAAGGATTCATGCAAAATTGTGGGCATATAGGGCAACATCAAAGTCAGCAACAGGATACTCCCCATTTCGGTTGGCCTATGGCATTGATCCGATTCTTCCTATTGAGTTTGATATTCCCACTTTGTGAGAGTTATGAAAAATGAAAGGATGGATGAAAGTGATTCAAGAAAAGAAAGGTTGGTACATCTTCATTTGCTAGAGGAAATGAGGAAATAGCAAAGGATACAAGCCATAAGAAGAAAATGAAGCAGAAGGAATACTTTGATCAAAAGATCCGATGGTCTCCATTTCATGTGAATGACTTGGTCCTAGTATATGATTCTAGATACAAAAAAAGAAGACAGAGAAAATTTCTTCCAAAATGGATGGGGCCCTACAAAATAGTAGGTGTGCATGAAAATGGTACGTGCACTGACCGGAGGAATTGGATGGCACTCCCATTACGAAATGGGTCAACCACGACAAGTTGAAGATTTTCCAAGCACTGGAGAATAGTCTACTCTCGAGGACGGAGTAGAAGCTAGAAAGGGGAATATGTCGACACTAAAATTTTCCTCCAAAATTTCTATTTCATTAATGTATGTATTAGGAATAGGATGTTGTTAAGTGTAATTAGTAGTAGCATCCGATAGAAGATAACGGCGCCCAAGATGCGGTGCCGCCAATAATGTGGAGTACGGTAATAGTAGAGTAAGTACAATAGGAATGTTGTAAAAGTAAATATTTTTCGTAAGTGGTCCGGTAATGTTAAAATGTCAAAGTTTGGGTAATTAGAGAAGTAGGGTCTACATGATTAGGAATTAGAAATATTATATTGGTAATAAGGACAAGGAGTGAGGTCATAAATATTTTGTGTATTTTATTTGTAAAAAGTCTAAAAATGTGGAACCCATGTAAAATGATAAGGTTTATCTTATCTTAAGAGATAAGCTTACATGTACAGATAAGAGTTAAGGTATGGAATATGATTCGTCAGAGTGGATTTCTTATCCTATCTTAGAGATAGGATGGATAAGCCTGGAAGTTCTATAAATAGAGAGGCCACCCCCCTCATTTAGCATAGAAAGAAGTAGTGAGAAATATTGTAGGAAGTGTGCGAAGGAAGCCATCAGTTAAAGGTGTGTTGAAGAAGCCATCAAGAGGTGTAATTGTAAAGTTTCTCCCATAGTCTTGTTGAAGTATCTCATGGGTGAGATTGTAACAGTTTCATGTTAATATTATAATTTATTTTGATATTTCAGATTTGTCGTCATTCTGTCTTATCATAGTCAATGGTATTCTTGTGTTCGGTTGTTGTTTTGCTTCCAGATTACATCCACCAAACTAAAGTCTGTGCATTAGTAAATAATCATAGCACGAGGAGTTCCCGGTGAAGAATTATCATAGTGCCGGATTGGTGATGACAGGACATAGTATTTCTAGAAGTCAAATTTATTTCATATTATAAGTATGTAACTTGATATTTTTATATATGCATGTTCTTTATTGAATAATATTTTTAATGTTGTAACATGTTTTTATAGTTTTAATCAAGAAATGTGATACTTATTTTTCTCGTTGTTTCTTTTAAATTAGAATAATATCCTAGCATATTATTGCGTAACAAAATAATTCCAACTTCAGTTGATACAAAGTTTTAAAATGATAATAATCAATAATGTATTATGTAATATCAAACATAATTGAATATTCTATTCACATTATTATTTTATTGGGAGAAATTACGCATGAATATAATAAAAGTACAACACAACATGGATTGAAAATCTAAATATTTTCATATAATGAAGAAGATTTAAATTGGACAAGCAGGAATTTAAAACACATGTGGTTAATCTCATTTTTTTCTAAAAAACTTTATGTCTTCTAATAGCAAGGAACAAGATCGGATTGTGTGGCAAAGAGAACATAATGGAAACTTCTCAGTTAAATCTTCCTATACGTCATTCTTTGAAGAGGAAACTAGAGAGGAAGATATTATTGCAGGCACGGTATGGAATAAGAATATAACTCCCAAATTCAATGTTTTTAGCTGGCTAGTAGTGATAAATAGGATTCTTACTATGGATAACCTTACTAAACGAGGCTTCCATATAGTCAACAAATGCGTTCTATGTGAACAGAACTTGGAAACGGTGAATCATATGTTTTTAGAATGTCCTTTGTTTTCCATATTATGTCTCATATTCTAGGTATGTTTTTGGTCAAGTGGGTTATTCCCAAGGATCTCCAATCTACTGGAATCAATGGAAATGCCCTTCAACAGTCAAGGGTTGAAAAACCTATGGATTATGAGCCTTGGCCACTCTTGGTGGGAAATATGGAAAGAGAGAAATCAGAGGATTTTCAATAACAAGAAACTCCCTAATAGATTGATTATAAACAAGTGTTTATAGGATGTTAGAAATAATTTTTCTATCCTTAAGAATAAAGAAGTGGAAGTCATGGACTGTGAACAATTTATCATCAAGAAATGGAACTTAACCTATGCTCCTCTACCTAGGAAGAGCAACCCTAGAGATGGGGTTAAGTGGATACCTCCTCGGGAAGGAGTTATCAAAATAAAATTCGATGGTGTTGCTAAAGGGAATCCAGAAAGGCAGGAGGAGGAGGAGTTTTCGTGATCACAATGGTAGGTTTCTCCTTGCTTATTTTCTGGGAATTCAATCTAACCATGCCATTAAGGCTGCAATGATGTTTTAGGGGTTAAGTTAGCTGAAGAGAAAGGGTTCAAATACCTTCTTGTGGAAGGTGACTCCTTGAATATAATTTCATGTATGAGAGGGGGTAAAAGTTTTGTCTCTATTACTATTGAAGACTTCATCAACAACGCTAAGAATAAACTAGCCTCCTTTGTTGATATCTCTTTCGTCATGTTTTCCGGGAAGGAAACAAATTGGTGTTTTTGGAAAATAAGGGGGTGGAAGCTAAGGCTTTTAAGGTGGTTGAGGATCTAATTTTTTGGAAGCCAACTTCATAGATATCTTGGATCGGAAGGTGCCCCTAACAACATTTCTTCCAATGAGGATGGAAATAGGTAATAATGCCCTCTGGGTGATGCACTTTGATTTTCTAAATCTTGAACTCATGCAATCCTTTATCTATTATCATTTCAAAGTCTAGGCGGTTCTCCTTGTTATGTTGAATCATCCCTCCAAGTGTGTTAAAAGGAACCATATCAAGCACGATTTCTCTGCAGGAAGAAGAATTACTCAAGCACAATGGGCGGTGATCTCCGAGGACCGAATCGAGTAAGGTCCCAAAATGTCTAAAGAGGCAGAGGAGCTCGCTTTCGACATGGTCAGGCTTGTTAAATTTTTTCAACATTTTCGACGGGTTTGATGAAAATTTGAGTGAATCATCACGAATACCTGGAAGGATGGCCATGTTCGGGTTCAAAATTTTGCCTTCACTATCTCTTTGAAGTTCATTGCTAAAATCACGGGTCTGCCCCAGGAGGGAAAAAGTTCGTTCAAGCCCAAGTCGGACTATAACCAGGAGATAGATTGTTTCATGCTCGGTAAGGGGATCCCTAAAACTCTCCACAATGGTTATGCAAGAGAAGATCTTCCCCATCCTTATAATGAAATTGCTCAGCTTCTTATGGCTTATATTACCCTTGAAGGGCATTATAAAGTTATTTATGGGTATCATTTTCCCATGTTAAATCACATTCGAATGACATACCCTATAATTTCCCAAATTTTTGTTCCTATCTCTAGCTAAATCGGTCAAGAAAGGAACTTTCTCCCTACCCTTACATCAAGGCCTTATCAAAGCCATGATAAAGTTGGGTACCCCCTCATTGGTAAAAATGAAAGAATTGGGGCTTCTGCTAAATGGACTTCTACCAATTTTTGGGGGAAGACTGTGATTTTGGATGCCAAGGAGGATGTTGTTAACAGGAGGATGTGGGGAAGTCTGTGGCTAAAATAACTAGATCTCATTTGGCTAAGGATAGCTTTAAAAGTAGTGACATGAGTGTTATCCCATTTTTGTAATTACGCAAAAATGAGATAACCCTAAGAAATTTTTGAGTTGGTTTCCTAAGAATGCCCTTTCAGAGAGATAATCAGGTTTTCGGGTTTCAATAGCAAGACAACATGTGTTTTGGATGCTTCATGTTGTGTGTTCCCCGAAACCCGAAACCCGCATCAAGTAAGTCTTTTGGGTTTGTGGGTCTTCCGAGCATCGGAACATGCCTTCGTCAAAACATGCTTCATGTCACATGTCTTCGATCCTGAAGCTGATTTACTCCTTTGTATCGGGTTTCCGGGACCATCAAGCATCATGCTTCATGTCACTTGTTTCCCGCAACCCGAAACCCGAATTAATACAAAATCCTTTGTGTCAAGTTTCGGATATCCCAAGCATGTCGACGGCAGGCATTAATGCTGAGTTGTCGGGTGGTTGACACATGTCAACTGAAGTGTATTAAATGTGAAATTTCTTATAAATACTCGAGATTTCCACGTCATTTTTACCAGACGTACTTTTTACCTTGTGGATTTTCATGCATGCATCTTCGACCCAGAAACCCGACTCACCTCATGCTAATTGCATTGCTCATTTTTTATCATTTTTCGTTATGATTGAAGGTATTTCCCTTTATTCTTTATTTGTGATTTTTATGGAATAATTGTGTAAAGGATTCTTCCGAGTTTCTGTCTTTTTCTTGGTGGGGTTATTGGGGTTTTATCTATTCTATTTTGGGATAGTTTTCTAATCAAGTTTGTGTTTTAGGGTTCCCCCTTTGGAATGCTCACTTTGTTTTATTCCTTGGAATATGTCATTGTGATAAAAATGTATCAGGAATATCAACAATGGAGAAGAGTTTGCATGTTTCAACCTAACAATTACCTGATTCCCTCTTTTTAGGTTTCGTAGGGTGCTTTGTAGTTTTCAAAACCCGTAGTGTATCGGGAAGTTTAAGGTGTTGGGCACTTCAAACATTCCGGCATCCTCCAAAGATAGCGGGATTTCTAATCTTTCTGACATCTCCAGTGTGTCAGACATTCTAATCTTCCCGACATCTCCAGTGTGTCAGACATTTCAATCTTTCCGACATCTCTAGTGTGTCAGACATTTCAATCCTTCCGACATCTCCAGTGTCTCGGGTATTTAAAATTTTCTAACATCTCTTGTGTCTCAAGTATTTCAAATTCTCCAACATCTCCAGTGTGTCAAGTTTTCCAAATTGTTCGACATCTCCAGTGTGTCGGGTTTTCCAAATTGTTCGACACCTTCTGATCTCCGATACTCTCCATTATTTCGAGCCTCTGAGATTGATAAGCAGGTCCTCAAACCCGAAGTGTCTAAAAATCAGAAGCAATCAGTTCATTCCTCCTTTGAAATTCCTCATGTCGGACCTCGTTCATCACAAGATAAGAAAAATCAGGGAGGATGAAGTACAAATTTAGGAAGGTGGAGTCTCCTTCCTACATTGATTGTAATTATGACATCCGGGATACAGAACTTGGAAACATAGATATGGAAGATTTTTGGAATAGAGTCAAGAGTTCTTCCCAGACCCCATGGATGAAATCAATAGTTGGCAGTGGTCTTCCTCTTGTAGTAGGTTTCCCCATGTCTGCTCAGTGCCCCGAGTTCATCTTGGCCTGTGCTTCAAACTATGACTCTGCTTCTCGTTCTGTGAAAAATCAGGTGGGAGAGGTCGTAATCAAGTTGGATGGAGGTTACTTGATGACCTTCTGTTGGTCGTCAGATAGGACTTTACGAAGAGCAACAGTCAGGGGACAAGAAGTCCCTCCTCTTTAATGGGAGAGGTTCCCTTATTCAGAAACGAACTTATTTACAAATGTACAAGACATGATTTGTTGGTTAAACTTGGATATCATGAAAGTGTTTTCTATGAAGATCATCAATTACAAAAGGACTGAGGAAATGAGAGTATGGGAAAGAGCAGAAAGGAAACATGCAGAATTATAGATATCAGAGTAATTCTTTATGTATGCGAAGTCACAGTGAATTGAAACAAGATCATTTGTATCGAATAAATAAGATGGAATTTAAAGACACAAAGTTCTGTAAATAACATCTGCTTAGAACACAAAGTTTCTTAACATAACACAGATTCATTAATCAAGGAAACAAAGTTCCTTCTTGGTTATACAAGATCACCGTGCTTGCAAAGTTGAAGAGTATGCAATCGGTAAGACTAACGAACTTGAGACAAATGATCTTCACAAAGAAAATAAATGAAAGCTTAGGAATAACAGAGATCAGATAGACAAAGAATGGGAAAGTCCTTCTGTATTGATTTCTTTATAATCTATTTACACTTTTTAGAAAATAAGCCAAGTTCTTCCTCCCTTTAGAATGGCGTGAAAGGCCATTATATAGCTTACAAATCAGTTACTCTTCGTAACCGCTTCTTTAACCAAGAACAGTTAAGGACTGCCAATCGCAATACCTTAACTTCTTACAAAGAAAACGGAAAAAGAAAGGGAAGAAGAGAAAAGAACAAGGAGAAGAAGACAGGTGGCCAGTCACTGAGAGGGACCCACCGACTTCAGAATCCACTGCCTGAATTTCTCTAACGCCTCAGCTATGTCTCTGCCACGAGGGACTGACGTGTTGGCCGTAGACTGCGTCCAAAATCCAAGACATTTCTCCATCTCTTTATCAAACTCGACATGAGTATGATAATCTTTGTTTGCTTCTCCAACGGCAGATTGAAGAGAGCAGATTTCCTTCATTTTCTCTTTGGAGATTGAGCTTTCCTTGAATAGATTATCTTTGACATAAGCTCTGAATTGAGCTTTGATTTCTTGCAAGGAAAGGGAAACACCAGAATTTTCATCCTGAAGATGACAGTGAATATCCTTGAAAGCTGAGACAACCAGTGTCTTGAAAGCTTCGCCCTTCTGCCAACTGTTCTTTAGTTCTCCCAAAGCCTCCTCCAGGACTTCGATCTTCATATTGATAGTATCAGAGCCGCAACCTAAATTCGGGGAGGAATTACAGAGAAAAGGGATACATGCGCAGGGAATTAGGTTGCAAGGGTTCGAGCAAGGGTAGCATGGAAACAATGTAAGAATTGCAAAGGTGGCTTGCTCGTTATATAGCCGTTGAGGAGAGAGAAGGGTGATCAATGCACATTACATTCATATCTATCAGTTTGAAAAAACAGCATATTCGGGTAGAGTGGGAAAACTAAGTATGAATGGCATTTGGTTCGCTTGGGACATGTGAGACGCGAATGCGTGAAACACGCGGCTCGGTCGATTCGTGAAACAAGGAGAAGACGCACAAATGCATTTTGGGACATTTGGGATGAAAACGCGCGAAGTACGCGGTTCGGGTGTTTCGGCCGAAAATGGAACAACTTGCACTTTTTGACTTGGGACATTTGGGACATGAAAGAGCGAAGTACGTGGTTCGGGTGTTTCGGCCAAAAATGGAACAAAAGGCCCGTTTGAACTTGGGACATTTGGGACGAAAAGTTCCGACGGGCCCGAAAATGGAACAACTTCGGGGATTTCGGCCGATCGGGGAACAGAGCGCACTTTTGAAATTGGGACAGTTGGGACATGAAAGAGCGTGAAGTACGCGGATTGGGTGCTTCGGCCGAACATTGAACAACTCGCACGAAAAGTTTGGGACACTTGGGACGAAAAGTTCCGACGGGCCCGAAATCGGGACAATTTCGGGGAAATCGGCCGATCGGGGAACAGAACGCACTTCGGAACTTGGGACAGGCGGGACAAAAATGTCCGACAGGCCCGAAATACATACAAAATGACCCAAAACTACAGACTTTTCTCAATTTCACGACTTGGTACATTAGAGAAAACACTTAAACTCAAAATTTTGAAATTTTTACCTTCATCAGAGCAGGGAATTTTGAGTGGACAACAGCTGGCTCCTTCTGGGGATGACTTGGCATAAATTCAAGGAATGAGACAAGGCAAGAACTTAGAAAAACTCAGGGAAGCAGACCAGTACCTTATCCATTGGGCAACGGAGTCAAAAAAATAGACCAATACAGAGGACAACACACCAAAACAAAAAGGAAAGAAAAACAAAAAACATTGTACAGAATATACAAAGGACTCCCTAATCACCTATGACTTGAACAACTTGAGATACTGCCCACTATAAGGAAGTGGGAGAGAAGAACCATCCATGTAATCAAGATAAAAGGAATTCTCACCAGCAAAGTGTCTGATCTTGAAAGGTCCGAGCCACAGGGAATCAAATTTTCCATGGCTGCCACGAGGTTCATGCCTTTTATCCCATAACAACGCACAGTGTCTCCAACTTGGAAATCTCTGAACCTAGCTTTCTTGTCAAACAAGACCTTTACCTTCTGCTGGTGAATGATATCCCGATCAGCAACCTCAACTGTCCTCATTTAGTTTGTGCAGGTACATAATTCTCTTGTCCAAAGCATCTCTGAAACTAGTATCTTCAATGGCCTTCATTAGATGCAAGGCCGGCAGTTCCACTGTTACTGGCAGTTGAGCTTCTGCTCCATATACCACTTGAAAAGGAGACATTCCAATAGCTCTCTTTGGTGTAACCCTGTCTGCCCAAAGAGCATCGTAGAGCTTCTTGTGCCAGTTTCGTTGAGACTCATTAACTAACTTCCTTATAATAGTCACCAGATTTTTGTTAGTGGATTCTGCTTGCCCATTTCCCTGAGGGTAGTAATCTGAAGAATGAGCCAGGGAGATGCCATATCCATAGCAGAAGTCCATTATCTCAGCTGAAGAGAAATTCGAAGCATTATCTGTTACAATCTTATTAGGTACACCATACCTTACCAAGATGTTCTCTTTGATGAAGCTGCATACCACTTCAGAAGTAGTGCTCTTAACTAGAATAGCTTCCACCCATTTGGTGAAGTAGTCCAGTGGCAGTTAGTACATGAGTGTGACCAGCACTAGAAGCAGGATTAAGTGTACCAATGAAGTCCAAACCCCACTGTTGAAATGGTTCCTCAATCACAACTGGCTTGAGAGGAAAAGAGCCAATTTAGGTCTTCCCACAAAAGTCTGACAAGCCTCACATTTATCCACCCACTTGGATGCATCTCTGAACAAGGAAGGCCAGTAGTATCCTCCACGGAGTATCTTATGAGCTGTAACCATTGATGAATAGTGCCCTCCACATGCCTGATCGTGAAAAGTTGAGAGCAACTTTCTCTGTTGTTCCTTGTCCACACACTTCAAAAATCTCCCATCTAAGCCACACTTGAACAAAGCATTTTCCCATAATACATATTGCACTGACCTCAATTTAACAGTCCTCTTTTCTTTGGTAGTTAAATGAGAGGGGCATTCCCCATAGGTGAGAAAATGGGCGATGTCAGCATACCATTCATCAACTGAACTAAGGAACAGAATGGTAGGAAGGCCAACTTTGTTCTCCAATAATTCATGCTTAGCTCCTTCAGCAATGAGCTCACAAAGACCTTTTCCACGAACCAGCTTGGTCGGCTTGATGTCAATGTCATACTCTTGGACCTTAGCAACCCAGCCCTCTCTTGATCCAAATTCTTGTGTGTGAGGATTGACTTAACAGCTTGTATCCGGGACCAATACCATGGAATGAGAGTTGAGGATGTAAAAGTGAAATCGCTGATGCCTTTGACCACTGCAAAAGCATGCTTCTCCATCATGGTGTATTTCAACTCGTGATCTTTCAGAATATAGCTCATGAACGCGATTGGTAGCTCATGCTCATTAGAGTCTTCTTGAGTTAACACAAAGCCCAAGGTATTATCTGTAGCATAGCAATAGATGATGAAATCTTTACTAAAATCAGGACAGGCCAAAACTGGAGTTTTAGCGATAGCTCTCTTGATACCCTCAAAGGATTCCTTTCCTTCAGAAGACCAACCAAATGTTTTCTTCCCTTTCATCATCTGAGAAATATTCAAAGTTAACTCTATAAAATCAGGGATGAATCTTCTCAAAAAATTGATCTTACCGAAGAAGGAGTGCACGCCCTTTTTACTGGTTGGGAGAGGAATTTGCTGGATAGCTTGTACTCGTTCAGGATCAATCTTAATACCATCCTTGGAGACAATGTGCCCTAATAAATTTCCCTCAGTGACACAAAAACAGATTTTTTAGGGTTCAGAGAGATCCCATGCTCTCTGCATCTCAGCAGAACTGTCTCTAGGTGATCAAAATGATCCGCTCTTGTCTTGGAAAACACTGTCAGGTCATCAAGATATATGACAATACACTTCCCTTTCAAACTTCCAAAAGCCAGATCCATAGCTCTCTGGAAAGTGGCACCAGCATTAATAAGCCCAAAAGGCATTCTCTTGTAGGCAAAGGTACCCCAAGGAGTAGTGAAAGTTGTTTTGTGTTGATCTACAGTATCAACCTCTACCTGATTATATCCCGAGAATCCATCAAGCATAGATAACATTTCAGATCCTGTTACTGCTTGCAATACTTGATCCATCATAGGCAAAGGATAATTATCTTTCAGAGAAGCCTGATTCAGATTCCTGAAATCAACACAGATGCGGATCTCACCATTTTTCTTCCTAACAGGCACAATATTTGCAATCCATGTTGAATGGTGAATGGGAAAAATAATTTTAGCCTTCAACAACTTCTGTATCTCCTGAAAGATGGTGTCAGCTATTTTGGGGTTGTATTGCCTCTATTTCTGCTTGAAAGGCTTAATTCCAGGCTTAAGAGGAATAGAGTGCTGCATATCTTTTGGCTTGAAGGCTTTTAGATCCTCATAAGAGTAAGCAAGAACATCCTTATACCTTTTTAAAAGATCAATTGCTTTCTTCCTCTCATCTGCTGTGCAACATTTTCCAATGTTCACGAGCTTAGGGTCAGTAGAACTCCCAATATCAATCTTATCATACTCAGCTGATTGTTGAGGCCCAGAAGAAGCTCTAGATTTCACATACCTGTCATGTTTATCAAATAGTTCCTCCAAACTCACCAACCCTTTAGGAATCTTGTTTCCTTTGAGATTGATGCATCCATCCTGATCCGTTTCCTCTCCTTGGGTGACAGCTTGGTCAAAGGGCACACTCTCACGAGGTAGGTTGTCACTTCCCTCAAAATACAATTGTTCGAAATTACCCTTGAGTTCCAGGAAGGAAAGCAAATGTTGATCATTATTGAAAACTTGCCAGTTATTGGCATTATCAGGTACACTAGGCCGATGGACCATCTCAATGGTGAACTTATCCTGAGAGAAATCAGGATGAGGAATCGAGTGACCCCGAGATCGCTAGTGAATCAGCCTCGCCGTTCTTCTCTCTAGGTATGCCTCAATGGAGAAAGCATCAAGGAATTCAATGGAATCCCAAACCTGATTCCGTAATGTTTCACCTTCCATTTTTACTTGAAAAGGTTTCACTGCTTTTTACAATCAATTCTGCATCACCACGAGCCAGAAGATTCTTTACACCTTGTTCTTTGGCCACTTGCAATCCGAGAATGAGAGCCTCGTATTCTGCTGTGTTATTAGTATTCTCGAACTGCAACTTAAATGAAAAGGGGTGTAGGCTTCCTTCAGGTGACACCAGCAGGACACCAGCTCCGGAACCAGCTGAGGAACAACTTCCATCAAACTCTAAAATCCAAACCCCATTAGGATCTTTAGGAGACACTTTGGGGGGTCGGATTTCATCAGGGGACATAATCATGTAGTTACCATGCCCCATATCCTCGTAGAGTATTTGTGCTCTAGGATCATCCGTTTTCTGCACAATATACTCAGACTGCTTCTCAGAACTTCTTCATTTGTCCATTGACAGGCACGAGTGCATGTGACCAGTCCATTTGGATTTCCCCACCCACATCCTTACAGAAGTTCCTACTTAGCAACATCCCGTATGAAGGGGGAATATCTGCCACTAAGATGGTAGCCAACACTTTCTTTTCGGGCAAAGCAAAGCAAAAGCTACTTGTGCATCTTTAATTCTTCCGACCAGGGGCACTTCTTTACTCTCCATGGAGTAACAAGATCCATAAGTGCGTGTGAGGGTCAGGCCTAAAGCATGAGCTACTTTAGCAGGCATCACATTATCTGAGGCTCCGGAATCTATGACACAATTACTGAGCCTATGGCCAGCTATAAGAAGTGTTACATAAAAAGGCTTGATTTTGTCATTAGGCGAGGTGACAGCAGCTACCAGACTAGGTCAGGTGGTGTAAGAAGGAATGGGAAAAGGCCTTTAGAGGTGGTCTTAGAGTGGGAATTGACAAAGTGGATCATTTTGGCAAAAGCTTTGGGATGGGTTTGATAGTACTCAGCTTCTGAGATTTGGACCTTGGTCTTTTTCAGGTGATCAACAATATCAAAGGATCCAGAAGTGGACGGGCCATCATCATTCGGTACTCTAGGCTTATCAACTTTAGGAGAAAAAGAAGAAGCAACTTTGGTAGCAGGATTGATAGGACTCACCTTTGGTGTAGACGAAGTAGGGATAGGAGATCCTCTTTTTGCAATTACAGGGATAGTTGCCGGCTGCTCCTTAGATTTCTTGGGGGGCTGCGTCACTTTCTCCCTCTGATGTGTCTGCTCTCGAGTCATGACAGAAAATGATTCACTATTCATGTTTGCTACCACTTCATCATAATCATCTCCATCATCAATGCCCTCAGTGGTAAAGAAATTAACTTGAGATCCCTCAAGTTCATCCGCTTCATCATCAAATTCTTCCACAAACTCCTCGCAAGCTTCATTATCCTCATCATCATCTGGCTCTTCAACTTCACAGGTTGCATTCACAGGAACCTTAACAGGAGGTCCTTCAAGTGCTAGTCTTGTTTGAGAAGCAGGCAAACGATTCCTGGGCTGGAAATTTCTCCTTGGAACATCTGCATAAGGAGCATGCTGAGCTAATTGTTTCTTTATAGCAATGAGATCATTCGCAAGCTTTTGGACTAACGGATCAGTATTAGGTCCAGGAGTGGAGGAGGAGGAAGCAACAGACTTAGATTTGGAAGGGTCTCTCCTCAACTTCCCTGACATGATCAGATCATCCTCGACACTAACAGCAAGAGTTTGATCCTCCACCAATGTTGCGAGATTAGCCCTTCTCAGCGCATAACTGACTTCAGACGATTGGGCATTTAAGAAGAAACATTTTCGGATTTGATCAACAGGTCGAGTATTTACAGGAATTTTGTTGATCAGTCTGTTGAATCGGGCCACAAATTCTCTCATGGGTTCTTGTGAATCTTTCTTTATCTGAGAAATTTGGGCAAGCAAAGCATGCACATCTTCTGCCGGCTTGAAACGGTTTTCGAACTGAGTTCTCATTGTGTCCCAGTCGGTGATAGCGCCAGCCGGAAGGTGGTAGAACCAATCAGCAGCATTATCTTGTAACGTCTCAACGAACAGCCTCACGGAGACGTCTTCATGCTCAACTCCCAGGACTCCACATGCAACAATGAAGGCCGCGATGTGTTCATCAGGATGCACTTTGCCATCGCCTTTGAACTTAGGGAAGTTCTTCCGGTTACCTCTGGGTAACTCATGCAAAGGCTGAGGAAGAGCAAGGGGCCCGACACGATGACCCCATGGTAATGGTGCCGCCATTCTTGGAAAAACGGCTTGGAGAGGAACCACAACACCAGCAAGAATCAAAGCTCACAGATTAGGGCTAGTGGCTCTGAAGGAGTACCACCCGTAGGAATTCTATTTTGAGCAGTGGAGTGCTTGTCGACGAGTTCTTCTATTTTTGTCAAGGAAAAGGAAAACCCTCACTGCTCCAAAATCTGAAACCGAGAGTCTTCAATACCAAGGGTCCTTCTCCCTCGAGTAAAACGCGAGTCACCGTATCAAAGGATGATCGAAAATTACGAACTGGAATGCGATTTTCCCAAAGTGAGTCGCCAAAAACTGTTGGTCGCGATAGGACTTTACGAAGAGCAATGTGGGGACAAGAAGTCCCTCCTCTTTAATGGGAGAGGTTCCCTTATTCAGAAATGAACTTATTTACAAATGTACAAGACATGATTTGTTGGTTAAACTTGGATATCACGAAAGTGTTTTCTATGAAGATCATCAATTACAAAAGGACTGAGGAAATGAGAGTATGGGAAAGAGCGAGAAAGGCAACATGCGAATTATAGATATCGAGTAATTCTTTATGTATGCGAAGTCACAAAGAATTGAAACAAGATCATTTGTATCGAAGAAATAAGATGGAATTTAAAGACACAAAGTTCTATAAATAACATCTCGCTTAGAACACAAAGTTTCTTAACATAACATGATTCATTAATCAAGGAAACAAAGTTCCTTCTTGGTTATACAAGATCACCGTGCTTGCAAAGTTGAAGAGTATGCAATCGGTAAGACTAACGAACTTGAGACAAATGATCTTCACAAAGAAAATAAATGAAAGCTTAGGAATAACAGAGATCAGATAGACAAAGAATGGGAAAGTCCTTCTGTATTGATTTCTTTATAATCTATTTACACTTTTCAGAAAATAAGCCAAGTTCTTCCTCCCTTTAGAATGGCGTGGAAAGGCCATTATATAGCTTACAAATCAGTTACTCTTCGTAACCGCTTCTTTAACCAAGAACAGTTAAGGACCGCCAATCGCAATACCTTAACTTCTTACAAAGAAAACGGAAAAAGAAAGGGAAGAAGAGAAAAGAACAAGGAGAAGAAGACAAGTGGCCAATCACTGAGAGGGACCCACCGACTTCAGAATCCGCTGCCTGAATTCTCTAACGCCTCAGCTATGTCTCTGCCACGAGGGACTGACGTGTTGGCCGTAGACTGCGTCCAAAATCCAAGACATTTCTCCATCTCTTTATCAAACTCGACATGAGTATGATAATCTTTGTTTGCTTCTCCAACGGCGATTGAAAGAGAGTAGATTTCCTTCATTTTCTCTTTGAGATTGAGCTTTCCTTGAATAGATTATCTTTGACATAAGCTCAAATTGAGCTTTGATTTCTTGCAAGAAAGGGAAACACCGTAAATTTTCATCCCGAAGATGACATTGAATATCCTTGAAAGATAAGATAACCAAAGTCTTGAAAGCTTCGCCTTCTACCAACCTGTTCTTTAGTTCTCCCAAAGCCTCCTCCAAGACTTCGATCTTCACATTGATAGTATCGAGCCACAACCTAAATTCGGGAGGAATTACAGAGAAAAGGGATACATGCGCAGGAATTAGGTTGCAAGGGTTCGAGCAAGGGTAGCATGGAAACAATGTAAGAATTGCAAAGGTGGCTTGCTCGTTATATAGCCGTTGAGGAGAGAGAAGGGTGATCAATGCACATTACATTCATATCTATCATTTGGAAAAAAAGATATTTGGGTAGAGCGGAAAACTAAGTATGAATGGCATTTGGTTCGCTTGGGACATGTGAGATGCGAATGCGCAACACGCGGCTCGGCCGATTCGGCGAAACAAGGAGAAGACGCAAACATTTGGGACAAACACGCTGGCACGCGGTTCGGTGTTTCGGCCGAAAATGGAACAACTTGCACTTTTTGACTTGGGACATTTGGGACATGAAAGAGCGAAGTACGCGGTTCGGGTGTTTCGGCTGAAAATGGAACAAAAGGCCCGTTTGAACTTGGGACATTTGGGACGAAAAGTTCTGACGGGCCCGAAAATGGAACAACTTCGGGGATTTCGGCCGATCGGGGAACAAAGCGCACTTTTGAAATTGGGACAATTGGGACATGAAAGAGTGAAGTACGCAGATTGGGTGCTTCGGCCAAACATCAACAACTCGCATGAAAAGTTTGGGACACTTGGGATGAAAAGTTCCGACGGGCCCGAAATCAGGACAATTTCGGGGAAATCGGCCGATCGGGGAACAGAACGCACTTCGGAACTTGGGACAGGTGGGACAAAAATGTCCGACAGGCCCGAAATACATACAAAATGACCCAAAACTGCAGACTTTTCTCAATTTCACGACTTGGTACATTAGAGAAAACAGTTAAACTCAAAATTTTGAAATTTTTACCTTCATCAGAGCAGGGAATTTTGAGTGGACAACACCTTCTCAAGCTACCTAACTTTGAGGAGTATGGAGATGTGGATCTCAAGTCAGCCCAAAAAGCTTGGGACAATGATCAGGAGGATTGTATCAAACACGTGAAAAGATGTTCCTAATCAAATCCAAGCCGGCTGTTTCCAGGTTCCCAAGACTTATTCCTAGAAGTGATTTCATTCAAGAAATCAATGATATCATTACTCTGTTGAGTCAAGTTTTTGGTTGCCCTGAATCAAATTTTTTCCAAGGATGGATGTACCAATTCATGATCATTATTAAGAAGAACCAACAGGGACTGGTTGGGGTACTCTTATCAGTAATGAGATAGATTCTCAGATGAAAATAGTCTTGTATACTCGGGAAGTTTTCTCAGTGAAAAATCAAGCGAGAGAGGTCGTAATCAAGTTGGATGGAGGTTACTTCGATGACCTTCTCAAGCTGCCTAACTTTGAGGAGTATGGAGATGTAGATCTCAAGTCAGCCCAAAAATCTTGGGACAATGATCAGGAGGATTGTATCAAACACGTGAACAAGAAGTTCCTAATCAAAGCCAAGCCATTGTTTCCAGGTTCCCAAGACTTGTTCCTAGAAGTGATTTCATTCAAGAAATCAATGATATCATTACTCTGTTGAGTCGGGTTTTTGGTTTCCCGAATCAAATGTTTTCCAAGGATGGATGTACCAATTCATGATCATTATTAAGAAGAATCAACAGGGGATTGATTGGGGTACTCTTATCAGTAATGAGATAGATTCTTAGATGACAATAGTCTTGTCTACTGGGAAGTTTTATATGTCCTCGTATGTCACCTATGCAGTGGCCGACATGAGGAACTATCCTGATTGGACACAAAGGGGAACAAGATAGTGGAGCATGTTTATCGGTATTTTCCTCAGCTAACAAGAAAAGGGTCTAAAGACCAATTCAGAAGGGTAAACGATGCCTTCTTTTACGAGAACATCTGTAGGTTAAACCCCAAACTAAGGAAAATGAGGGTCTCTGATGAGGCATGGGCTGAAGTTTCAAAATGGGTTTGTGTCTTCTTGAAATTCAAGAAGTTCACCTATCTTCGAGTAGTCATGTACCCGGGGAGCCTTTCTGTTTGCCCAGATATCCAGGGACAAGCTAATCTTGATGGATTTGGTTAGGCAATTGTTGGATTTTCACAAATTCCAACAGAGTAAACACAAGGCCACCGTATCTTTCCCAATTTCTATTGGAAGGTATACTTGTTCAATGGTGGTGAAGGCCAAGAACGTTGTACATGAGCTTCAAGACAAGTTGAAAAAGCACATGAAGCCTAGAGATGGATTCGATTTTGAGGAGTCCTTAAGTCATATGGAACTCTGCACCCACACGTACCAAGCATAGAAGACATCTGGATTGATTTACGTGATGAGGTTGTTGTCTGAAGAAAAGATCATAGTAGGTTGACACTTGCAGAGATTCAGACACTCGAGCTCACTGACATACCAGAAGGTACTGGTGATAATGAAAGTGTTCTGGATCCTTCCTATGATGGATTGAATGAAGATCAATATGTTTTCCCACCTATTGATTGGTCTATCGGTGAAAAAGCCTCCATTATAGATAGATCGGCCCTAATTCTTGCACGCACCAAGGCATGGCTCATCTCTTGGGGAATGAGTTTCAAAGAAGATAATTTTCAAAGTTGGTTGCTTGCAGAAGCGGGGCCCTCCAAAAAGGAAAAGGACAAAAGCTCTTCTAAGGGACCTATAAAGGTCAAGTTTTTCAAGAAGAGAAGAGAAGAAGAAACCCCTTCAATTGTTACTCCAGTTGAAATGGTGAATGTGCCAGAATCACCAACACCACCAGAAATAGGAGAAATTTCTTTGGAAAGAGAAGTAAGCCAGCCCCTAGTTTCACCATTTGCTTGACTACCCAACTGAAGTGACCTTATCTCTTGCATCCCAGGCTTTGGCGTCAGGATCTGCGCTTCCTACTTCACAACCACTTCTACCTCCTCTTTCCCCATCCACTTCATTAGTCATGGCCAGCATTTTCTCTGGACTCTCACCCTCTCTCTTTGGGACCAAAGTAACTACAAATATGCCCCCTCCTATGCCTCTTTTCACCGAATCTACTACCACACTGGTAACTGTTCCCACTCCACCAGTGGATCTCCCTCTCCTTGAAAGTATGATACCAACTTCTACAATAATGGCAACTCCCTCGGCACGCCTCAATGGTTACTTGAGAAAACTCCGAGGAAAAGGAAGGTGGTTGTACCCATACCAGCCTTTGATTTTAGTTCACTCAAGGCTTCTACTACTAAATCAGCCAAGAAACCCAAAATAGTTTCAAGGGTTTTAGTGGACACTTTGGGGACATAAGTTTGCAGAGATCACCACTCCCACAACTGACAAAACCAAAAGAGGACATAACGGCCTCTAACTATCAGATAACTAGGGTGGCTCTAGGAGAAGTGACAATAGAAGGAGCACAACAGGATGCACGAGATGCTATAAACGTGCTATGCCAAAAATTGAAGGAAACAAAGGACAACAGAGATGAGCTTAAAGAAAAGGTGGAGTAGTTAACTGAAGTATTACTTAAGCTCTCAAAACCCCTTGAATCCGTACCATCTTCCTCTGTCCCTGTCGGGTTCGATTTCTCATCAGTGCCTATAATTGAGAAGATTAATGAAAAAGGGAGAGTGGTCGATGAATGGACCCAAAGGCTGCTCCAACAGGGGAAAGAAGTGATTCAAGACACCGTAGAAGTTTATCAATCTTTGGGAATATACAGAGTGATGGGGAAAATATGGATGATGATTTCTCTCAAGAAATCGGACACCTTGATTTGACTTTCGAAGCTCTCCAGGTACTGAAGCAAATCCCATCACGCATCTTGGTAGAAGAAGGCGTCATCCCACATGCGGATAAGCATTTCCAGCTGACCAAAGCCATCAGGTTCAGGGTAAAGATTCTCAACGAAGCTTGCGGTAAATTGAGAGAATCAAGAGATCAATTGATTGATGGAAAAAGTGACCTGGAAGAAGAACTACTGAAAATTTGTGTAAAAGTGTCGGTGGAAACTCGGGCATCCTACCAGCTGATGATATTTTCAAACAAATCCAAGAATCAATTCAACATGAACCAACTCACGGATTTGGTATTGAAATCATTGACAGGTTTGTAAAGGTTGAACATTCTTTGGAGGCCCTGAGAAAACTCAACAAAAGATTGAGAAAGCTTCCCGGTAGTGCCAGTGACACTCATGAAACATGTGAAGTCTTGAGTGATCATTCCACCGCGCCTGATGAAAATGAGATGCAAGGTATAATCTGGAAGTTCCAAGAATTTCGAACAAACAAGCTCAGTTGGAAGAAGAGAAAGATGAGGAAGAAAAATATGACGATTCAGACTAAGTCTTGATGTGACGTGTCATTTCAATCTTGAAATTGACATGTCTTTTTCATTTCTGTTTCGTCATATAGGAATCATATTTTTACTTGGTCTCTGTGTGATGAGAGTCAAGAAAAATAGGACTCTTGTTAAAAGACTATTTTATAGGGTTTGTCCTATTTTCTCTCAACTATTTTTATTATAAATAAGGGATGTATGTACATTCCAAAGGGTTGAGATTTTTGGAATATTGAGAACTATTGTGAAGAAGAAAAACTTTGTGTTTTCTTTTAATCATTTGAGGAATAGAAGTTGATGCTATTTTGCAAACTTTGTGTTGTGAGATGTATCTTTCTTAAGATATTGTTCTTATGTTTGTAATCTTAAGCTATTCTTTGTTTAGCATCTTGATGATTCTAATCATTTCAAACATTACATTTGTTATCTAAAGCTCGTATGATTATTTCGTGCTCTGTGTTTACTCAAAAGAAAATACGTTCCTCTCATTTCCTTTCCATTGTGTTTTTTCCATAATAATAATTTCCGACCCAGTCCATTTATAAAAACAACATCTTCACATAGTATGGATATGGATTTCAGGATTCTATCCCAACCCCAATGGTTAGATTAGTGTGAATATTGTACGCATTATTTTTATTGTGTTTTAGATTAGTAATAAATAGGCAAGCCTCACCTATCTTTGAGGAGGGATTTAATCCCATGTACTATGGTTGAACCTCATATTTTGTCTTGACAAAATATCCAACCAACAATTTTTGGTGACTCCACTGGGAATATGGATTAATAGTATAAAGCTTATCCTCTTGGTGTCTGCAGTGACTCCGTATTTGCCTTATTTTCAACAAGATCTCTTTCCCGGTTCAAGCTGGCTGGAAAGATCTTCACTCGGTCCCGCCGAGCCCGGGGTGAAATTGATCCACTCTTTGAGTTACTACAACAACACAATTTCAGTCTTTCCCCCAACAACGTTATTTCTAACCGAACCAGAAGTTCTTCACCTGTTCGGAGAAACCGGATCCCGTAGAATGAGACATGTCTGCAACTTGTCGCACGTTATTCTTGTCTGACACTCGGATCCCCATACGCACTCTTTTCAGAAGGATGGCAGCACAACCTGTGCCCTGGGGCACAGCTATTGGTCCTCTTTCTTTAACTCCACCATTCCCATGGAGTTCAAAATGGGATGGGAAGCAAAGATCCTAATGAACATATTGCATCTTTCTTTGTAGCATGTGGCGTCCTTGGAGTAGCTCATGAAGATGTCTCTGATTCGACTCTTCATTGAAACGTTGCACGGTGCAGCAACCGAATGGTTTTACCACCTTCCAAATGCATGCATCACAAACTGGCTACCATGAGGACTAGATTCGAAGCACGTTTCAAACTAGTGAAGATTCTCATGCTTTGTTAGCATAACTTACCCATATGAAGAAGGAATCACATGAACCCATGCGGGACTTCGTGGAAAAGTTTAACAAGCTGATCCGAAAGATTCCGAAATAGTTGTACCTACTCCGGAAAATCAGAAATGCTTCTTCATTAATGCTCAACTCTCGATGTGAGCTTTCTATTAAGAAGGTCGGCTATCCTAGATTTGGCTATCACTCAGTCAACAACTATTGAAATAGAGGATGATCTCATTTTGGCCAGGAGAATCAGGAAAGATGTACCCAAACCTAAAAATCAAGGTTCTTCCCAAGGTAATACTGACCCTATGATTCAAAAGATGGCTAATGATTTGATTGCTTTAAAAAAGCAAATGTCCCAATAGGTGAGCAATGTTCCGTATCGGGATATCCCTAGACGAAATTTCAATAACACCAATGGTGTGCCTACAAGAGATAGGCCGTGGTTAACTCCTACTCAACCAAGACTAGCATCAAGCTCCTCCCATTAACAGTGGTAGTAGAAATAGTTGAAGAAGAGGAAGAACTAGAAGAACAAGATTCCCCCGAGGCTTTTGAAGCTTCAGGATACGCTGATGAGTCTTATGACGATTCAGCTGCGACTCCAGCATTGGGTATTTGGAATATGAAGAAGATGAATGTGCACTGGATGGCCAATCATTTTCCGTCTTCACTCGATCCCAATCTCAGAATCCAAGAAAACCTCTTGAAGCCCCAAGGAGAAGAACAAGGAACCTTCCATCACCATAGTTAAGAGAGGTGCTCCTATTTCAGCGCAAACTGAAAGAGAAGTCACCAAAAAGGTAACAACTTCTCCTCATTCTCTTTCTCCTAAGGTCAGTGCCCCAGCTCAAGCTCATGAGATTAGAACTAAACTTACCATCACCCTTCTTATACTACTTTTGACATTATCGATCATGCAAAAAGAACCAAGATCCAAATGTCAGAAGTAGAATACCTTCAGTCAAATCCTGAATAGTTTGAAAAACTTACCAAATTCATTAGAAGTAAAGCCACCATTCCCCCACCTCCAAAAGGTCTTTTGCCAAATCCTACTCAATCCCCACCTTAGAACAATCTGACCTCTTGCTTCTTCTTCAGGAAAGATTGAACCATTTTATTTGTCTTTGCTAATAAATGGGTTTAAACTCAATAATTGCATCATCGACTCAGGGGCCTCCGACAATGTTATGCCTACAAAAGTAGCCCATGCCCTTGGGCTTACTTTGACTAAGTCATATGGATGGTGTTACTCCATGGAAACCAAACAAGTTCCCTTGATTGGTCAAATCAAAGATGCACAGTTTGCATTCATTGCCTTCCCAGAGAAGAGAGTGAAAATGACCATTCTAGTTGCTGACATTCCTAGCTTACTTACGGTATCCTCTTGGGTAGAGGTTTTTGTAAAGACGTCGGAGGAGAGATTAATATGGATTAGACCAAGGATAGATTCCAGTCAACGGGGTTTATCATGTTCTCCATCTTGAACCTCAGGCAAAGTATTTGGTAACTAAATTAGATGACCCTAAGGCTCAAATTCTTTTCAAAGATGCTAGTTTTGGAAATTATTTCATGACATCAAAGATACCGGCTTGTATAGACGTCAAGAAAGAAGATCCTAATGCTATTTGGACCCTCGAATTTGATGGTAGTTGTTCAACCACCAGATCAGGCGCTGGTGTAGTTCTTATATCTCCTAATTCCGAGATCTTCCCCTCTGCCTTCAAATTGCAGTTTGATAATACTAATAACATGGCTGAATATGAAGCTCTGTTACTAGGATTAGAAATGGCCAGACAGAAGGGAATTTGAAATCTCAAGGTTCAAGGGGATGCGGAGCTGATTGTCAACCAGGTCAAGGGAATCTATCAAGTAAAAAATGATCGCTTGAGACATTACAGGAACAAAGTTTGGGATAATATAGAATGCTTTGATGCATTCTCCATCAAGGCAGTTTTGAGAGATTATAACGACAAGGCTGATTCTTTGGCCGTGTCTGCATCCCTCCTTCTCCCTCATCCCTAGTTCAAACAAGATACATACACCATTGAGATTGTGTATCATCCCAGTATCCCAGATAATGTGGCTCATTGGCAAGTGTTCAATGATGATCAACAAGTGTTGACTTTTCTAGAAAAAGCTGACAATTTTAGTGAGTTGTACTTTGAAGGTTCGAATCAGCTTTCCGTGAATCTATCTCAGATCCATATCAAGAGGTTGATGGTGAGTTTATTCAGCTTAAAGGCAAACAAGATACCCAAAGGTCTGGTTTCTCTGGAGGGTTTGTTTGACAAGCATGACCGTTTTATTCAAAACAAGAGACAAGTTGAAGGAGCTTCTTCCTCGAAGTAGATCAAGTCAATCTAGGTTCATCTGATCAACCTCGGATGGTGAATATTGGGAAATGTTGTTCCCCTGAGGAGAAAGCAAAATTCACTTCACTCCTGAAGAGATACATGGATGTCTTAGCCTGGTCCTATGCAGATTTAAAATCCTTCAAGCCCAAAGACGTACAACACAATATTCCTTTGAAGCCTGATGTAAAACCTTACAGGTAGAAGCAAAGACATTACAATCCCAAGATCTCAGGGACTATCCTTGTAGAAATTTAGAAAATGTTAGATGCTAGAATTATTTTTCCAATCCATCACTCCACCTGGATTGCTAACATCGTCCCTGTCAGGAAGAAGAATGGCGAAATCTGGATTTGTGTTGATTTTGGAACCTAAATCAGTCTTCGTTAAAAGACAACTATCCCTTACCTATCATGGATCAGGTGTTATAGACCGTTACTAGATCAGAAATGCTATCCATGCTTGATGGATTTTCAGGATATAATCAAGTTGAGGTAGCTGCGGAGGATCAACACAAGACAACCTTCACAACCCCATGGGGGACCTTTGCTTATAGGAGGATGCCTTTGGTTGATCAACGCGGAGCCACATTTCAGAGAGCTATGGACTTGGCATTCAGAGACCTGATGGGCAAAGTCATAGTGGTATATTTGGATGACTTGACCGTTTTCTCTAAAAATGGAGTGATCATTATGATCATTTAGAACAAGTACTCTTGAGATGTAGGCGTCACGGATTTCATTAAATCCCAAGAAGTCCATGTTCGGAGTGACCGAAGGAAAGTTTTTGGGTCATATTATGACTAGAGAAGGAACCAAAATCAACCCAGAGAGGGTGAAGGCCATTCAGAGCCTTACTCTACCCACAAGTAAAACTAGAGTTCATTCCTTCTTCGGAAAGGTCAATTTCCTAAGAAGGTTCGTACCTGATTTTGCTGATAAAACCAAGGATATCCTTGGGATGATGAAAGGAAAAATTCCATTTTGGTGGAGTACTAAAGGGAAACTTGCATTTGATGAATTCAAAAGGGTAGTTGCTTGTGCTCCTATCCTAGTATGTCCAGATTTCAAAAAGATTTCATTATGTATAGCTACGCTCCACTCACACAGTGTCAGCCATCCTGATGCAGGAGAACGGAGAGGGCATTGAAGCTCCCATCACTTTCATGAGTTTCCCATTAAAGGAACATGAACTAAAAATGTCACAAATTGAAAGCATGCTTATGCGGTGGTATGAGCAGTGGTGAAACATTTTAGGTACTATGTGCTTTGAACTCTCATACCCTTGTTCTCATTCCCAACACCGCCGTTAAATCCATTTTGACTCAACAAGAGCTGGGTAGTCAACAAGGTACCTAGATAGCTAAAGTTTAGGAGTATGACTTGGACATTAGACCTACCAAGTTGGTATGAGGAAGGGGCCTGTGCCAATTGATCATGGAAAATCATGCTGAAATAGAATGCGAAAGGACCGAAGACACCTCTTCAAAGTTTCCCATGGTGCTTTTTGTGAGTACAATTGATGAATGGTACATAGATATTGCTTTCTTTCTGACTTATGGTGAATGCCCCCACATTTAAGCCAAAAGGAGAAGAGGACAGTCAAGTTAAGATCTACAAGATACCTCCTGTGGGATAACGGAATATATAAGAAAGGTATTGATGGTGTATTCTTGCTACTTTGTGTTGATAAATCACAGTAGGTAAAGTTATTAGAATCCTTCCATATCCTAGCATGCGGAGGACATTTCTCATCCTCTATAACAGCTTATAAGATCCTACGGGCTAGGTACTATTGGCCTACTCTCTTTTGGGATTCAAAGCAGAGTGGGTGTCCAAGTGTGAAGCTTGTCAACATTTCGTTGGTCGTCCTAAGCTAGCAGCTCTTCCCCTAAAGCCCGTAGTGATTGAAGAACCTTTCCACCAGTGGGGAATTGACTTCATTGGAATGTTGAATCCTACCTCCAGTGCTGGACACAATTACATGCTGACTGCTACAGACTATTTTACCAAGTGGGTGGAAGCTACACCAATCAAGCAAGCAACCTCAGAAGCCATGTGTAAATTTCTTAAAGAAAATATAATTGTCAGATTCGGTGTGCCTCACAAGATTGTGGCTGATAATGCCTCCAATTTCTCATCGTAGGAGTTGAAAAAAATTTTTCTATGGATTTAGCATCACCCTGGCTCACTCATCTGATTATTATCCCCAAGGCAATGGGCAAGCTGAGTCCAACAACAAGAACCTGGTTACCATAATTAGAAAGCTAGTAGATGAAAACCAGAGGACATGGCACAAAGCATTGTATGATGCATTGTGGGCGGATTGGATTACCCCAAAGTGAGCTATAGGAATGTCCCCTTTCCAAGTACTATATGGGATCGATGTTGAGATCCCTATCTCAGTAGAGTTGCCAGCCTTACAGTTGGCCAAAGTAGTCGAAGATGTGACTTTTCAAGATTCTATTGAAAAAAGGGTTATGTACCTAGCTAGGTTGGAAGAGGAATGAAGCAAGGTGGTTGATCGCATTGCAGATCATCAAAGCAAAGTAAAGAAAATTTTTGACAAGAAATCAAGGTAGCGTAATTTTCAAATTGGAGACTTGGTGTTGCTTTGGGATAAGAGGAGGGAGCAAAAAGGAATGCATGGAAAGTTTGATTCTTTGTGGAAAGGACCTTTTAAGATTCATCAGCTGAGTGGTGAAAATAGTTTCCATCTATCATATCTTGATGGAGAGTTACTCCCTTTGCCTTTTAGTGGTCAACATCTAAAGTTGTTCCATCATTAATGCAAGATGCTCTTTTGCATTGTACATACTTTATTTTCTGTCATGTGTGTTTGCTTTTGGTCTTCTTTCTTTCCTTGTTTTGTTTTTAGTTTTCTTCTTTTCTTGACTCTCAGTAGCCCAATGGATAAAGCCAAAAGATTCTAAGTTCTCTTCCTTTGATATCACAAAGAAAGTCCCCAACTAGAGCCAGTTGTTATCTCATTTTTGTGTTTACGCCAAAATTTAGAGATAACCCTAAGAAATTTTTGAGCTGGTTTCCTAAGAATGCCCTTTCAGAGAGATAATCGGGTTTTGGGTTTCAATAGCAAGACAACATGTGTTTTGGATGCTTCATGTTGTGTGTTCCCAAAACCCGAAACCCACATCAAGTAAGTCTTTCGGGTTTGCGGGTCTTCCGAGCATCGAAACATGCCTTCATCAAAACATGCTTCATGTCACATGTCTTCCGATCCCCGAAGCCCAATGTCTTCCTTCCGATCCCCGAATCTTTCGATCCTCAAGATTTACTCCTTTGTTTTGAGTTTGCTTCGGGACCATCAAGCATCATGCTTCATGTCACTTGTTTCCTGCAACCCAAAACCCTGAATTAATACGAAATCCTTTGTGTCGGGTTTCCGGATATCCCAAGCATGCTGACATGGCATTAATGCCGAGTTGTCGGGTAGTTGACACGTGTCAACTGAAGTGTATTAAATGTGAAATTTCTTATAAATACTTGGATTTCCACGTCATTTTTACCAGACGTACTTTTTACCTCGTGGATTTTTGTGCATGCATCTTCGACCTAGAAACCCAACTCGCCTCTGTGCCTCGATTGCATTGCTCGTTTTTTATCATTTTCATTCTGATTGAAGGTATTTCCCTTTATTCTTTGTTTGTGATTTTTGTGGAATAATTTTGTAAAGGATTCTTCCGAGTTTTTGTCTTTTTCTTGTGGGGTTATTGGGGTTTTATCTATTCCATTTTGGGGTTGTTTTCTAATCAAGTTTGTGTTTTAGGGTTCCCCTTTTGGAATGCTCACTTTGTTTTATTCCTTGGAATATGTCATTGTGATTAAAAATGTATCAGGAATATCAACAATGGAGAAGAGTTTGCATGTTTCAACCTAACAATTACCCGATTCCCTCTTTTTAGGTTTCGCAGGGTGCTTTGCAATTTTCAAAACCCGTAGTGTATCGGGAATTTTAAAGTGTCGGCACTTCAAACATTCCGGCATCCTCCAAAGATAGCGGGATTTCTAATCTTTCCGATCTCCAAAGTGTCGAAATTCTAATCTTCCTGACATCTCCAGTGTGTCGGACATTTCAATCCTTCCGACATCTCTAGTGTGTCAACATTTCAAACTTTCTGACATCTCCAGGTGTCTCGGGTATTTAAAATTTTCTAACATCTCTTGTGTCTCAAGTATTTCAAATTCTCCAACATCTCCAGTGTGTCAGGTTTTCCAAATTGTTCGACATCTCCAGTGTGTCGGGTTTTCCAAATTGTTTGACACCTTCTCTATACTCTCTATTGTTTCGAGCCTCTGAGATTGCTGAGCAGGTCCTCAAACCCGAAGTGTCTAAAAATCAGAAGCAATCAGTTCATTCCTCCTTTGAAATTCCTCATGTCGGACCCTGGTTCATCACAAGATAAGACTAAAAATCAGGGAGGATGAAGTACAAATTTAGGAAGGTGGAGTCTCCCTCCTACATTGATTGCAATTATGACATCCGGGATACAGAACTCGGAAACATAGATATGGAAGATTTTTGGAATAGAGTCAAGAGTTCTTCCCAGACCCCATGGATGAAATCAATAGTTGGCAGTGGTCTTCCTCTTGCAGCAGGTTTCCCCATGTCTGCTCAGTGCCCCGAGTTCATCTTGGCCTATGCTTCAAACTATGACTCTGCTTCTCGTTCTGTGAAAAATTAAGTGGGAGAGGTCATAATCAAGTTAGATGGAGGTTACTTTGATGACCTTCTCAAGCTGCCTAACTTTGAGGAGTATGGAGATGTAGATCTCAAGTCAGCCCAAAAATCTTGGGACAATGATCAGGAGGATTGTATCAAACACGTGAATAAGAAGTTCCTAATCAAAGCCAAGCCGGTTGTTTCTAGGTTCCCAAGACTTGTTCCTAGAAGTGATTTCATTCAGGAAATCAATGATATCATTACTCTGTTGAGTTGGGTTTTTTTTCCACTGAGATCAAATGTTTTCCAAGGATGGATGTACCAATTCATGATCATCATTAAGAAGAATCAATAGGGGATTGATTGGGGTACTATTATCGAATGAGATAGATTCTCGGATGACAACAGTGGCTTGCTCTTTGGGAAGTTTTATATGTCCTCGTATGTCACCATGCGCATCAAGAGGAACTATCATGGATTGGACACAAAGGGGCCCAAGATAGTGGAGCATGTTTATCCTCTGAGTATTTTCCTCTCCCCATAAGAAAAGCGTCAAGACCAATTCGGAGGGGTAAACGATTCCTTCTTTTACTAGAACATCTCACACGCCAAACCCCTCTTTGAGGAAAATGAGGGTCTCTGATGAGGCATGGGCTGAAGTTTCGAAATGGGTTTGTGTCTTCTTGAAATTCAAGAAGTTCACCTATCTTCGAGTAGTCATGTACCCTGGGGATCCTTTCCGTTTGAGAAAGGCTAATCTTGATGGATTTGGTCGCGCCCATTGTTGGATTTTCACAAATTCCCCATGTAAACACAAGGCCATTGTGTCTTTCCCAATTTCTATCGGAAGGTATACTTGTTCAACGGTGGTGAAGGCCAAGAACGTTGTACATGAGCTTAAGGGTAAGTTGAAAAAGCACATGAAGCCCATATGGATTCAATTTTTAGGAGTCCTTAAGTCATATGGAACTACTACCCACACGTACCAATCATAGAGTTTTTATAGAAGATTGATTTATGTAATGATGTTGTTGTTGCGAAGAAAAAATCATACTAGGTACACTTTAGAATTCGGACACCGAGCTCACACATCCGAATAATTCACCTTTTCAAATGATAATGAAAGTGTTCGGATCCTTCCTATGATGGATTGAATGAAGATCAATATGTTTCCCACCTATTGATTGGTCTATCGGTGAAAAATGCCTCCATTCCAAGATGATCGTACCTAATTCTTCATTATCACCAAGAATGGCTCATCTCTCGGGAATGAGTTTCAAATGAAGATAATTTTCAAAGTTGGTTGCTTGTTTCACGGGAAGTTTTATATGGCCCTCAAAAAGGAAAAGGACAAAAGCTCTCCAAGGGACCTATAAAGGTCAAGTTTGTCAAGATTGGACAGAAGAGAAGAAGAAACCCTTCAATTGGAGCTCCGGTTAAACGGTGAATGTGCTCAGAATAAGAACACCACCGGTCTAAATAGAGAAATTTCTTTGGAAATAGAAGTAAATGATGCCTTCTAGTTTCACCATTTGCTTGACATACCCAGTTAAACCCCACCTTATCTCTTGAGGCATCCCGGCTTTGGCGTTTCAAGATCTGGCTTCTGTCTTCACAACCACTTCTAGAAGTCCTCTTTCCCCATCTACTCATGTCATCCAGGGCATTTTCTTTTCCCAAATATCACCCCTCTCTGCTAGGACCAAAGTAACTACAAACATGCCCCCTCTTGTGCCTCTTTTCACAAATCTACTACCACATTGGTAATCTTTCCCCACTCTACCAGAAGGTATCTCCCTCTCCTAAAAGTATGAAACCAACTTCTACAACAATGAGCTCTTTCATGCCCCAAGTTGAGTAAACTCAGGAAAAGGAAGGTGGTTGTACCCATACCACCTTTGATTTTAGTTCACTCAAGGAACTTCATTGCTACACATCACCAAGAAACCCAAAATAGTTTGGAGGGTTTTACGTGATGAGGCTTCGGGACATAAGTTTGCGAGATCACCACTCCCGATTAACAAAACCAAAGAGGACATAACAGCCTCAAGCTCATCGATAACCAAAAGGTCTAGGAGAAGTGAAAGTTTTATGAGCACAACAAGATGCACGAGATGAAGATTAATATGTTATGCCAAAATTTAAGGAAACAAAGGATAGCAGAGATGAGCTTAAAGAAAAGGTGGAGTAGTTGACTGAGGTATTACTTAAGCTCTCAAAACCCCTTGAATTTGTACAATCTTCCTCTAAGCGGGCCCTCCAAAAAGGAAAAGGACGATTTCTTCATAAGGGACCTATAAAGGTCAAGTTTGAGAAGATTAATGAAAAGAAACCCCTTCAATGAATGGACCCAAAGGCTGCTCCAATGGGGAAAGAAGTGATTCAAGACACCACCAGAAGTTTATGAATCTTTGGGGAATATATAGAGTGATGGGAAAAGATGGATGATTATTTCTCTCTAGAAATCACCATTTGATTTGAATTTCCCAAGCTCTCAGTGACCTTAAATCCCATCACGCATCTTGGTAGAAGAAGGCATCATCCCACTGTGGATAAGCATTTACCTCCTCAAAGCCATCTAGTTCATCGGTAAAGATTCTCAACGAAGCTTGTGGTAACTTGAGAGAATTAAGAGATCAATTGATTGATCCCGCGCCTCTTTTCACCGAATCGCTAAAAGTGACTGCTCCACTCCACCATTGAACTCTTTGAAGAAGAACTACACTCCACCAATTTGTGCAAAGTGTGATGGAAACTTCTAGCATCCTACTAGCATGATGATATTTTCAAAAAATCCAAGAATCCATTCAAGGTGAACTATCATCACCATACCCGGCACTTTGATAATTCTTCACTCAAGAACTCTCGTCTAAATGATTATTTAAACTAAATAGCAAGGGTTTTAGTTTGCGTGGATAAGTAAGATCACCACTCCCCTAAACAAAAAAACAACAAACACATAATACCATCGACTATGATAACTAGAATGATGACAAATCTGAAATATCAAAATAAATTATAATATGCATGAAACGTGCTATCTCACCCATGAGGTAATAAAGTGTTATTGACTTCAGATGAGCTTTCACCAAGACTATGGGAGAAACTTTAAATTACACCTCTTAATGGCTTCTTCAAACACCTTTAAATCCATGATGGCTTCCTTCGCACACTTCCTACAATATTTCTCACTACTTCCTTCTATGCTAAATGAGGGGGTGGCCTCTCTATTTATAGAACTTCCAAAAGGGAGAGTTATCCATCTTTTCTCTAAGATAGGATAAGAAATCCATACGAATCATATTCCATACAATTAACTCTTATCTAATATACAAAGTGATGGGGAAATAAGATGATGATTTCATTTTAAATCAAACACATTTTTGACTTTTTACAAATAAAATACACAAAATATTTAAACCTCATCACGCATCTTTATTACCAGATAATATTTCTAATTCCTAATCATGTAGATAAGCATTTCTCTAATTACCCACACTTTGACATTTTAACATTATCCACTTCGACAAATATTTACTTTTTACAACATTCCTATTGTACTTTTGAGAGAATCAAGATATCAATTATTGATGGCAAAAGTCTTGACCTAGAAGAAGAATCTTCTATCGAAAATTTGTAATTATACAAAACATCATGTTCCTAATACATACATTAATGAAATAGAAATTACAAAGGAAAATTTTAGTGTCAAAGCATGAACCAACTCATGGATTTGGTATTGAAATCATTGTGAGTTTGTAAATGTTGAACATTCTTTAGAGGCCCTAAGAAAACTCAAAAAATATTGAGAAAGCTTCCCAGTAGTGCTAGTGACACTCATGAAACATGTGAAGTCTTGAGTGATCATTCCACTGTGCCTAATGAAAATGAGATGCAAGGTATAATCCGGAAGTTCCAAGAATTTCAGAACAAACAAGCTCAGTTGGAAGAAGAGAAAGATGAGGAAGAAAAAGATGACGATTCAGACTAAGTCTTGATGCGACGTGTCATTTCAATCTTGAAATTGACATGTCTTTTTCATTTCTGTTTCGTCACATAGGAATCATATTTTGACTTGGTCTCCTACGTGAGAGTCAAGCAAAATAGGACTCTTGTTAAAAGACTATTTTATAGGGTTTGTCCTATTTTCTCTCAACTATTTTTATTATAAATAAGGGATGTACGTACATTCCAAAGGGTTGAGATTTTTGGAATATTGAGAACTATTGTGAAGAAGAAAAACTTTGTGTTTTCTTTTAATCATTTGAGGAATAGAAGTTGATGCTATTTTGCAAACTTTGTGTTGTGAGATGTATCTTTCTTAAGATATTGTTCTTATGTTCGTAATCTTAAGCTATTATTTTTATCATCTTGATGATTCTAATCATTTCAAACATTACATTTGTTATCAAAAGATCATATGATTATTTTGTGCTCTGTGTTTACTCGAAAGAAAATATGTTCCTCTCATTTCCTTTCCATTGTGTTTTTTCCATAATAATAATTTCCGACCCAGTCCATTTATAAAGACAACATCCTCACATAGTATGGATATGGATTTCGGGATTCTATCCCAACCTCAATGATTAGATTAGTGTGAATATTGTATGCATTATTTTTATTGTGTTTTAGATTAGTAATAAACAGGCAGCCTCACCTGTCTTTGAGGAGGGATTTAATCCCATGTACTATGGTTGAACCTCATATTTTGGCTTGACAAAATATCCAACCAACAAGGAGAAAGGAGCTTCTGAACCATGTGAGAAATTGGAGGTTAGCTCAGACTCAGGGGAGCAATAGACTGAGGACTTGGGTCAGATAGAGACAGAGGATAATTAGGAAGCGGATGTCATCCATACTTTGACAGATGAGTGAGGAGAAGAATCTCGGGCATGACCATGATTCCTCTGAGGGTAAAAGATCAAAAATACTGAGGAAGCCATTGAAATCTTGCATGCTCTTAAAACTACCCAGAAGAATTTGTTTAATGCTCAGGATAATGCGGTTAAATCCAATGTTTTCATGAGGGAGTTTGAGAACTGCAGGCTTGACACCGATATCAATAGACACAAGATAAGCATGGTGACAATTGATTTGAGGGAGTTGTAGGAAAAAGTGGAGAAGCTCACCTCTATTGTTCTTAGCGAACAACTGAAAAATGCAAATGAAAGATGCATGTCTATGGAGAATGAAATGTTGAAGATGAAGGGTATTATCCTTTAGATCAGGGATGTTCACATCCTAAATGTCAAAAGTACAATCCACCATCTCAAAATCCTTGCTGAGATGATCCAATCCATGGAAATAGTGAAGAACAAGGAAAAAGAGGGGTCTGTCCTAAAGTGGAGATAGTGGAACTAGACTATAAATATTGGAAATCCACTATTGCTAGCCTGGTTAAGGAATGGAATGGATGCATGCACACAGTGGGTGAACTGATCAATGAATGAAGGTGGATTCCTCTTTGGCATTTGTTTCTTTTGTTTTTGGTTGTTGTTAGTTTCTATGTCTTTGTTGTTAGTTATTATGTTATTGGCCTTTTTGGCTTTGGTTTCTAGTGGTGGCTCTTTGTATGGATCTGTTGCTCTAAGAGGGTTTCAATGGCCATCCCCTTGACCCTTCTCTGCTGTTATGTATTACTTTGTACATGGTAGGGTCCTCTCAAGCCTTTTTACCTATAATAATAAAAGATTAAAATTACTAAAAATGTGTGTGTCTATATATATATATATATATATATATATATATATATATATATATATATATATATAGTCCAATACCAAATTATTTTACAACCATATTTTCAAATGTCAAATTTTACAATTTCATATTTACACTTCATCCTTAAGAAGTAGATTCTTTTGTTTGTGTTATTGTCTCCTCTCGTACTAGAACCTTATTTTAAATAACCTAACCGAACAAGCTCCTTCATGGATGTATTGATATTCAAAATTATTTCATGTTCTAGATTTGTTGCATCACCGAAAGATAATAACATTGGATCCTCTTTTGTTTTCTTCTTCAATAATATTTCAGGATCCATTCCATTCTCCTTTATGATCCTTCTTAAGGTATTATTCTTCTTGTTTAAAGTAACAAGTTTTTCTTCAAATCAACTATTGCAATTAAAATTTTCCTTGCACTTTTTAAATGCACATTAAGAATTGTTGAATCATTCTTCAAATTCTAGTACTCCGACTACATTTTAAAAATAGGAAAATAATTTAAAAATTTTAAAAATGTAAATCATATTTGAAAATTTATTAAAACTTACTAATGCCTTATCCCTTTCTCGAATCTGCAATAACTACAAGGCCTTTGTCTCTTGACCACATATTATGGTATGCTTGTGCTTTTGTATTTAAATTATCAAATATGTTCAACATTATATTTAACACATGATCATTGTAAGAATTTGTAAAAGACACGCATTGCAGATACATTTGATTCAAAAATATCAAGCTTATTTGTTCATTTTGAACTAAAGAAATACAATAAATATCTCTCGAGAGTGGTTATTAAATCAGGGAATTTATTTCTTTTATCTAAACGTTAGCCATGAAATCCCGCAATTTTAATTTTTCAATATCCTTTGTTAAAATATCATTAACAATGGCTAGACAATTGTCAGCCAAAAGAATTTCAAGTGAAAAAATTGTTTTTTCATCATCTGTTAAGGTAATTTATCCTGGAAAAGGTGTGCTTGATATTTGTTCTCCTACTGAAGAATGATGCCTTAACCTGTGAATCATATCTTGTGGATTGAAAGTTTCATGACCCTAAATCTCGCTTTTAATCCCAAGATATTCCTCATCTAAATAAATTTCATTCAATATAGAAACACCCCATGTACTTGGAACATTTCCCAACGAAAACGTTAGAAGCTCGGTTGTAAAATTTAGGGTACCCCTACTTGAAGTTAGAGCATGAAATGAAATATGTTTCCCACTACCCCGATCTTGACATTTTGTTCTGGTGGTGGCGGCGGTGGCATCTTTCTCCTTAAAGTAGCAGATGTATTTGGAGTCAAAGGAGGCACTACAATAATTAATTGTAAATAACATGAGAAAATTGAAATGGAAGACATAATAAGAATGGAATAATCAAAATTTATATATCATTTATGATTAAAAACATTACTTATTTGCATAGATTGCAATTGAGATGCATATGGGGCATATTTTAGTTCTTGTGGTATTTTTTAGTAGAGTGAAAAGACTAGGAATGGTATTGGTAGTTGTGATCTAAACGTAATCAACCATTAAAAAATTTAATTTATCAATTTCTTCACCGAAAAAATATAAAAAACTAAAAAATAAATTAAAATTACAACTTAAATACATACCTTGAGGCTTGATCCTTTGTTTCTTCACATTCATACACATTTCTTGTTGGACTATGCACGAGCTTAACGATATAAACATGTCTTCTTTTGGAGGTTGTTGCACTGACAAAGGAATGTAAACAAGTTATAAATGTTTAATTTATATTTCTATGAAATTATATATACTTTAAAATATATTGAAATATCTAAATAATAAATACATGCAATCGGTAGTATAGTGGACATTTCAATTGGATGAGGATTTAAGGAACTCCTCATCCGTTTCACTTGAGAATTGATTAATTGTGGAGTAGTTTCCTCGGTCTCTTGATCCTCGGAAACAATAGCTAAATCTCTCGAATACTGGTTTGGAAATGTCCTCTTATAGTAGCCTCTCTTCAGGATACAGCTGCAACAATTATCCCCTGTTATAATTCAATAGTGAACAGACTACTAATATTAAATATAATATATAAAATATGAAGAAAATTATTGATAATTATTAAGAAACAAATAATCATAAATTTGGTACTGACATCTTGTTCAATTGTTAACGACATAGTTGTTAGCTTTATGTGGAGTGCGGTAGGAGAAGAGGTGTTGCGTAAATTTTATAGAGAATTATAAGATAATGCAAGAATACAATTTGTGAATTAATAGAAGTAGTTTCATTCACAAGAATGTTACTCAGGTCATTTCTTATCCTAGAGGATTAAAAAGTGCACCAATCATATTTCTATCCACTAAGGGTGCACACAATATAAGCCAAGGCCCAGTATGGAATATCCATATATCAACCTGCCGATATAATGTTTTCCTGTAAAAATTAACCATAGCTTACAAAAATGGGTTACTAAAATCCTTGAGGTAATTCCCCTTTTCGAAGGATTTGGGGAAACTGTAAATGTAAGGAGACACAAAATTGATAAATATTTAATAAAACACAAAATCAAAATTCGTAAAAAAAAAAATTATGTAAATAGTAATATGATTATTAAAAACTTACTAGTAGCTACATCAATAAATATTTATAAGTGAGACTCAGAATACTTGACATCTTCATCTTACAAAATAGCCTTCATTGTGATAGGATCCACATCTTTGTGTGGTAGTCTTGTCAAACGCTCAAATTCTTCATGGGATGTTCCAAAGGATAGTGTGTGTGATGGGATTTGAATATGAAAATTACAATAGGAAATATTATAGTTAATTAGAATGTGGTTGATTATTTTGTCTCTTAAAAATTGGGGCATATATAAACTAGCTCTGTGAAACTTGCGGCTTCAATCCATTGTGAAAAGGAATTAGGATCTTATAGAAGGGTGTAGAGTTGCAAAAATATAATGCTCTTAAATGAAAACTTACAATTTTAATTGGTGGGCTTGCGGGTGGTTTGGAGAACACCTTCCTTCTGGAATTTTTTCAAAAAAATGGAATAGATGCCTACTCGAAATCAATGGATGGTCTAGCTAGTATTGTCGGTTGATAGTTGAGGTTGTTTTTATCATTTGTTTTAGGCTCTTGTAGTATGGATAAACGATTGTGTAAAGTGAAAATAAATATACTAGATGATTATATCTATGAAGATTTAGAGGTGCTACCGACCGAAGCATGTTTGGTGATACTAAATTTGGTAACATGTTTTGTCTTTGCTGGTCGATAGTAGGTAGATTGCTACCAACCGTAACACCAAGCATGCTCTCTTGGATGGTGAGTACCGAGATCCCCGATAGGATAGGGTGTGTTTGTATTTATAGATTATCTTTTGTTATTTTTCCTACTTAACAAACCCAAAAGTCTCAACTATGCCAACTAAGCCAAGTAACCCTTTTAAAAATGTGATTTGTAAAAGTGTGAGGGGACACATTGATGGGAGGTGTAAATTTTGAAACAAACCTTCCAAGACTATGAACCTATCTAGGGTGTGATAGAAATTAGGTTCAATACATGTGGAGTTTTACACATATGTTCAATAACATATACAATGGTAGGCTCTGAGATGGAGAGGGGTTGTCCTTTAGTAGATATAGGGTATGAGATAGACCTTGAAGGTGCCTTGATTGTTTAAATAATGTGTATATAGATTTTTGTCTCATAATAAATGTCATATTTTAAAGTGTTCGGACCAAATTTAGGGTATCACATATTGCACCCCTTTTATTCTAGTATTGATAAATGCTCAATTACGGAAAAAATAATAAGTAAATGCAAATGTAACATATTGATTATAATATGGTGGTGAAAAATATTGAATTTCTATGCCAATCTACATGATACCTACAATCACATGGAAAATATGTGTAGATTAATGACTAATAATGATGTTTATAAACTTGTAAATTGAACTTTGAAAAACATTATATTGAAGACTTGTTGTATAGTGAAATGTTCACGAGAACTAAATGTAATTAGTCATTTATAATTATTCCCCCAATTTGATGAGTTTTGAATTGTGTCATGTATCTTAAGCCCAATGCTAAGCGGGTGCTTTGAAATATGACTAACTTAATAGCCTCGTCGATAGTGTAATTCATTTTATATCTTGATAACATTTATGGCAGCATGAAACAACTTGGTAAATTAATATCCTTTCTAGTAGCATAAACACATGCCAACTTAATATCATTATCAATAGCATAAACACTTTCTAACTTAATAGCCTTTTCCATATCATGATATGTCATATAAGATCATGCTTTTGGTTGTTGAGGACAATTTCAGATTTTGGGTTATTGAGGCTAAATTTAACTTTTTGGGTCATTGAGGCCAAGTTTAAGTTTTGGGTTGTTGAGGCCAAGTGATATCTCTCTATATGTGATAAAACTAATAAAAATATGCCAATTTTATATGATCTTATTTTAACTATGTATTAAATGTTTCTAATTTGATTGAATTTGTGTACTCTTTGTTAAACCTTTGTGAACTTTTGATAAATCCTACAATATGCCCCCTTTTGAGGTGGGAGATTCCCTTACGTATCACTCATATCAAAATAAAATTGGTTAAATGCATTATGTGTAAGGAGATAAATCATATAAAGCACAATACCACTCTTGGTTGGAGACGTTTGCTTGAATCATGATATACTCATCATAAACATGCATAGAGTGTTTTATCCAAGGGATGAGCTTACATGAAAATTATTATAAATCCAAATAGATAATCAATCACAACATAATAATGAATCTCATAGAAGTATTCTAGCAACACGATACAAAATGAAGGATCTTTTAACACACACGATATGGCATTATCACATGTGACATGATGAGGCTCGTCACAAACATTTGACCAACTTGATAACTTGAAAAATTAATGACACGATGCCTCGACCAAAATGGGTATCGATAATGATCGCATAAGAAGCATGTTGAATGCACAAGAATTATATTGTCACACATATAGGGATAAAGCAATTAAGAATCATATAATTGTACATAGAATAAAAAACATAACACATTCATATAGAAGCATAGAGAAATCAATAATCATATAGTCACATAAAATCATATGGTCACACATATAACAAGAAATAATCATATCGTTAAATAAACAATCATAAAAAAAAAAAAGTCATATATTCAAATAGAAGCCTAAACCAATTAATAAGTATATAGTCACACATAGAATCAATTAAGAATCACATAGTTATATTAAATCATAGAACCATCAATAATCATATAGTCATGCATAAAATAAATTAGAAAATTATATAGTTACATGGAATCATAGAGAAAGCAAGTATCACACTACAATATGTGAAGCATATAGAGCATTTAGTTGTCATTAAACAATCATAAAATTCATGCAATTATATAAGACCAATCACTATAGAAACATTACAAAAATATGTGAAAAATCATTATAGCATAGAGAATTTCATAATAAATAACTCAAAAACTAGAAAGGACTTATCCAAAATATCAGTGCATATAAGAAACAATTTCATCATCAAGTAACAGGAAAATATAATATTTATAGTAAAGTACATGTCATAAATTACAAGCTAGTGCAATACATGATGGGAATATTTATATCATAGTTTGCCAAAGAAAACAAAGGATATAACCTATTAAACTGAGTATGTATTTTTCCTAGTGTAGGCATGAATCTAATGTGAAAAAGGTTTCCTCCTGGTATCGGGATAAAGAGTTACAAATCATGTGTGTGTCCATTGTAATGTTTATTTTGTGTATCCTATAGGTAACTCATGTATAATATAAATGGATAAAGATTATATAATTATAAATTTAAAGTGTTAAGAGCATGTTAAAAACAATGTATAACTCTATGTGTTAGTAACACAATTCATAAGTACATCCTAGTTTTGTATTTTTGTAATGTTTGAATGTTCTTGGATTTTCACATATTCTATTTTTTTGGGATTTTGAGTAAGTGAACATGAAAAATAATATTTTAATTGAATATACAATATGTTAAGGATCATAGGATGTCAAAGTAGCGAAAGGGTTATGGTTTTAGGTGAATTATGGTTCCCTCAACAAAAATAACGAACCCGATTATGTATTGCATCATCATAAATATGTAGCTATCAATACTAGGTGTCAAAAAATTGAGTTGTGTGATAAAGTATGAAACTACTTATGTCTAAACAGAATATTGTAATCAAAGAAATAGGTGAGAAATAAACTATGTACAATCTTGTGCATTAAGTTCCAAAGAGTAAGATGGTACATAGGAATGTTATCATATGATCCTGTTAACATCATCGTAATAAGATCATGTATCAAGGGACGTGATTCCTATATGACGAAAGAATAATGGAGGTAACTAATTTCTCTTATAAAATTTTGAAAGATTATCATATGTAGTATAGTAATCATAGTCATTAGTGTTATAAATATGCATATATGTAATTTGTGGGTCAAAATTAGTCATAGTAACCTATGGTATCTATTCCATAATGAGAGAATCCATCTATGTCCCATATGGTTCATGCTTGAAAGAATTATTTGAGAGTACCACAAATCACACACACTAGGTAACGCAGGAGATTTTGGGTGAGAGATGTTATCAAAAGTCCTTAACTAATCAATATCAAGGAATGCAATGGAATTTGTTTAGGAATATATTGAACTATGTATGGAGGATGAGGATAACCTAGATCAACGGTTTCACTTGTGGCATTAATATTGTATGTTGGTGTGTAGTGAAAATTTATTCTTATTCTTGTTATACATGATGTTTCATTTCAATGTGTGACATTGTTTTATGGTATAAGTGGTAACTTTTTGGTATTTGCATTATTTATAGTTTTTATGTGTGTTGAGGATATGTTGTGGTGTGATAATTTATGAGAATTTGATTGTGTTAAAACCATTACTTTATATGTTTGATTTTATTATTATGCCCTATATTATAATCTAGATCAAGTATCACTTTTACAGAGTATGAATTCCTTTGTAAGATCAATTGAAGATTCATTTGATGTTAAAGTTGGAAAAATAGTGTTTGAGCTAGCATCATTGACAAGTTTTTAATGTAATTCATTTTTAACCATATCTAACATTGGCATATCATCTTTAGGTATTTTAAAGGATTAATGTTTCTATATTGAATAATTAGTAAATACCAAAATAATCTTAGTCATATCCATATTCCCTCTAGGTCATACTAGTGTAAAGCTGATATTAGCAAAAATATTATCATTCTCATCCTCTATAAAATCATCTTTTCATATTTGAAATCAAAATCTTGATCCATATTATCATTAACCTCTTGTATGTGGATTTATTACTATTACTCTATGACTTGTTCTTTATGCACGATATGATTACTTTATTTTTGATTGGGTGTATCCTTAATTTTTTATTTTTACACTTCCAACTCCTACATTGGGATAATCATTGTTAGTGGTATAAATGTTGGTTATAGGATATTAGTTTTTGGTATGATTTTATCAATTGGTTCGTTACCATACAATATTTGTAGTGATCATTATATATTAGACATTTATAAACATATCTCTTGTATATGTATTTGAGACATATATGCAATGTAGATGGAAGTGTTTACGTAGCATTAATCAAATTTGTCTCAAGCAATAGTTTATAATTTAAATTCTTAAAAATTACATGAAATGGTGTTGGAAGCACTTTGTTCCTACCTTTATGTTAAATGTAATTATACCCAAATCCTGTCATGGAACATCAACAAACCCTTTAATTTTCATAGAGGATTTTGTAATATTTCTCATATTTATTTTGCAAGACTTCTCATTCATGGCTAGGGTTTGAGATGATGATCAGATAATTCAAATAACTTTGTTTGATGATTGTAAACTAAGGTTTTATAGAAATTGATCATTTCAGACAATTAAAAGTGCTTAGAAGTTATATATCCCATATTTGAGCAGGTCTAAGATGAGTGCTTTGGAGGTATAAAAATGTAGATGCGATCTGGCAATTTGGTATGGTCTGCCCCAATCCATTTTCCAATTAATCTCCTTATGAAAGCTTATTCCATTCTAAATCTCCTTTTTCCTACAATGTATCTTCATAGAACTTTCCAAAATCATCATTAATCGCCTAAGTGCACCCATTCCTTTATAGTTTCAAGTTTATAACTTGTTTAGCATATCAATTACTATTGAAAAATATTTGATCTAATTGTAGTAATTAATGTTGGAAGTTAATTAATCGAATAACCACCTATTTCTAACCCTTACATCCTTTAGTGTACTTAATTCACTAAAACCAATTAGGTTTCATGTTAAATCTAATTAGGGTGTAAACATTTTGGTGAACCCGACTCATGATCGAATTGTACTCCCTAGGGCTTCTCCTTCCTACTTGGTTTCATTTCTATCCATTTTCTTGGGTTTTTATTCAAATTTCATCCTCTTTCTTGATCTCAAACTGATTTTCAACTTTTTCCCTAGGATCTCATGATCAATTATACCCTTTGGGTCTCTTTTTAGGGCTCTTAATTGCCAATTCACTTTTTGTTAGATATCTCAAGTATAACGGCTCTATTTTCAAAATCCTATGAGGTTATTCATTTATTTAATATATTTAGTGAAAACCTTTTTTTCCCTAAATTTTAGCACACTTTTTGGAAATTTAAAATTATTATTTTTAGCAATTAGGGCATACTAAAAATATATACACTTTTGTGAATATTTCTTGGAGGTTTTTCTTCCATATAATCAAATCACAAATATCTCTCTTTTTCTTTAAATTCAATTTTTGTTTTCGTATATGGTCATTTTTAATTTGACAATGGTCATTGTTTTCTCAATATCACGTTTGGGTCTTATCTCCCATGATCTTGTAGGCGCTCCATGTGTTGATTCTTATTATTTACTACCTAAGTAGAGTTTCTTCTATCATTTTTTCTTTCATCATTTCCCATGCTACAATTTCTCAAGTCTCCTTGTATAATTTGCTTCATGTCACCGAGCATGTCGAGATACTCTCTCAAAACTAGTGCATGAAATAATGCTCCCTAATAATACAACACATTCCCATGTGAATTCAATTTTAGGCATATTTCATATCCTTTTATTAGTAATGATGACACATTTCATATGGATATCTTATTGTCTATTCACTATTTACATCGTGCTTTTCAAGATCAAGGTCAAGTTATTCATATTGAGATCACATCTCTCAAGTGTCAAATAATGCATCGAAAGGATTCTTCTAATTCCCATCTCCATCATGTCCCTGCACTTCATGATCAATCTAGTTCTAAGCCCATTGAGAAGTGATGTGGCACACACATTATGCATGATACATGTACCTATATAAGTGAAGTGAAAGTCCTACCACCACATAAAGTACCTCTTCGGTTTGTAAATAATGCCGAGACAACATGATATTCTATATGAGCTACTAAAAAATCATTTAAATATGTTTTTACCTACTCATTACTACCTTCACTATTTCTAAAAACACAAAGGTCAACCATTTTGTAATTATCATGGAATTAACATACATTGTGAAAATGATTGTTATGCTTTACAACAATGCATCCAACAAATTAAGCATAAGGGATTATATCTTTTGATACACAACATTCTCATATGTTGTCATCTCAAATTCAAAAACCTAAATATGTACCAAAATTAATCACACCAATACCCAATAATATGATATTGTATGATACACCTTTGGACATATAACAAGAGTCATTTAATCAAAAAGAGGTTCATAATACCATACCTCCATCGGAAGAGCCACTCTTAGTGATTGATTTACCTCCTACTATCGTGAAAACCACAATGTAAACAATATTAGTTGAGTATGAACAATTATATACCACCTCTAAACACTTAGATCCACCACTAACCAAATTAGGGGAAACACAATATTAGATTCTACAAATATCTCTAATCTTCCACAACATAATGAGATAGATTATGATTCAGATGATGATATCAATTGGGATGCTAGGTATAAGGCACATATGAATGAACCTAATTACTATGAATAATTTGATATGTCAAATAAAAATTTCATATGTCATATTTTGATGACATCGATGATAAACAACTTGATATCCCAATTGAGCCTTTTTCGGATGTCTATACTTCTCCACAACATACAAAAACGTAGTTTACATGTCTACCTTGTGCTCCACACATTATACTTTAACAATTACTTGAGTCTAATCTCATGTCTCTTCCTCCACCATTTTAGGTTGATGCGAGCAAGACTCAAAGTACAAGTTTCGATGTTAATATTTATTATGACTATCATGGCTGCATTAGGCATCTTCTCGATCAATGTGACAAGATTCGACATGTTATACAAGATCTTATTAATAAAAGTGCAATTGAATGGGATGATCCCATTGAATCTTCTACAACCATATTTCCATCTTTTCTAGAGTTTCTACTCGAGTAGCCCAATGCTACCCTTCTTTTTTTGTAAATAGATAATCACTTTAAAAATACAAAAAATAGCATAGCTTCAAAATGCAAAAACATTGATATATTTTCCAAAATACAAAATCAGGACATGTACACTTCGCTTGAGTTGTTTGCACTTTACATTAAACATGTTGTTTGTCACTTTGGTTTGAAAAATAACATACTTTCTTTACTCTTTGCAAATATGCGTTCACGAGGTATTTTGAGTATGATAAAGGGCATACATAAAGTAGTACATAATGATAGATGTTGGTTAACCCTTTAACCATACTTCCTATACACATGGGGGCATCTATTTTACACTACATCCAAGTGTTATTTCTCTATTATAGTTCTTTTTACTTCCTCATTATGCTTGATTACAACTATTATGTATATGTTATCTTTTCGAGCTAATATGACTAACACATGTGTCTTTTGCAGTGTTGACATCTCTTGTATCACATATTTTCACCTATATTGGCTACTCTATCATGTTATCATGTTTTTACACTCTTGCTTCATGTATACTTGTTTATGGGTGTGTCTTATTGCTTTATTGTATTCATTTCTTGTGGCCTATGTGCCTTTATTGGCTTGTGACATCGTGGGTGTCCCATATTTGTGGCATCATGCCTATCTTGTTTGTTATTGTTTTCTCTTCTTTTTAGGCATATAGGCCTTGTTTATCTTGTGACATTGTGTTTATCCCATATTTGCAAGATTTACACCTTTGTGTGTGACATTTTTTGCATACTTTTTACATCTAATTTCACTATTGTTGTATTTACATGTATTTAGACTACTTTTGTTATTGGATATGTGGTTTCTATCAATTGTTGTCATTACTTTTTCTTGTGTGTCATGGTTGCCACCATGTACAAACACTTTCCATTTTACATGTACATGTTATTCAATGTGGCCACCTCTCCAACATCCTATAGTCCTCTACAACTTCTCAAACATATTTTACATGAGCACACATCTATTTATTTTGAGTCAAGGGTTCAACACAGTTTTTCACATGCCTCAAAAAAGTGGGGGCATTCATATGGTTATATTCTACACTTACGAAAGACATAGGAAGAATTCTTGGATATGATACAAGTACAAACAGGTACAGGTACTTAGAAATCCAAAAAAGAAGAGAAATTTAGATTAAATTACACATGTTCATAACCATAGATATTGTTTAACACCATACGGTACAATCTTGACCCTACAACATGTTTTTTCCGGGGAAAAAACATCAACTTTCTTATTAGTTTTAATTTTTCAGCAACAGTTTCAGATTTGACACAAGTTCAGGCTCAGTATTAGTCAATTTAGACTAGTATAGGGGGCATGAAGTAATTTACACTCTTTTTCACAATGGCATTTGGTTTCTACTACAAATTAAAAGATCTTGGGGGCATGAGTCTCCTTTCTCTCAACACATTTTATTTTTTATTCATTTGTGTGGCACATGGGAATGTCATAGGGGCATCCATCCTCTTTTCTCTTAGTGTGTCCTAATTTAAAAATTAGGCCTATATATATTTGCAACGGTGTGATCCTGGGGTCATAGAAATTATCAAAGTGGATAATTTCTTTATAGGAAAATGTTGTTTTCCTCTTGCAATCAAAAGGGAAGATATTAGAATTGTTGAATAACTTTGATACCTGGTCTTCTTCCTTAGTAGGGTGTTTGAAACTTCATTCTTATTCTTCTCTCTTGATATTCTTTATTGGGTTGTATGCTCTATCACTCTGGTTTATCCTCGGCACAATTTGGGATTGATCACCCCCAATCCTTTGGAAAATTTTAGAAAATTCAACAATGCAACATCTTTAAGCACAAGCAAAGCATGGGATTTTCTCCCTCCGCAAACAAACATGTGTATTCCTTCCTTATTTACATCTCTTTTATTTCATTCTTATGAAAATGAAAATATTTCATGTTACACTTTACATTTGAGTTAAAGTTCAATTCTTTATCATGGATATTGACTACACTCTGTCTTTGTAGGATTCTTCGTGAAGCATGCTAACACCAAACACAATGGGACTCTGCAAAATAAACATTCAAATGAAGATAAAAATGTGTCTACACACTCATGTATCTTTTCCATTAAGAAAGTAATTTAATTTCATACTTAAAGGGGGACAAATGTAGACACTCAAATTTAGCAATTCACTCTTTGACATTGCTAGTTTTGATAATGCACTCTTGTGCTAAGATAAATACGACTATCTCATTCCTACTTAGTACATTCATAGGTCTCATGTTTAGATTTTTTATCCTTACACACCGACATGTCATAAAATTCTATGAATACAATTCATGAAATCCATATACAAACATCAAGCAATATGTTCCTAACTTCAAATGGCATGTTTTCTTTCTATTGGCATGACCCTAAAAATTGGCCAAGATAATACATCCAGTCTTGATTGACTAGTATTGTCTCGACCAACACGTCCTCAAATGTTTATTTCAAATTCATATCTTTTGTTGGGTCTTCTAATATCTCTAGGTCATCCTTTTATTGATAAAACACCTACAAAACCCTATATAAGCAAGTAAACACTACCTCATTTACTAACCTGGAAATCCTATGGAACTACATTGATACACTTACTTCTTACACTTGTAAAAGACACCCAGGGATCCCTAAATCTCATAGTAGCACATCTAAAGTCATTAGGAAGCAATATCTACGTAGGTTTGAAGCTCCTTACCAAGTCAAGGCAACAATATCTATCATTTACAAGTGCCCAAAGATCCCTTTCCCAAGTATCTTAACAAGAGAAAACTCAATTCAAGCATGGTCAAAGATGGTTGTCAAAATTAGTTTCATTCATTCAAATATCACATGTTAGGTGGAGAATGACATGCAATTTGAGGCCTCTTGAGTAGTGCCAACATCATTGGTGCACATGGGTGCCCACAACCCAACTAATATTTGTTTTGTAATACTTTTAATCCATGGCTAGGGTTTGAGATGATGATCAAATCATTCGAAGAGCATCACAAACTAGGGTTTAATAATGACACGGATTTCAAACAACCGATAGTGTGAAAAATTTACAAAACCAAGATCCGAGTGGGTCTAAGACCATATAGGAGGTGCAAAACCGTACAATACGGTCTTGCCCGGTCCATTTTCTAGTGACAATCTATTGAACAAAGCTTGTTCTAGTCCATAGACTAGGCGGGACCGTATTTCCTAAGCGATGCATCTTCAAGAAATTTGTAGAATCATCAATAATAAGCTAAGTGCACTCATTCCTTTATATTGTCAAATTCATATCTTATTTAGCATATCATTTACTATTATAAAATCGTTATTTTAATTGTAGCAATTAATGTTGGAAGTTAATCGAATATACACTTGTTGATAACCCTTGCATCCTTTAATGTACTTAATTCACTAAATCTAATTAGGTTTCATGTTAAATCTAATTAGGGCGTAAACGACTTGATATATGATATCCTTGTATAGTACAATTTTTAAAACGACTCGAAGAATGATTATTTTGCTTGAATATTTTAGATTTTCTCTATGAATTCACAATCCTTTGTTGTGAGTGAAATGACTCTAGGTGATGGGGGTGGATTAAGAATGGTACTTGGGGGAGTACCCTTAGTGGAGTGGGAAGTAAGAGGTCTACCATGTCGGTTGTGAAAATAACTACTACTTGTTCTTTTCCAACATGAAGTATTACGCTAGAGCTAGAATGGTTTTTAGTTTTAACTTCAAGAAAAAGTGAGGGAAGACGGGTGAATAGAGCTTTAAGAGCACATTCCTTTATCTAGTCACTGGGGGAATTTTAGATGTCGTATGTGAATCAAAGGTATATTATTTTTGAAAGTAATATTACACACATCATATCTATTGAACTAGAAAACTTTACCTAACAATGCATTATGATGCCTTTCCATCAAGGATTCATATGCTTGGTTTTGAACCATATTCGAAGGCAGGAAGTGCTAAAGGAGGGGTTAGAATGTAACTCCAAGGTATCCGTTTAGAAACTAAAAAACATCAAACCTAAGGAAAAACCCCTAAGGGTAAATAATAAAACCCTAAGTTGGGTTATTCAATTAGAAGAGTGGGTTCACCAAACTGTAAGATGAAATCAGGCTTTTAGGCCTAATCTGACATATTAGGGAATGAATAATTCAAAACTAATTAATTAAGGGTAGCCGTAAAAAAATATTAAATAATTAGAAATCTTAAATATTGAACATAAGGTACATTATAATTTAACAAGGTATAATTGAGATTAGAAAGAGGAATGCAGACATAAGGTGTAATAGAAATTTCAAATTGTGGGAAGAGATGTAACAGAGTATTGTCAAGTTGCTCGATAAATCGTAGTACTTAGAGCTATGTTATAGATGAGTTCATAGATGTTTAGAAAGTACCATCGCCAAACCTTTCTCGAGGGATAAAAATATGTCCTCTATAAATTTTAACTCACTTTTCTTGTGTTTGATCACCTTTAACTATATGCATGATTTCTGGATCTAGAACCTTGTGATGAGTGTGTCTAAATTTAATATGGATTCTTTACGTCTCAAAATCCTAGTTTTGTTCTATTTACCTAAAAATGTTAGCACGATTGGATTGGGTTGCTCTCCTCACCACACCCTCACTGATGTGATGAGTGTTTTTCTAACCATATAATAGATATCACTACTCTAAAGAGAGATTAAGGCGCATATAGGTCTCCCAAACTTATAATGATACACAAAAATATATAGTAGAAGATGATCCCTCGATTCATCCATGACACTATCAATATAATGATAAAACAAATTAACATAATGAATACTCACCTATCAATTTATACTAAATTAAAGGAGGTTAATTATTCACATATTCATACTCAAGATATCCATGAGTCATTGATTTCAAATGGGGATGTTTAATCCTTCAAATTTATTAAAAAAATAACTCTCTAGTCTTAATCCATATGAGGATGTCTATCGACTAACAAATTTTGAATGGACATCAATTGTGCCTTTGTGTCCAAATTGATGGTCATCGCCATCGACCAAAGGTAATTTATAAAAATCATAAAATCAAATGGGCCCACTTTTATTAACTTTTTCGTCGAGTTAGTGGCGGCTCGGGCGGGGTTAAATTTGACGGCCACCTATGCACAATCGAGAAAATTTTCGGGTGATGGTAATTTTTCAATATTGCCCTTCAAAAACACAAAATAATTTAATTTTTTATTAATTATTCTATATTTATTATATATATTTGTACATATATTTGTATACTTTATATATAAATCTATATAAAAATTGGCGGTTGTGTTTTAAATGTGCGCGTGTGACGGTTAGATAAAATATTTACAAGCATTTTACGTCTAAAATCACAAAAATGTCTAAACGGCCATCAAATTTAACCCCTAGCTCGGGGCTTGACGGAAAATATGGGTCCCACCATAAGCATTAATTGTCCCCACGTGCGTTACGTCGCCACCCCACACGGTAATACCACGGCATATACAATATTTAACTAACTTAACGTTGGTGTGACTTTCATCAAATCGAAACGACTCTAAATTGAGTTAGAATTAGAATTTGAATTTGTTGTTTATTTTATTTAATTTTTTTATTTGTTACTTATGTCGTTGTGTGTTTTTGGCATGGCCGTTTACGGCCTCCATTGTTTGTTTGTTTATTTATTTTTTAATATGATGTGTGGTATTCGGAAAATACTTTGCAATTCTAGTGTGGATAATCTATAGACATTTGGAGGCCCCCACACTCCCTATTTTTAACATTTATCATGAGGTAGTTGTTGGGCGGTGATGATATCTTTACAACCATAGCTCCCCACCTCTTAGGTGGAGAATTATGGTTTCACTAACCATTCGGTATATTCTGGATGGCTGGTTAGTTTAAGACATGTTATATGATGAGTCATTTGTCATTGGTATCCTTTTGTCTCGTAACAATCTTCCATCTATTATTGCGAGTCACCTATGTTTGGTTGTTTATGATGTAATGTTTTGTTATTTATGCCTTTCTGCCTTTTAGTACGTTGTTTTGGGTCGTGACTCTTTTCGATCACCCCCTTTATTGTAACATTTTTATAGTAATATAATTGCGACGGTATATATATATAAACGTGAACATCATTTTTAGAAACATATTTATATATAATTATTTTATAATGTATACGTGTAATTATAAAAAGCATAAAATCTATCAATAACATCAATAAATTTCGTAAAGAAATAATTGTATAAAAACTTAAACATAGAACTATTTTATTATGAGTCTAAATATTTATAGAGCCAAATAAACATAGTTTTTTTGGTTTGAAACACAGCGCAAGTCATAGACCACCATATCCCACGGTTGAGGTGGGCAGACTTCTTTGGCTAAGTGGCCAAGGACTGAGGGGTTTCCATTCCGCCAAATTCACCTAGGGCACGATCCCGCCTCATCCCTTATTACGGTATCTCCTGACTTCACTTTTAGCAAGAATTGAACCTGGTGGGCTCTTTAAGAGCCAAGCATCTTTCACCATTGAGTCAAATGTCATTTGATAATAAGCATAATTTTTAGATTTAGTGAAATCATATATCCCCTTCTTCATTTTTCTTTATTATTAAAATTTAATTTAATTTAAACAAAATAAAATAGTATTATCAATAGGACCCATAGTAATAATATTTTATTTTATTTTATTAGATAGCATTACTAGTTTGATGAGTAATGTTATTTTATTATATATTATTTAGATTAAATGTTAATAAACGAGGGAACTAAAAAAGGTGATGTATGATTTCACTATATTGAAATTTTTAGTGACTTGTTTTTCAAATGTTGTTTAGGTAATTATTTATTAAGTGGAAATCTCTACGACAATTACTCCACCATATTTGTGCTCGTGAAGTTCAAATTATGGTGAGAGCTCGTGAATATAGGGCAAAACGTTTCTCCATCTCTCTTGAACCAAAACAACGCCTTCTTTTAACTAATAATTTTGTTACATTGGATTCTAGGACAAGGTTTGAAGATGGATAAGGTGAATTTTGCATAGAATATTTTCATTCATGAATTTTATATCATTGAATGTATGGTGTCGTAGAGAGTCCTCACAAAAATTCTCTATGTATTTTAGGTATGTTTAACAAATTGGAAATCTATATTTTGTTTATTTGTAAGAAGTTATAAAAATTCCTTGAATTGTATTACCTTATATGCCACACACTTGTATAGTTCTTATATAGGTTGTGGTCATACCAATATTATGTTTAGGTAAATTTTGTGTCCTTATTTTTACATTATCAAGTTATCTCAGGTCATTATTAACTTTCATGGTCACTCCTTTGGCATCCTTAATGTATAGGCCTATAGTGATGGCCAAGAAAAATTGATGTTATGGTGATGGTTAGCTAATAAATTATTGTTGGCGTATTGGCTTTTCTATGATTTTTATATAAGCGAGTCTTTAGAGGACAAAGAGAGTGCTCTACTAATGTGGTGGTGTATGGGAGAATGTGAAACATGGTTTTATTTTAAAAATTGTTGATGGTTGTCTTATCCCCTTTTCTAAAGTGAATATTTTTTCCTAGCCTTTGTCTAATTCTTGGACCATAATTGATAGGGTTCTCAAAATATTTGATAATGTTATGGTTTCTAAGAAAATCATGTTTGAGTTCCTTATGCTTGGTGGGCAATTCATCAACATTCCTCAAGATAGTATGCTTTACTGGTCATACTCCCATCACTATTCGGTTAGTATAGGGAAGTGCCCAACTTAAAGTGCCACATACACAACTTTTCCTCAACACATCCCTTATAGATCAAAACAATATCATCCATCTCATTACTAGGGTGTGGAATCTAGCGCCATGTCCACCCTACACTTTCATCGATTATATTAAGTGGTGGAATGACATTGGACATACATGCATTTTGCATTGCATCCACCTACTCTATCATTTTTGTCACTCATTGTGCAAAACAAGGTTTTATGCTTTCTCACGTTATGGTCATTAACAATGAAAATCATACAGAAACCATCACCATAAGGCAAGTTTTTTTATTTTGCCAAAGGCATGTTCTATATAGTAACCGATAAACTATTTTTTATTTTTTCATCATCTAAACACATGTTAACATGTGTATTTTCTTTAAAGTGGGATATTGTTTTATTTAAACAAAAAAATTAGAATACTAATTTTCTTAAATTCTATTAAACAAGACAAAATTTCATAACCATGTAGGAGTATATTCAATTAATAAAAATACATAATTTTTCACTCACCAATGATAGCACACAATTGTTTTGGTGAACTATAGTCTTCTTAAAATATTACATTTATAAAATTAATGACATTTTATTTGATTGGTGTGCACCACCTATCTTCTTATTTTCATCAAGGAGGTTGAGACAGGGGTATGCACGGTTCATTTGCATCCATCTACATGGTGTGGGTTGTTGGGCCCCTTGAACATCTAGATCACCTATATCTTACCCCTTGAATTAGCAATATATTTTTAATGGTCTTGTGAGTATAACATTGCAAGAGTTTTGCAAGCATAAATCACGGACTCAAGGGTATAGACAGCCATAACTCAAATGAACAATGTTGACTATGATTTTTTTGATATTATTTTCTATCTTAATGAATAGGATAAGCTTGACTAAGAGGACAAGATCATTATTCTCTAGGCACAACACAACATGTTCTTTATTGTTCTCTCTTATTTTCTACTTTCATTGTTCTTAGTCAAGAATCCATTCATGGTCATGGTTGTTTTAACTTTTAATGCTACACAAGAAATGATATTTCGAGGAATTGACACGACGACATTGCTAACAGTGGGCTCTGACAACACTGTTTTTCTAACCCGAGAGGTAGAGGAGGTTGCGCTGACAAACTAGAGGGTTTGGTGGGAAAAATTAGAAGTGTGATGGATTCAAACACACGAAGGCTTCTTTATCTATTGGTGGTGGAGAAGGAGACTTTGCTTCATGCATCCACCTTTTCCCTTCCTATATTGGGTCTACCTCTTCACCTAGGACATATTGGGTGTAGGTATATACGAAAAGAAGAAGGGCAAAGATGATTATGGGATATTGAATTTTTGGGAAACACCTCCTCCAAATGTTACCTCGTCGAATGTCAAGGTCGAAGCATATGCACGAAGCATTTGTGATGAAAACGTCATGGAGGAATTTCCAACAAATTATATCAAGGTAGATTTTGAACCAACTCAAAATCCTATTCAAAGAGCACCAAATTGAGAGCTTTGGGGCGGTCCATGATGTCATAAAATAGTAGAAGAAAGGAGAATATTTGTAAATGTATGACAAGAGGAAGTATGATGAAAGAATAAGCCGATGTTATTGAAATCTTAAGTTGTGGGTTATATGTAATATGGAAAAAGAGGAAAACCCATTTAGCATTGATTCTTATTTCGACCATATTTTGTTAAGTTTTCATTGTAGTCATTTTTATTTCTTGATTTTAATTGATTAATATAAAAATGTGTTCCAATAAAATAATATTACTAGTAAAAATATCTTAAACATATTTATTTAAAATTATTGATATATCAATTTTGAGGCATATCGTATTTGTTGCATACTTTTACCCATTACCCATTGAGGATTTCTACATTAATAATTATGAACCCATCATGTTTTTCAAAAATCATTTCATAAGAAAATGAATAGATGTAAGGACAATTAGGTTTGATGTACACAAAAGTCTTCCACAAGTATTTGCATACATGTATTTAAATAGTAAAAGCTTTCTTGTAAGACATATAAGGTAAGAAGATATATATGTTATTTTTGTGTGTAGGAGTCCCACTTGAAATTGAAAATACCATTAAATATGATTGATTTTTTGAGTTTTTGTATTTTTAGTATACAAAATAACACCTAACCTATAACACTTGTCACATTATTATAGCTTAATGAATGATAAGTTGAACAATATTTATTTATTTATGTCAAAAGTAGGCGGATAATTTAAGTTCTTGTTTCTATACAAATTAGTAGTAAAAAGATGAAAACAAAAGTATCATATCCTCAACAAGTATTAATAATTATAGAAAAAATAAACATTTTTTTAATATAATAAAATTATGCATCACATGCTTCAATTTATTTCATCATTAACATTTAAATTAAATTCATTTAAATAAGATTACTAATTCACCGAAGGCGTTCACTTTGAAGAGAGGCCTACTGGAAACATCAAAATCTGGCGAGGCTCTTTCTTAGCAACGGAATTCTATGACAATAAATGCTTTTTGGTGAACAGTGGTTTTAGTGCATAATTGATTTTGGTGCACAGTGGTAATGGTGAAACAATGCTTCAGAGTTAATTGCATGTGTATTTGTTTATTGTGTTTGGTGAAACAATAACTTCACTTAGGATTTATGGCGTCCAGACCAGTAGGAAGCTTGGTGACGTCTTCTTGTTCACCAACACTCTTGCCCGAAACCATCCATGAAAGGCTGGCCATGGTAGGATTTGTGCCAATAATTGGGGTGGGGCCGTGGGGCAAGGCGAGTGGAAGAGACATGTTTTCACGGCTCGGTAGTGAAGGGTGTGATGGCACACAACAAATCACAAGAAATCATGTCATCCTTGGTAGAAATTTGGAACGGCTGTTTTTTTTATGCTCGATCCGCACTCACCTTCACTAGAATATGTTAAAGGAGGACCTCTTGTATAATAATAACCTACATAATTTTCTAGTAGGATTACTGATGTTTAAAAAGTTCTGATGTTTGGCTTCATTGCCAGTCCCATGTTATCCCTTCCATTCTACAAAGTTATAAAATGTAACTCTCTACACACTTCATTTACATATATAATACAAAATATTTCCTTCTAATCTATATAGTGGTTTTAGTGCGTAATTGATTTTGGTGCACAGTGGTAATGGTGAAACAATGCTTCAAAGTTAATTGCCTATGTATTTGTTTATTGTGTTTGGTGAAACAATAACTTCACTTAGGATTTATGGCATCCAAACCAGTAGGAAGCTTGGTGATGTCTTCTTGTTCACCAATATTACACGAAACCATCCATGAAAGGCTGGCCATGGTAGGATTTGTGTCGATAGATTGGGTGGGGCCGTGGGGTTTGGTGAGTGGAAGAGACATGTTTTCACAGCTCAATAGTGAAGGGTGTGACGACACACAACAAATCACAGGAAATCATGTCATCCTTGGCAGAAATTTGGAACGGCTGTTTTTTTATGCTCGATCTGGAACTCGCCTTCACTGAATATGTTAAAGGAGGACCTCTTGTATAATAATAACCTGCATAATTTTATAGTAGGATTACTAATGTTTAAAAATTTACAATGTTTGGCTTCATTGTCGGTCCCATGTTATCCCTTCCATTCTGCAAAGTTATAAAATGTAACTCTCTACACACTTCATTTACATATATAATACAAAATATTGCCTTCTAATCTATACACACTTCGGTTTTTACTCCAGAGTTAACCCACTTGAACGAATTTCGAAATAATATATGCTTTGAAAAAGGATGTTTTTCAAAGTGGATTTATGTCTTTTACCCAAAAGAAACACAAGGAAGAGCGTCATTTGTAGAAAATGTGGATAAAATTCGAGAAAACTGCAGAGAAGGAATTGGAGCTTTTGTTAGAGAAATATCCAATCAATTCACCTTGGAGCATGCTAATATGGTTTTTACATGACTTTATGAATTGTTTGACAAAATTCTGAAAGATAAGTGGTATCGTGGACTACAATGATTGCACTATATGAAAAAAATGAGTTTGTTGAAAAGACCTTCGAAAATTTCAGCCAAATGTAGTTTGCAGGTGTAAAACCAGAGTGCACAACCTTTGCCAGCATTCCTCTGGCCTCTGTCAGAATGGGAGATTTAAAACTTGGCATTTTCCAACATCAAATTATAGATGAAGAATGAGTAAGAGGGGATTGGGGAGGGAGCAGCTAACAGAGGACATGGGAATCCTCACACAACATTGATGTCGTTTCACCAAATGTAACCAAAAGGTGTCCAATCCAATCAGATAACCTTTGCTAGCATGCTACCAGACTATGTAAAAAGAGGAGTTTTGAAACAGGGCGTGGGACAACCGCCAAAGCATTATGGAGAAGGGACTTCCAACAGATGTTGTAGTTGCACAGTGCCTTGGGAGATGTCTGCAAAATGTGGATGCATGCACAGGGCATGAGAACTGTTCAACTAGATACCTAGAAGAAATGCGATCTCATCCAGCCTAGTTTGCCACAGGGTAATTCTACCAAAGGAAAAACCTTTGCAAATTCCAAAACTTCCCAAGCTTGCGAGGTATCATTCTCGAAATACTTTTACAATATAGGTAGAGATTTAGAACATGGAATTTTCCCGCATCAAACTATAGACAAAAAATGAATAAGAGGGGACTGGGGAAGGAGCAAGGACATGGGCATCCTCACACAACATTGTGTCTATTTCACAAAATGCAACCTATTGGTGACCAATCCAAACAGTTCACCTTTGCTAGCATACTACCATAGTTATCATTATAACAAGGTAAAGGATCTCACGTTAACAAACATTTCCAAAACAATTTTACATTTATATCCCTCCCAGTGTAACTTTTACTTTGAAGAAGGCATTGCTGGAAAGTGTCAAATTCCGGTGGCTTAACTTTACAGGGTGTCGGATTTTAGATATTTTTGTAATTCCTAGATATTTACTATTTTAGATATTCATCTTTGACTCCACATCCCTGGCAGATTATTATTTATTTTCACATATCAGTGAGTGAATTTGCAGAGAAAAAGAAAATAGCGATGAGGCGCGAGGGACGACTGCACGGGAAAGTGAGAAGCTGCACGAGGATCAAAGATATTGCCGATGCAGATCATGGCCATGGCGATGGCGAGGGCGATGCCCATGGTCCATTCAAGTGTTTTCCCTTGAAAGTGGGTTCTTCCAAGCCTACAAACCACTCCAAGTTTACAGGGAAGTGCAGGCGCGCCGGGTGCAGGTTTTGTCATTTAGATCCCCCTTGCAAATCGAGAAGAAAAAGTAAGGGATGCCGCAAGCACACATCTTCCGACCTCCTTTCCAGTTACCGCCTCTGTCTGTGGAGAGTCGCAGATCACCAATTTACAGGGCTCAAATTCGCGGGCTTATCGGCCTCAGATTTCATTAATTTCTTCAACCGTGATGATGATGATGATTCTGATTGTGACGAGGATTCAACGGTGACGACGGATGAAGAGGAAGAGGAGAAGGAGGCAATTCAGGTTCCTGTCCAGCGCCAGGCGGAGGAGGTAATTTATGTTCCTGTGCAGAAACAGTGGGAGGAGGTCATTAATATTCCTCTTCTTTCGTCTGTGAAGAAGGAAGATGAAATGGGGGAATTCAGCAGTTGTGAGAGTGAATCGTGGACGACAGGACTCAGCGATGGGGAATGGGAGGAATGGCGCTTCGTCGACACCGAGGACTCGCCTTGTCCATAAAACCTCTGCGATAGCGATATATTCCGTGTATATATGCTTTAACCTGTGCGATAGCGACATATTCAATGTGTATATGCTTTAATTGTTTGTGCAGTTGTTTTATCCGCTAAGGGCACTCTTCTTGAAGGTTGTTCAATTCCGGTTTCATGCCGCTCAAATGATATTTTTGTTGTAATTTATTGTAAATTTTATTGTGGAGAAATTTTAAATTTTTGGATCTGGAATGATTAAAAAGGAACACTATTTTTAATTTCATCAACGATGGTGAAACAAAATACGGTCGTTTTGTTTTTAATTTGATATAGAAAGGAATATAGATATATAGGGGAAAGGATCCAGTGAGTGACTGTGGACCCTAAATTAAGGGGCATATATATCCACTTAAACTTCATAAAATTAGAGTAAAAAATACCCTTTAATACTCTGGACTTGCCATCCAATTGAAGTGACTAAATTGACGTCTTATTCCTTTACAGAGAAATTAAATTCAAAAAAACCGAAAGAATAGGTGGACAAGTGTCTTGCTGTCATATTCAATTTGACTGTGTTCTTTAATGAGCTGCAGTTTCATTAACTGCATATCTTTGACATAGATTTTTTCTACATTCTTCCACCGCCCCTTTTTATGAAGCCTATGCCTTCCATTTTAATCCTTGCATTATACTGACCGGACTTTTGGGTCTCTGAACACATTGATATCTCATCTTCATGTAATAGCTTCATTCCTGCTCCCAATCTTTGATTTTTGTTTTAAATATTTTCTTCTGAGCTCTGAATCTTCTTCTTGTTATTTTTTCATGTGACCAAAGGTATAAACTTTACCTCATAAAACTCGATGTTTTTGTTTTAACCAATCTCATTTGAAAAATTTAATCTTTCTCAAAATGTAGACATAAATTTAATCAAGCAAAAAAGTATTCATTCATTTATTCTGATGGATTCCTTTGGAAATGTTCAAAAAAGCATGATTAATATTATATGCATGGTTACCTAAGACTCGGGATGGCAAGACGCGTCGAGTGCGTAGGAGCGGAATACTTGGGCCGGGCATGGGAATGACTAATAAAAAAAATATATATAATTTATTAATTTATAAATATGACATGAATAATTCAATAAACTAAGACTTAAAATTTAAAGTTTAAAGAATGAAACCATTAATGATTTATCCACTTATTCATCACATAAGCCAAGGCCCAAAAGCTACTTTGAAGAAGGCATTGCTTTGGAAAGTGTCAAATTCCATGGCTTAACTTTACAAGTTGCGGATTTTAGATATTTTTGTAAGTCCTAGATATTTACTATTTTAGATATTCATCTTTGACTCCACATCCTTCAAATGAAAGTTTAGACTTGCAATAACCATTCTTTGGTGCCCTTGCTTTTGGGAGTGACCGGCCTGAGACAATCATGAGTGAAATCTATTTCCTTACTTCCCTGACCTGCGTAGTGAAGGAGAGCTCGATAATGGAAACATGGACTTGTTGAGTGTGGCGAAACATTATTTTTCCCTCAGTTTGAGTGCTCAAAACTTGTATGCATCATTGCAAAAGTATTTGAAGAAAGCAAGGCATGATCAGGTTATTATTAACAGAGGTGTCGCTCATGTAGAAGAATCACGAACTCCTCTGTCGGAGGAAGAGTGCGGGAAACAATAGATGAATTGTGGCCTATGATTTAAGCAAGCCATTATGGAAACACTCTAGCGAGAAGATATGACTTAAATCGACAAAAACATTGCATTGATTTTGTGAAGGACCAAGAGAAATCTGATTCTCAAGCTTGACTACAGAAGACACAACTGCCAACTCTGTGTCGGTCAGTTTGTTGTAGACAGTCTCAAACTCTTTGAAAATCTCACCAAACAGGTCAATCCTTTTCTTGTCAATAAGAATGTAGAGAAAATTTAATGTATAAGGCTGAAACTTGGCATCATTTGTAATGTCTTCGAGAATACCCTTTTTCTTCTCATCTGGTATGATTGGATTAACAAGGAAATTAAAAAAAACCTTATTGGTTATGTACTGAGAGAGCTTATCGATGTCTCTACTGATAGCATCTAGGGACTTCACAGACTGGGCCAGTTCTGCTAGGGATCTGGCATATGACCCCGCAACATTGTCTTGCATAATAATACAAGTTCTATTTTTGCGAGCCATTTGAGAACTTTGGAAGGGAAGGAACTGTGTGTCTTGAAGAGCCTTGTCCCAAAAAGACCAGATTTTAAGCATATGTGGTAGTTTGATCCATTAGCCCCTTTCAAAAGGGCTCTCACAGATGGCGCACACTAGACATTCAAGGCCACGAGAGACTGTTTCAATGATTCCATCTAACAAAAAACAGAACCAAATCTTTGGAGATCATGTATCCACCGAGAAATTTTTGTCAGATCGTGTGAAGAAGCAATGTTAATTAAGAGCCAAAGCATTTTCTCTGGAAGTCAATTAAAGAATCCGATGCAGTTCTAAATGAGTTGCAATTTACGCCGGAGAGGATAACAATGTTTAGTTTATTGGAGTTGTATTTTTCTATTTTAAGTTTGTGTGATGGGGAGAGGACAATATAGTAACTTCCAACAAAAAAAACATTGCCTACTATGCCTTGATGGATGTCCGTACGTTGCTATAAAGCTCGTATTTTGTTATGGGCCACACGTATGTTGGTATAGGTGAGTTGATCGGGGTGAATATACAGTTGTTTTATTTGATGAAACAATCACAATGTCTCTTGACGATGACCATGTCTTCTGTAAGATACAACTATGATATTCATTTAAAAGATAACATGTTGTATCATTTGGTTGAACACTTGGCGTTTATTTACAAAAGTTCATATTTTGGCATTTAAATGTTCCCAAAGCGTAGACAACAATCCCATTTTGTCAGTATCCTTCAATCACTTCATTCCATGAGATGACATATCTCTAGGGAATTTTATGTTTGGTGGGTAGATGAGATTAAGAAACCTGCCAATGATACCCAAGATGTTGTAGCGGAAGAGCATCTCCACGCTTCTTATAAACGAGGCTTCCATCTTTGTGTTCTTATCCATCCGATTCTACTCCCATTGTACATATTCATCAGCTTTTGCAATCGCTTGCACCACTCAGGCACAAAGAGTGGTTTCCTGTTTACATTTGCCAGCATACTCCTCGCCTTGTTTCACCATATGCAACAAATAGGGCTCCAACCCAATTAGTTTAAATTTGCCAAAGTACTCCCAACCTGTGCCAAAATATAGAGGAATTTTGTTAGATATAGTTGCAAATGTTTTGATAGACATGTATGCAGAATGTGGAACCTTACATAAAGACATGTGAACTGTTTAGCAAAATGTAACTTATGTTCTTCGCTCAAACATCTATCATAGATCATAGAATATATTTTACATCCAAACCATATTATACACATAAAATTCAAGCCCTCTCCGGCATAACTTGCAACTCATTTGCAATTGCTAGTATAAATAATTTAAAATGTTAGTTAGATATCAATTAGAACCATCCGACATATATATTATATGCTTTTATTCATTAAAGGATTTCAACTCTATTAAAAAAAAAAACTCTCTAGTCTTAATCCTTATGAGCATGTGTGTCGGCTAACACAGATTTTGAATGGAAATTAATTGTGCCGTGTGTCCAAATTGACAGGTCAACCAAAAGTATTTTATAATAAATCATAAAATCAAATGGGCCCACGTTTATTAACTTTTCCGTCAGAGTTAGTGGCGGACGGTTGACGGCATATATTATCGGTAGGCATTAACTGCCCCCACGTGCCGCCCCGCACAGTAATACAATATTTATTAACTAACTTAACGTTGGCGTAACTTTGCTCGAATCGGACGGTTGCCGTTTCACGTAAGCAGCTGTTTATTATATTTTATTTTGTCGTTTTGCTACTTTTGCCTTTGTGTGTGTTTTTTTGGCGTATGGCGTTTCATTGTTTATTTATTTATTTGTTTTTTCGGTATTACGTGTGGCATTCGGCGTGCTTTGATAAATTGGTGTGGATAATGTGTAGACATTTAATATGAGGCAGCCGTTGGGTGGTAATGAGATTTTTTTATTTGATCTTTCTTTTGGTTTTGATGGTTAACTCTAGTCCCTAAAGATACTTTAGCGTATCAATATCACCTCTTTTTCTAACAATATATTCCAGGTACTCTCACTTTAACAATTGCTTGTTTATCCATAAGCATCCTCTCCAATTATATGAAGTGTGGTGTTTTTTTGTTTTCCCTTCTTAAATCAAAGACCTTTCCAAATTATTACAATTAGTCATTATATTAGAAGGAGGTGCAATAGTTTTGCTCGTAATAAAATATAAATATTTTTAGAGTTGTAGAAACAAATTTAAGATGTCCTGAAGAGGCATATCCAACTTGGGTAGTAAGGCAATAAACATATTCATCCCTCAACCAATAAACCATTATGTTACTATGAGGGTCACCTCCATTGTAACTTCGCCCTATTAGCATACAAATTATGATATATTTGGGTTTAGATGTTACCACTACTACAACAATTTCACACATTGAACACCAAGACACCAAAACTTTTGGTGTTGATTACTCTTTTCCAACTTCTCGCGTACATCCTCGTGTAGCTCATGCATATATTCTACATATTCTTACGCTTCTGCGCTTGATTATTTATTACCTTGCACAACTTTGTGACTCCTCTCGGGCTTGTCCCATAGACAATTTGAAATGGGGTCCTTCTTGTGCTCCTATTAACTAAATTGTTGTAGGCAAATTTTGCTTGCGCCAATATCATGTCCCATTGGCTTGGTGTCTCCTATCAAGTTGGCAATAAATTGCCTAAGTTTCGATCTACTAATTTTTCTTCCCATCAATTTGTGGATTGATATGTTGAACTATAGGTCAATCTTGTCCCCAAAAAGTTCCACAAAGTTCTCCAAAAAATGGCCTAGGAACTTGGTGTCTCTGTTTGACACTATACTCGTTGGTAATCCATTCAATCGCATCACTTCTTTGAAAATAGGTGCATGCTTCCTGACGCATCACTAGTCTTTTTACATGCAATAAAATGAGCCATTTTTGAAAATCTATCGACTTACACAAAATGGAGTCATTTTCTCTCTGTGTTCTAGGAAATCCTAGTGCAAAATCCATAGTAATATCCTCCCAAGGCCCTTTTGGTACGGGTAAAGGTTGATATAACCCCATGTATTTTTGCGCCCCTTGGCTAATCTTGCCCGAATCTTGCATCTTTGCACATACTTGCACACATCCATACTCATCTTCGGCCAATAACATCGTTCCTGTAGTTGTTCCAAAGTTTTGTCACCTCCAAAGTGACCTCCTAATCCTCCATTGTGCTTTTCCCTTATCGATTCGCGCGCATTAATCCTCGTTGTGTACACAACTACACTCCTTGGAACAACATTCCTTCTGGATAAAATAATCTAACCAAGACGTTATATCCTTGCATTTTGGTTCTTTGCATGTCTCACATACTTCCCTCAAATATTTGTCTAGTGCATATAACTCCTTCATGGTTTCAAAACCCATGACTTCATTACACAATTCTATCAATACCAATACTCTCCTACTCAACGCATCCGCGACCTTGTTGGATTTTCCACTGTGGTGCCTTAATACAAATGAGTAACTTTGTAGGAACTCTACCCACTTCATATGTCTTTGGTTCAATTTTACTTAGCTATTGACAAACTGTAATGCATGATGATCAATGTACAAAAACAAACTCATTTGGAAACAAATAATGCCTCCATTTATTTAGTGCCTAGATTATCGCACATAACTCTTGATCATAGATTGAGTCCCTTCTTTCGACATCATTCACTTTTCACCGAAATAAGCTACGGGCCTCCTTTTTGGCTTAATATTATTCCAATAGTTGTTCCACTTGCATCACAATCCACCTAAAATACCTTCTCAAAACTTGGCAGTGCTAATATTGGTTACATTGTGATCCTTTCCTTTAATTATTGGAAGTTGTGCTCTGTTTCTTTTGTCCACACAAACTCCTTATGATCTCCCTTCATGGTATTCATGATTGTTACACATATTCTACTAAAACTCCTTATGAAATTCCTCGAAGCTTTCTAAACCATGAAAGCTTCGTGTCTCGATCACACTTCTGGGAGGGCCACTCTACTGATTGCACGTACCTTTTCTAGATCCATTCGAAACCCTTTTAGGATATTACAAAGCCTAAATATACTAACTCCTTGCATATGAAACTACAATTTTTATATTTACCAACAATTGTTTTTCTTGCGAGGGCTTTATTACCTTGTGTATGTGCTCAATGTGCTCTTGTCTTGTCTTGATAAATACAAGTATATCATCCAAATATACAATCACAAATTTTCCCAAAAATGGCTTCAACACTTCATTCATTAATCTCATGAGATTATCTCAGGCGATGGTTAACCCCAAAGGGCATGACTAACCACTCATACAAGCCCTCCTTCATTTTAAGTGTGGTCTTTCACTCGTCTCCTTCCTTGATGTGGATCTCGGTGATAACACATCTTCAAATCAATCTTGGAAAAGTACCACGTGTCACTAAGGTATTTTGTTAGGTCGTCCATCCCACTAATGGAAACCTAGATACTTAATGGTAATCTTGTTGATGGATCTAGATTCAACACACATGCATCATACTCCTCTTTTCTTTTGTGCTTGGCTAAGCTACTAGTATTGCACGTGGACTCAAAATTTCGCGCACTAGCCCTCTATCAAGTAATTGTTACACTTGTTCACACTCCTTCATTTTCTTAGAGGTCATTCTATACGGGGCCTTATTGGGTAAACTTAATCTTGGTATCAAGTTTATTTGGTGAATGATACTATGCACTTGTGGTAATCCTTGCGAAAATTATTATGTCACAATTTCTGGAATCCTTCAAATATCTTGCATATTTCTGCAAAAACTTCTTCCTTTGTGTAATCTTTGTGTACCTCTCTAGGGACCAATGCATAATACGCTTCTCTTTTATCAATCTCTTGATACTTCCTTTCTAGATACTAGTAAAACTCTCCCGTAAAGTCTAATGTGTATGATTTAATATAAATTGAATTAAACCTTAATTACTGCAAACTAACTATTGCAACTAATGATATACACATGATAATATACGGATAATATGCAAAGCCAATGACATATACAATATGAAACCCTAAGCAAGTGAGAGAGATAGATGACTTATTTGATTTCCAGTGATATGGAAGTAATCGGGTGGGAACTATTTGAGCAGTTGGGAAGGGTGTCATAAAAGACGCACTAAAGGTTACGGAACTTAGAGATGTGTAGGATAGAAGCACCCGTAAGAGGACAGGAGTGCACAGGCATTGGTGACTAATTTGGGCGCTAGTGTCCACTCAGGTGCTCAGGTTATGTCCTTTTCTAGGTTGGAAGAGCTTCGTTGTTGGTCCTCTTTTGTCACTCTAGTTTTTCTCCAATGTTGTTGATCATACCTATAACCTGTAAAATAGATAGCTAGCTACACATACCCACAAACCACATCAAACCTAATAAAGAAGAGCGAGAATGGGGAGTCAAACCGACCTGGAGATCACCTAAGGAGTGAGCTTATGTCCGAGCACTACACTACATCTTATATTTTATGTAGTTTTGTGTGAATGTGTGTGTAATGATGCCCTAGGTTGCCCTTGTGTAAGTTGCACTATGATAGCAGGCTAGATCTAGATTGCTCTAAGTATGTAAATGTTTGTGATGAAATAGAATAAAATTTCCCTCCTATGTTGTGTACGCAAAGTGATGCAACCCTTGTCCCTTTTATGGATTTTCTAGATGTATACCTTTGAAATTATCGTGTTCCTTTGATGCAAGCTTAGGTGATATTAGATCATGCTTAGTGCTTGGCCCTTGATTTTGGAGAATTATATATATGATTCCCTTGTTTGAATTTCGTAATTGAAAACTAGAAGGGTGACCCAAAAGTGTAAAAGATTCACAAGAAGTAAAAGAGACCCAAAAGAGTGAGACAAGGCTAGAGAGGGTCAGAAGCACCCATGAGGGACAGAAGCACATGGGCACTAGTGTCCTAATTGGGTGCTAGTGTCTGAGGACATAAAAGATAAATAATTTAAGTTTTGACAAGGTTGTAAGATGTGTAAGACCAAAAAGAAAGTAAAAGATAAAGGAAAGAAGCCAAAAGAGTTCTCAACCACTAGTTTTCTATCTTAGGAATCGTGTATACTTTAGTATGCTTTAGGACTTATAAATGTACCCAAGTACATGATTTTGTGTCTACATTTTCCCCCACTTTATGGTGTTGAGTGAATACTCGATAACATAAAGTAGATAGAAGATGTGTACTTTGTAATCATGTAGAGAAGAGTGTTGTTGATAGCATGCCGAGTGGACAAGTGAAGCGTGAAGTGGTCGTAGTATGAAACATGGAATCTAGGAAAGGGAAGTGGACCCTAGGGATGCATTGTATGTGTAGTAATGTGTCATTGGAGCTTGTGTTTGTTGAAGTGAGTTGCTTCTTGTGTCATATAAGGATGGACTGCAAAAGAAGAATAAGAGAGTATTCAAAGTTATGCATATGAAAATTCGAGTAATGTATGTATAAGTAAGTAAAAGTGTGTAAAAGGAAAGTGTGCACTTGATGTATAAGAGAGTAAAAGATAGAAAGTTGTCATGTTTTCTTGGATTTGTTGGATTTGAATGTTGATGGTGAGGTTTTTGGGTGATCTCATGCTGAGAGTGATTTTTTTGGGTGATCTCATGCCAAGAGAAGAGTGTTGGGGAGAGAGATCTAGTTTTCTCTCCATCCATGACACTTCCCAATAAGCACCATTATAGATTGTATGTCCACGATTTATTCTGTTGTCCACGTTGTTCCTATAACCAATTATAACTAATTGAATGAATTTTGTAACTAGAGGCAAGTGTACATTATTGAAAAAGCTGTCTACGAATATTGTTGTAAATTGTGTTGAATTGAGAAATTGACTATATTTTCCCCATGAAACTAGCGCCCACCACTATTGTTCGGGACTAGGTGCTTTAGTGTCTGTTATTTACGTGCGATCCAAGTCGATTCAGAACCATTATGTAATTGTGTTTACGTGTTAATTCTATATTATGTTTTTTTATTTAAATATCTGAGTTGTTGTAATGGTGATTTGTTCACCTAGTAGATGACCCCCTCGTGCAGGGTGTATGTGACGATTATGGGAGAATGTGGCCCAAAGGAGAGGACCGAATTTGATATGAAGTGGATAACTCAAGGGGTAGGGGATGTGCATCGTATAAACCAAGACACATCCAAACAAGATAGGCTAATAAACAAGTTTTAGTGAAAATGAACTAGCATGTAATATAAGACAATGTAACAAGCAACTAGGAAGACAAGATAGACCATAAAAAGTGGGTTTCAAATATGGGACATCACTCATAATGTCACAAGACAATCATGGCTAAAGAGGATAAAGGCGTACAATGATCAAACAAGACATAGGGCATAACCCACAACAATAACAAACAATAGGAAATAAGAAGTGATAGATAACCATGGTTGTATTGATCCTGCAAGACAAATGCTACACATGAAGCACCTGTTAGTATGTTAGAAAGATAGATAGTATGTCAAATCATGTATAAATCAATGACAAGTATAGTTATAGTGACTAAAAATAGTAAGTACTGAAATGATAGAACCTATGATGTGTAAAGTATGATAGTAGCAAAGGTAGATGCCCCCAGGAGCCTTGGTGGGACTGGTAAAGAGTTGTGTTGAGCATCATGCATCATGTATGAATATGTGATAGGTCCTGCATTCACCTCAAGATACCAAGTGAATGCACATGTGTGTATAGAAAAATATAATGACATACTAAGAATCATGTCTAGCATAGGAAACAAAGTGTAACATGTAAGTATAATAAGCTAACAAGAGTAAATGCAACCAAGATATGCAAATGTTGTGCAAGTGTGATAGTGTGTTGTGATGTGTAAGATGGTTAGAGTGTAAGATCCACGTTGCCCCCAATGGATGTGTATAAGATGAGAACATTCAAGAATGAACCATAGAACAAGAGTGTGTCATCGGAAATGAGTTTTATGTGTGCGGAAGATGTATCGTGAAGCACTTGAACATGAAATGTAGAAAATGTGGGGTTTATTTAAGAATTGGACCCTCAGCAGTCAAGTATGAACCGTGGAAGTAGAGTGCGTCATTGGGTAATGAATTTTTGTGTAAGAGTAAATGTTAGAAAAGATTTATCGTGAAGTATAGATTGTGAAGTGTAGATGATGTGAGGTTCATTTAAGAAGTAGACCCTCGTGATCGAGTATGAACTATAGAACTAGAGTGCATCTTTGGGTAATGAAGGTGTTTGAGATTGTAAGCTAGGATATATTTATCATGAAGCACAGAGCGTGAAGTGTAGCAAAGGAGCTAAGAGTAAGCAATATATACATCAAGTAGTGATGGAGATGGGGAGAAAGTGTGATGATCCCCAAGTGTATATTAGGAGTCATGTTGAAATGGATGTGATCATTGTGAGAAATAATATCCAAAGTATGTATATTGCACGAAAGAATGTATACAATATAGAGAGAGTAGTATGTGCATCATGAGTAGAAGGATCCATAAGTAAGCATGAGTATCAAAATGTGGATTGAGTAGCACAAGAGCATAGATAGATGTAGCATGTGTGCACATAGTGTAGATGAGAGAAAGTGTTGCTAGAAAGATTGACGTTAATTAAAAAATAAGAGTGATGTATAGACGTGTATGTGAATAGTATATGTAGGTGACGACTAATTAGAATGTACGACTATGAGGAGGGGGAGTTCGATGCCCCAAGTTTGGATGCCAAGAAGATTTATGCAATGAGAGTAGTAGGAAAGGGCCCATGATATGCTAAAGAAGATGAACATATGTTGTGTGAAAGTGCACGTATCATAACATGTGGAGTAGGATTGTGTCATGCATATGAGAAACTAGAATAGGTATAAAATTGGTAAACATAAGAGCTACCAAAGAATTGTGTCAACTTGGTGAGGGGAAACCCCAATAGATTCCAAGATCCCAACCGGTTGAACAAGAAGTGTATGAGTAATAAGAATGGGCCCATTAGGAGAAAATAGAATAGGTGGAGCATTGGGCATGTTGGAAATAGTGGAAAAAGGAAGTGCAAACATAAAGATCAATATGTGACTCAAAAGATGTATAACATATGAAATTATAGAAGGCTCATCAGTATGAATGTCTATAGACACCTATAGTTTAGTCAAGGCAATCTTATTCCTAATATTGCACTAACTATTCTACTCCCCACAAATTGATGATACCTCATCAATTAGGCCTATCTAACTCTCCTTTTACAAAATTCTTTTGGTCGTATTCTTCTTATAAATGACTAATCGGGCTAATATACCCTCTTATTAGCTAAACCTCCTTCCTATCTCCTTCTAAACCACTTTTACAAGATTCCTAGGCTATCAATCCATCACATTGGATTAAGTGGACCCCTCACAACTCTCTCAGGTTACTAATCCCTTGCTAAACAGATTAATTAGCCTAAACCAAGATTAACTAGCCTAAGGCATGTTTAACCTCTTCTAAACCATAAAGTGCTTTTTGGACTTAATCTCTACTAAACCATAAATTGTTTTTGGACTTAACCTCTACTAAACCATAAAGTGCTTTTAGGACTTAACCTCTACTTAACCTCTACAATGCGGATAGTTGTTCCAATCGCATCGTAATCCACCTTAAATACCTTCTCAAAACTTGGCAATGCTAATACTAGTTGCACTATGATCCTTTCCTTTAATTCATGGAATATGTGCTTTTCTTCTCTTTTCCACGAAACTCCTTGTGATCTCCCTTCATGGTATCCATGATTGTTGTACATATTCCACTAAATCTCCTTATGAACTTCCTATAGAATTTTTCTAAACCTTGAAAGCTACGTGCCTCAGTCACACTTTTGGGCAAAGGTCACTCTATAATTGTATGTACCTTTTACGATCCATTTACAAACCCTCTTGGGATATTACAAAACCAAAATATACTAACTCCTTGTGCATGAGACTATGCTTCCTTATATTTACCAAAGAATTTTTCTACTTGCAAATGCTTTATTACCTTGCGTAGGTGTTCAATGTGCTCTTATCTTGTCTTGCTAAATACTAGTATATCATCCAAATATACAATCACAAATTTTCCCAAGAATGGTTTCAACACTTCATTCATTAATCTCATGAGATTATATGGGGTGATGGTTAACCCCAAAGGGCATGAATAACCACTCATACAAGCCCTCCTTCATTTTAAATGTGGTTTTTCACTCATCTCCTTCCTTGATGTGGATCTGGTGATAACCACTCTTCAAGTCAATCTTGGAAAAGTATCACGTACCGCTAAGGTATTTCGTGAGGTCATCCATCCCGGGTAATGGAAACCTATACTTAATGGTAATTGTGTTGATGGCTCTAGATTCAACACACATGCATCATACTCCTCCTTTCTTTGGTGCTAGGACTGATAGTATTGCACGTGGACTCAAAATTTTGCACATTATTCCTCTACCAAGTAATTCTTACACTTGTTCACACTCCTTCATTTTCTTAGGGGTCATTCTATACGGGGCCTTATTGGGTAAACTAGATCTTGGTATCAATTCTATCTAGTGACGATACTATACATCGGTGGTAATCCTTGTGACAATTATTTTGTCACAATTTCATGGAATCCTTCTAATATCTCTTATATTTCTGCAAGAACTTCTTCCTTTATGCAATCTTCATGTACTTATCTAGGGACCAATGAATAATACGCTTCTCCTTTATCATCCTCTTGTAAGAATTCATTTTTGGATACTAGTAAAACTCTCACGTAAAGTCTCATGTATGATTAATATAAATTGAATTAAACCTTAATTGCAAAGTAACTACTATAACTAATGATATACAAATGATAATATACAAGTAAGATACAAGCAACAAGCATATACAATATGAAACCCTAAGCAAGTGAGAGAGATAGATGACTTATTTGATTTCTAAGACTGATCCGAAGTAATTTGAACCGGGAACTACTAGAACAGTTGGGAAGGGTGTCATCAAGACTCACTAAAAGTTCTAGAACTCATAGATGTGTACGACATAAGCACCCGCAAGAGGATAGGAGTGCCTAGGTGTTGGTGACTAATCTAGGCGATAGTTTCCACTCAAGTGCTTAGGTTCTATCCTTTTTGGGTTAGAAGAGCTTCGTTGTTGGTCCTATTTTTTTACTCTAGTTTTTCTCCAATGTCATTGGTCATACTTGTAACATGCAAGATAGATAACTAGTTGTACATACCCACAAACTATGTCATACCTAATAAACAAGATGTAGAATGGGGAGTTGGACTGACCTAGATGTCACCCAAGGAGTGAGCTTACAACCGAGAGCTACACTACATCTTATACTTTATGTAGTTCTCTATGAATGTGTGTGTAATAATGCCCTAGGTTTCCCTTGTGCAAGTTGCACTATGATAACATGATACATATAGATTTCTCTAAGTATGCAAATGTGTGTGATGAAATAGAATAAAATATCCCTCCTATGTTGTGTATGCAAATTGATGCAACCCTTGTCCATTTTATGGATTTTTGTATGTATGCCTTTGAAATTCTTGTGTTCCTTTAATGCAAGCTTAGGTGATAGTAGATAATGCTTAGTGATTGGCCCTTGATTTTGGAGAAATATATATATGATTACCTTGTTTGAATTTCATAATTGACAACCTGGAAGGGCGGCCCAAAAGTGTAAATGGATGCTCAAGAAGTAAAAGAGACCCAAAAGAGTGAGAAAAGGCTAGAGAGGGTTAGAAGCACCCAAGAGGGAAAAAAGCGCATGGGCACTAGTGTCCTAATTGGGTGCTAGTGTCCAAAGCCATAAAAGATAAATAATTTAAGTTTTGACGGGGTTGTAAGATGTGTAAGACCAAAAGGAAGGTAAAAGATAAAGCAAAGAGGAAAAAATGAGTTGTCGACCACTAGTTTTCTATCTTAAGAATCGTGTATACATTAGTATGCTTTATGACCTAGAAATGTAACCAAGTGTGTGATTTTATGTCTACATTTGACCCCACTTTATGGTGTCGAGTGAATACTTGATAACATAAACTAGATACAAGATGTGCACTTTTTAATCCTATAGAGAAGAGTGTTGTCAATAGCGTGCCGAGTGGACAAGTGAAGCGTGAAGTGGTCGTAGTATGAAACGTGTAAACTAGGAAAGGGAAGTGGACCCTAAGGATGAAGTGTATGTTTAGTAATGTGTCGTTGGAGCTTGTGTTTGTTGATGTGAGTTGATTATTGTATCATATAAGGATGGACTTGCAAAATAATAGTGAGAGAGTAGTTAAAGTTTTGTATATGAAAATTTAGAGTAATGTATGTATAAGTAAATAAAAGTGTGTAAAAGGAAAGTGTGTACTTGATGTATAAGAGATTAAAAGATAGAAAGTTGTCATGTTTTCTTGGATTTCTTGGATTTGAATGTTGATGGTGAGTTTTTGGGTGATCTCACACCAAGAGCGAGTTTTTTGGGTGATCTCATGCTAAGAGCGAGTTTTTAGGTGATCTCACACCAAGTGAGCATTTTCTAGGCGATCTCACGCCAAGAGAAGAGTGTTGGGGAGAGAGGTCTAGTTTCTCTCTCCATTCATGATGTTTTCCAATAAGCACCACTATAGATGGTACATACCTAATTTATTCCTTTTTCCCACGTTGTTCCTATAACCAATTGTAATTGATGAATGACTTTTTGTAATCTGGAGCAAGTGCTTGCTACTAGAGAAATAGTGTGAAAACTACTATAAATTGTGTTAAACTGAGAAATAGACTATATTATCCCCCATGACACCAATTCCCAAGGGGCACAAGTTCCAACCACTATTTTCCGGACTAGGTGCTTTTGTATGCTCTATCCCTATGATCCAAGTATGATTATGGACCATTATGTAATTGTGTTTTTTTGTTTATTCTATATTGTGTTGTTTTGATTTGTATCATTGAGTTCTTGTAAGGTTGATTTTTTCACCCAAAGTAGATGACCTGTATGCGATGGAAAAGTGACAAGCAAGCGTGGGAATTTGCAAGTAACTCTTCCTCACACTCGACCTCTTGAGGTCATGCCGAGATAGATGGTGGGGATGGAATGCGCAGGGGATGCAGACAAATTAGTTAGGAAATCTTATGTCTTTGACGTGCACTAATGGAATCTGCGAATCTAAGACAAAGAAGGCTCTCCTAACTTGAACTAGTGTGATAGATCAATCGGCGAGGATGACTGCTCGAAGGCTCCAATCAATATCGAGCTCTGCATAATTCGGTCTATGGGTTGTGGGATACGTGGAAAATGACCTGGGATAGTTTCATGTATGTCTCCAGACAGGGTCATAGGGTGGATGATAGATATAGTTGACTCTATGGCGATTCTTTGGCCTAGTCCAAAAATTCCTAGCTTTATTAGTTCTTTATGTCTAACAAGGATAACTGTGCGATGATGATAGGTGGAAGTGGAGTGGATATGAATATTAATGTGTGTAAGCCAACGTCAATGTCAGATTGACCTTTGGACTCGTTGGGTTGTGGGATTTGTGGGTCACAACCGTAGATTTGTGGTTATTGTGGACCTGTTATGGTCATGTGCGAAATTAGTCTCTAATCCCTAGTATCCAATAGTTGTATGCCTTCTCGGCCTCTATATTCAGAATTATCAGTTGTGTGATTTTCTCAGAGTATCTCACAGGATTCTTACAACCTGAATTCTTAAGCTAGTATCTATGTCTGTGAGAGTGTCTCCTGCGTCTGGCTGTGGGACCAAAGGATCACAACCAAATGTTTGCTCTCTTTCAAGCCCTTTTACAATCATGCAGATATTTATCTAGAGTAATATGTAGTTTGGCTGATTTGACCAAAAAGTGTGTGCTCGGTCATCTTCTATGTTTAACCCGCTCAACTGTGAGTTGATATGTTACAAGTCTACTATTGTTCGAAAGACTTGGATCCTAAGATTCTGATCTATGTCGGTTATTGCTTGTAACAAGATTGGGTTGGGGCACGATTGGCTCAATACGTATTCTCTGGGTTCCCTAGGTCCCGTGATTGTCATACAAAAGAAATGATATAAATCTAACTAATGAAAGAATAATTTAACTGCGTAAGATATGTCTAATAATATTCCTAAATCTGATAGTTATTGATAAACTACTAAACAAAAGTTAAAGAGAAATTATCTAATATATCTAAAATTGACGACTAAGCTAATAACGTAATTAAAACAAACAAAGCAACCGAGTATAGCTACTTGTCTGTGCAGTTTGTAGATCTATTCTAAATAACTTGCTAACCGATCTATTCTATTTGGAAGACTCTCGATCCTACCTCAGAAGTGAGGAGTGAATCATAGTTTCTTAGAAACTATCAATCCCCATGACTTCCCAGCAATATCGAAAGTGAAATTGATTAAAATGAAATGATTGACTACTTTATTTGATATGTTTTAACTAGAACTTTAAAAGCTTGATCCTGGATTTTACGAGCGGGGCGAATCTAATGGTGTATGGCTTTGTCCCCTCGGTGTGATCTCCTCATTCCTTCGTGCTCACGTGGACCCGAAAAGCGTGTAATGTTAGCATCAACAAAAGTAGATTTTGGAATAGAGGCGGCTTAGGATGCGGATCAATAAAATGTGAGTAGGAGAGGGATAACATAAGAGTACGAGCTTGGCTTATGTAATTCCTAGCAGGATTTATTGCAAGTCATGCAACATAAAACGTCCTAGAACCTAAAACTATCCTGTTTTTCAAGCAAGACCTACAACTTTAATGGCTTCCTACTGAAAATCAAGTTGTTCACCTCAATGGATTGTATGAAACAATAACGATTATTTTTTCACAAGGTTGATATGTGGCTTCCTAACAACAAAACAACACTAACTAGGCATGTAATGAATGAAACTATGAATTCTAAGCAAAATGAAAAGCTAAACTATTTGAAATGAGAAATTCAGAGGAAAATTTGAGGGGCCATTTGCTTGAGCACAAGCCAATTATTTATAGCATTTCCATTTACCCAAAGGTAAAAACCAAATTGAACTCTTAAACCATAAACAATGCCAAAACACTATTCTAGGGAACCAGAATCATTAATGCATGCCAAAGGCGGTGAAAAAATGGTAAACATTGAAAAATTACGTGAGTCACGTTAAAAGAGCAATCTGGAAAACATGTGAAGGACCGCCACCACGAAGCGGCGGCGGCCGCAGGTTTAGAATGGCAAGAACAAAACACAAAGAAAAGAGAGGAAAAGAGAACAACAAAGCACAAGCAGGGGCTAAGCGGGGCATGTGGGATGTTAACACATACTTGGGGAGCTTTTCCGGATCCCGAACACCTTGCGAGGAAACCTATATCATCATTGGGGCACATGTTATGATGTTCCTGGTGGTGCAGTACCCTAAAATTTTGGGTACGTACATATTGCCCCCTCGAGAAGCATTTTAGCCATGAAGAGGCGTAAAGCGGTGGGTCCGAGTATGGCGGTCCCGAAATAGGAAGTTAGAAGTATACCTAACATGTCCGTGTGTGTCGGAATGACGCTATCTCGATATCCCCGCCATCTACAAAATGAAAAGAGAACTCAAGTGCAGATAGACAAAATGGATCGGAAAATAAATATTAAAATAATATGAAATGAGGACATACTATTTTGCGAGGATAAGAACTTACCTCCGTCGGTGCTCCAAACCTGCGAAAAGAGGCATTCAAAACAAGTTAGGTTGCTATATATGTAAAAGTGGGCCCATTTTCCTATTCATTTGCGTGTGTCGATTTGGTTGATTTTGAGCTCTGGGACCCACGGTGATAGTTTCTGACGAGAGTAGAGTCAAAACGTTCGGATGAGATTGTGATCATGCCTCCACAAGTGGAACACCGACCCGCGAGATCATAGGTTAGTTTTTCTCAATTTATCGTTTTTATCCCTAAAATATTAAAATGATGAAAACTTTGTCATGGGGGGATAATTTTTGAAAATGTTAGTTTTAAAAGGTCTATCTAGGGGGCGCCTACTGGGTAGGCTTTGTTTTGGTCAAAAATTGTCATTTTTCATGTTTTTAAGCCTTTTTAGGGCACATGACCTACGTGGGTTTTCGGGACACGACCGTCGCCACGAGCAGGGGCGGCGGTTACCTGATTGCCACCTGTTTAGGTGGCGGTTCAAAGACTGCCTCCTTTAAGGCGGAGATTACAGAATTGCCACCCTGCTAAGGGCGGCGGTCCTTCACAGAATGCACAAACAACACCTTTTTGAAGTTAATTTTGCATTTTTAGCATTCTTATGTGTTTTCATGATTTTTCTAATGTCATTTGGATACTAACTTGTTCTATTTTGTGTGTTTTTGGTGTATGCAGGCGAGGGAGGAGTATATTTGATGGAGTGAGAGAGAGAGAGAGAGTGTGATTGGCTCCCAGCAGTATTAGATGCCCTTTCTCAGGACGAGCAGGACACTCTTCAGAGGTCTGGCATACTGCGTATATCACGAGTTCCACATGTTGCTCCATCCAGTCACATACTTTGTGACTTATTTTCATATTGGGATGCTGATTGGAACACTTTCCGATTACCAAGGGTCTGAGGTGAGTGGACCATTACTTTGGAGGACGTTTACCGTATCTTGGGGGTCTCGATCATCGGGAGACGTCTTACTCTTGAGATAGCAGGTTCACGGGCTCAGATAGCACAATGGGCCTCATACATGGGAGATGTAGTTATCTCCACTGGTTCAAAGAAGGGGGTGAGGGTCCGATCTATTCCTAGCCTGCCCATCCCCTTGATTCGTCAGGCCATTATGGGGATCCTTGCCTCGAGATTGATCGGGGACAAGGGAGGAGACACTCTATTGTATTGCTGGTCCCCCATCATTGCACAGATTGAGGGACATGGCCGGATTTATGCCTGGGGAGCTGACATACTTGGGACTACCTACCATGATCTATACAGGGTGGTCCATTTATAGGGGCAGTCATTGAGCCATCCGACCCTGGTTATGAGCTGGGTCTATGAGCATTTCATCCCCTATGGTAGAGGTGTAGAGGTGGCAGATCTCGGAGCTGTGAGGGAAGCCAGATGGATAGACATGTTGGTGCTCAGAGCACCACACCAGCCAGTTGCTTCCCTGACCACTGATGACATGGAGGCCACACCGTATCAGGCCATGGTAGGGTTATGGGGCGAGGAGGCTCTTAATAAAAAAATGTATTTCACTATAGTGTAAAATTTCTTCCTTTGATTTCTGCTCCACCACAGGGTAGCTTGTTGACGAGGGTGGGGAGGGTGAAGACACACCCTTTCGGTCGAGTGCCTCGGTAGTTTGGCCTACCTTATGTGGGTATGCTTCCCCCAATGGTGCCGGTGTACGCGATCGATTCGAGAGGCCGAGGGAGGTCCTAGAGGTCGGGGTTGGATAGTTGTTACCCCTGACATTCCTATTGTGGCTAGGCGGGTAGTATGTGCTCGAGGGAGAGTCGGTGCTCCTCAGGCACCCTTACTTTATATTTTCGTAGGTCCCGCCCACAATAGTGACAATCCTATTGACATAGACTCTGAGTCTGAGGAGTTCACGGGGGGAGGCGGAGGAGGAGGTTGAGGCCGAGGCTAGTGAGTCGTGTGCGAGAGGAGGACGGTGATCCCGAGTGGCATGACACTCAGGATATCTTACAGTAGAGAGGGCGGAGCAGAGTGCGAGAGAGGGTGACTCTGGTTTCAGAGGAGCCACTTTCTCAGGGCCTTGGTGGGGAGGATGAGTCCGTAGTAGGACGATATGTTGCCCCGGCCACAGGAGGAGCGCATCGCATCGAGCGGTGATCATCATGGCGGTGTGCCGATCCTAGAGATCCATCTTGGAGGCCCGGTGATCCGAGTGAGTTATCATCCTTCCTTTTAACGTTTGTTTCTAGTTATGATTGCCTTAGTTGTTATCTCTCCTTTTGTTTACATTTGCTTTTATCTCTTGATTATTTCTAATTGGCCTTTTTCCTTTACTTGCAGAGACTACCGATGAGTGGCGAGACCTGATTCACCGGGTATGCACCAATACCCTGATGATCCCTATGGAGAAGACCCGTGCAGAGTTATCCATGGATGTAGGGGAGCCTTCAGCAGCTGGTAGGCATACCGACATTTTTTCCCCTGTCTGGCATGTGGCCAAGATGGTATCTACCCTTTGCACCGAGCTGGCAGGGTATAGGACAATAGAGCGCCTGATGAGGAGTCATTCTCATGGCGAGACCGCAGCTGCCCCTCGGGATCATGAGCCCTCCGTGCACTCAGAGCGCCGGCATAGCTAGAGTCCTAGATGTGGGCGTGCACCCTCAGAGGGATCTCATAGGGATTGAGAAGCCACTTGGCTCTCTTGGACTATTTTTATGATTTATTTTGTATCTCTCGGGCTCTTTGAGCATTTTGACCATGCTTAGCGCATGATGGCATTGTACAGGAAACTTGATTGTTCATATATGTATATTCTTTTCTTGGATCAGACGCTTGGTATTATGACTCTTATGATTTAACTATGCATGTAAGCTATAATGTTGTTTTTATATGCTTCTCAGAATGTATGAAATGGAGAACAAATGATACAAATGTTTATTTTCTTTTTGTATTTCGTGATGCTGATATATGATAATGTAGGCACAATGTGATTTTGAACTTTAGTTTCTGTAAGCAATTTTGATACTTCATGTTTGTTTTGACAAAGTGTGATGATAAACCGGTACGATGAGCAGATAAAATTGCCACACTCCTACTTCCATGTAACTAGTAAGATGCGAGGGCTCATCACCGAGAGCTAGAAAGGGCACAAGTTATGAAATGTGTTGAAATGATAGTGATGAGAGATAGACAAAGCTTTGGTGGAACCAAATTAGGATGCTACAAGCCTACTCTACTCGAGTGACTCCATAGTTTGGGATGCAACTTGCTTTGCGGTTTATCTAGACTTAGATCCGTAGATGGCCACATGGTTGAAAAAATCTGATTTTCGGGTTTTGAAATCTCTTGGAACTTTGGACATTTGATTCATTTGTTTTTGACTCAAGATTTCAAAGGTTTATTTGAACTTGTTTGCTTATGACCTTCAACATTTATTATCAAGAGAACTCCCTGCACCTTGCCCCATGCTTCTAGTAGGAAGCATGGGCTTATCACCATGGACAAGGCAACAGGTGAGTAAGGGCATTCCCATCCTTTCCCAACCCTACATCACTAGTAAGAGATGTAAGCTCATCACCAAAGGTTGGTAGGGCAAGGAAATGTGTAAAAATAAAATTTTCTGTTTGATCTACATTTGACTTATTTATTTGAGAAAAATGTCAGCATGTTCTTATTTCCAAAGAGATATACGTACGGGATAGATGTGATACTATGAAGCTTCTAAAATAGACCATAGGCAAGACACCTATCCTAGGAAGAAACCAAAAGTGAGAACAAACCCGCAGATCTTGGTATGGTTACCGTCAAGGCTTTGTCATATCTAGCTTTAGTTGATGAAATGATTCCGAAACAAGTGATGATGTTATAAAATGAAGAAGCATGATTAGAGTGCTTATGCCAATACCATCAGAAGTTTGTAATGAATTACTTTGAGAATAAGTTCCTTGATCACAAAATTTTACGAAACGAGTGGACAAAGTGAACCTAACTACATGAGGATGCAATGTAGATATAATTATACAAATAATGCTAGCCACTTATGCGTAAAAGCGGTGTAGAGAATCGACTGCTTTCACCAAATTCCACCCTCTAGAATACCAACGCAAATAGTCCTTCGGAGTTGCTCCCATTGGTGTTCTTATTGAGGTTCGGCCTTAGAACTGGGCCCATATATGGCCGGATATAACTTCAAATGCCAATCTTGCTTGTTTTCTTTCACTCGCTTTTAAGGAGAATGGCTTTTAATGTTTTGTTTTATTGTCCCACAAGGCCGGATATAACTTCAAATGCCAATCTTTGTCTTTCACAATTGGCTTGAGGGCTAATGTTTTGTTTGTCGCTTCAGTCTCGTTGGAGGGTAATATATGATGATGGCTTATTTTAAATTTATTGCATAATTCATGAACATCATCATTCTTAAAAGAAGTCCCATTATCTCGAGATAATGATTTGTGGGACACCGTCTTGTGAGATGATTTGGTTCAAAATGAACTTGGTGATTACGTAACCCGATACGAGTAAGAGGTATAGCCTCTACCCATTTGTAAAATACTCGGTGGCCATGATTATGAAATTATGGCCATGTGTAGACGAGGGAGAGAATTTCCCTATCAAATCTAGGCCCCATGTAGAAAATGGCCATGGAGTAGCGATTGGTTGTAGAGCTTGTGCCGGCATGTGAATCTCGTGGGAGAATTCTTGGCACTTATGACATCTTCGTACAAACTCTACTTTGCGTCGTGTTCTAGAGTAGGCCAGAAATAGCCCATCCGATGTATTTTACAAGCGGTGGCATGACCACCGAAGTGGCCTCCACATATTCCACTATGAGATTCATGGAGAATCTTCTTGGATTCTTCTGTGTCGACACATCTTAGAAGCATTCCATTGAACGCTTTACGATAGAGCACTTGCTCTATAATGACGTATTTAGCTACAATAATGCATAACCACCTTCTTTGTTGTGGTGTAGCACCTTCTAGATACGTATGGTCCATGATATAATTAATAATATCAGTATACCAAGGACACTCAGAGATAGGAGGTTTGGTTTCGATGTAGTATATGCATTCATCGGGAAAGTCCAGATCTACTAGATTGCCTCTGTTTAGTGGGTTATCAGCTAACCAATCTGCAATGATTTTAAAATTTAATGGATTTTTGATTTATAAATGTTAATTCAAATTCCCCCATTAAGGTTATAAAACATCTAGCCTTCTTAGACAAGGACCTTTGTGTGAGGAAAGTTTGTAAATGGTCTATTTTTACAATGACCCTTGTTTCTTGATTTAGCATATAATGTCTTAAGCATTTGGTTACAAAGATTATGGCAAGGCATTCTCGTTCTGCCTATGTATAACGTGTTTCATAGTCGAGCAACATTCGGCTAATGAAATAGATCGTGCGTTCTCTCTTGTCATTGTCTTCTGAGCCAAAGCCTCTGAAGCTAACAGACATTGGTAGCTCGCGAATATAAGATTAATAGACGGTTTGGCTTAGGTGGCATTAGTGTAGGTGGTGACAACAAGAAATGCTTAATGGCGTTGAAGGCTTCGTTGCAGTCTTCGGTCCAATCAATACTATAATCTTTCTTGAGTAGATTGTTGATTGGGTGGATGGCGAAGCTTAAATCTAGGACGAATCGTCGGATTGCACCAAGTTTTCCGAGGAATGACCTGATTCCAGATTCATCTGACGGTGGGACCATTTCGAGAACAGCCCGAATTTTGTTTGGGTCGACATCAATCCCTCGTGACGATATAATGTAACCTAGGAGCTTCCCTCCTATTACACCAAAGACACATTTTTCTAGATTTAGCATGACTCCGTATTCTATTAGACATGAAAGAATGATGCAAATCACTTCTGGATGATCACAACACTTCTTGGCCTTGGCCAACAAGTCATCTACATAGGATTCTACAATTTTATGAATAAGATCATGAAATATATACGTCATGGCCCACTGGTATGTAGCACCAGCGTTCTTGAGACCGAATGACATAACATCGTAGTAATAGGTTCCCCAAGGAGTTATAAACGTGGTTTTAGCTTGGTCTTGTTCGGATATTCTGATTTGATTATATCTTGAGAATCCATCCATGAGAGACAAAATCTCAAATCCAGTTGTTGCATCAACAATGACGTCTATGGATGGTAAAGGGAAGTCGTCTTTAGGACATGCCTTGTTAATGTCTCGGAAGTCTATGCAGATGCATATCTTCCCATTCTTTTTGAGAATGGGAACGATATTAGATACCCACTGAGAGTAATCGACTGGCTTGATGAATCCTACTTGGAGGAGTTTTATTACCTCTTCTTTCACCATGAGAGCTACCTTGGGTTTCATTGGTCTCGATTTTTGTTTAATCGGCTTTGCATCTGATTTAGTGACGAGGTTATGTACCACAATGTGTGGTGCAACCCCTGTCATTTCTTTATAATTAAATGCAAAATCCTTCTGATGTTCCTTGAGGATTTGAGTGTGTATTTCTACTTCTGATGGAGTTAATGAGGATCCTAATTTCAATATCCTTGGTTCATCCTCCGTTCCGATGTTAACATCAATTGTTTCTTCGATTAAAGAAGTGTTACCTTCTTCAAACTCAGGCGGGGCTGGAGGTAATTCCAAATTGTCTCCATTCTCTATTGTGTATATGCCGAGTTCCTTCTATGGGGGAGGTTCCATCATGGGATTTCCGAAGTAGGAAGATGAATGCGGGATTAAGGACAAATCTATCGCGTGATGGGTGAGATGTAACGCTGCATAGGCGTTTAAGTAATCAAGAGTGGTTCTATCACCATCAATGTGGTCTAGGAAAGTAGATTTTTCCTCAACTATGTTCGTTAAAAGAGGGTTTGACAACTTTTTTACCAATGGTTCAGTACGAAGGGATACCATGAAACGGGTATCTTCCAACTCACTTCTTGGAGTGAAGCATGACGCTGAGGTTGCTATAGAATCAGCGATAATATTTTGTTCTTACGGGATTGTTTCAATTGATATGAAGTGAAAATCCTTCCTTAAATTCAATACAACTGTTTTGTAGAGCTGTAAGTGCTCAGCTCTGGTTTCATACACCTCAGAGAATTGGTTTTCTACCAATTGTGAAGTCTCCTAATACCCTGATGTTATTAACACCGATCCTCTTAGCTAAGACGAGGCCAAGGAGGAGGGCTTCGTACTCAGCGCCGTTATTTGTACATTCAAAATTTAGTTTAAAGGAAAATGGTAGGACTTTTCCCTCTGGAGAAGTAAAGATTACACCTGCCCCGACTCCGTAACGACATCTAGCTCCATCGAAATGGAGAGTCCAATATTTAGCTGGGCATATGGACGTTGGGATATTTGTTGTGTTAACATCTTCTACTTCCACCATGCAGAGATCCTCTGCTTGGGAAGAGAACCAACACCTAGGGTATATCCCATGCCTACAGAGTCAAATGGTAGGAAGATCGGTAGATCCTGTTCTAATAATTCAACAATTTTTGCAGTAGTTCCCAACGATATTGTTTCTACAATGTTAGCCTCATCCTTGAGGGCTGGGATAGTCTTGACTAGGCTTATAGTCTCAAGATCTGTTGTAGGTACCAACTTTTCCTCTGGTTTTGCGTTGGTGGGTTTATTAAGTTGGTTTGTTGGGAGTTCAAACTCCGAGTGAATGCCTGGTCTTTTCTTTAAGTCGGCTAGGTGTATATCGAATGGTTTTGGATCACCTTTGGCTACGAACACCTTTCCTAAATGCAAGAATCTTACTTCTTGAAATAATGTAGAAGGAATTGCCTTCATACGGTGTATCCATGGTCGGCCAAGGATCATGTTATAGTTGGTTTCCCGATCTATAATATAAAACTCAGTCAGGATTGTTTTGGGTCCTAAGGTGACCAATAGTATTATAGTTCCAATCAACGTGGCTTTAAGGCTATCATATCCTCTTAATGTATTTCTAGTCGTGGAACAATTCGTTTCTCCATACCCTAGTTTTTGAAGGAAAGAGAAGGGGACTATGTTAACTGCTGCCCCATCGTCAATCATCACGTGTTTGACATAATTGTTATAAACCCATACTTGCAAATGTAAGGCCGGATCACCTCTGCGTGTAATTTCGGCGTCTGTTGGCATTGTGTTTATTTCGAATATAAACTCAACATCTCTATCCGGCTGCCCCGGAGGGTGGATATCAAAATCTATATGGTTTACCTATGTTTCGGGAGGTGGAGTGATGTTAATTAAATGACCCAAACCTAATGCTTCTAAAAGAGCAGCCCTGGCGGGAGAGTTCTTCAGTAAGTCCAAAAATGAAATGTGTGAGAAGGTTTTTGTTAGATCACTAATTAAATCATAGGCACCTACGGGTTTTACTAATATTTGTTGGATGTTATCTGTCTCTGGCAGGTAACTTGGACTTGGTTGAGAGGAATACTCTCGTGTCCTTGTTACAGCTTCGACGGGTAGTTTGGCATCTAATTCCACTAAACCGACTATCTTGGGTCGCGGATGACTTCCTAATTGTGGCGCAACTAATGGATTTAGTGAAGTCGAGGCTTCATGATCATTGTTTCCTGTCATTATGCCCTTATTTGTCCCATTTGGATTTAACCTATTGTTATTGTGATTTGGGAGGGGGTCATTAAAGATCTTGAGGGGAGCATTTTGAGGGGAAACTGCCCCTGTAAAAGTACTTGGTGCTGGTGATGCAGAATCTACCAAGAACATATCTATGAAGAGTTGTCTTTGTTCCTCTGGCAAACGTTGCATGAATTTATTGTAGTCATGACACGTTCTAGTGTCATGGCCTCGAATTTTGTGGAAACCACAATACGAGTTAGGATTGTAATTCCTAGTTTGTTGGTTTGGTGTATATTGTGGCCCAAAACTCTGATCAAACCGTTGCCTACTAGGATTAAAGTTTTGTATTTGTTGTTTTTGGTTTTGATTCTGGTTTTGATATCCAATTGAGTTGTGTCTTGGACCTTGTGTAGGGTTTCATCATCGATGTTGTTGTTGTTGATTGAAATCCACTACATTGATTGTTGGGATAACGTTGTTATTTCGTTGATTGTTAATTAGTGGTGGAGTATTCACAACTTTTACCCTTTTAGCCTGATCAGTTACTCCATCTGTTGTCACTCCATGATTTTTATTAAGGATTTTAGGTCCTTGATTGACATTTGTGGTAGTAGGATAAGCCATAGTATTCTGGTTGGAGGTGATTAACCTCCCGTTTGTTCCATACGTCTTACGACCGCTACTATCTATCCACTTTGATCTATTTGGAGAAGCGCTCTCAAGCACTTCATCGTAAGCCCTTAGTGGGAACTTTTGGACTTCTTCCTTTACTTCTCTGCTAGAGAGAATGAAGGAATAAATTGCATAGTTCCATTTGGTCCATGTTTGGAGCACTGGCCGAAGAATAAAGAACTGTACGCCACCTCTGGATGAAATGAGTGACAAATTCATTGTGTTCTTGCTTAATGTGCAAGAATTCCCTGATTCCTGTTCTCAATAGTTTGTTCATGTCAAACACCTTAATGAACTCTGAAACGAGTTGTTTAAATGAATGGATGGAGGCTTCAGGTATTCTATAATACCAATTGAGGGCAATGCCTTCTAATGTTTTGGGAAATATTTTGGCAACAACCCCATCCCAAGGGAGCAGTTCTCGAATGGATGTGGCATAGGCCTTGATATGTGCGTTCAGATCTCCCTCACCTTTGTATTTGGGCAAATCGGGAAGAGGTCTTGGAAGCATGACACTTTGTATGGTGAAGTCTAAGGGCTCTTTCAAATATTCTGAATAAGTCCCTATCGCGTAGGTTTCGACCATTGATGGTGCCTGCTGAGGGGGTGGTGGTGGAATGGGTTGTTGATATGGCGTAGCATATGCATTGGTAGGGGCATAAGGAAACCCCTGTGGTTGAGCAAACATGCCGGGAGAGGAGAACATATCCCCTTGTGGTGATTTGGAGTACATGTTTAAGTATGAAGGGGTATTGTCTAGGAATGGATTATTTTGTACTAGACCGGGAGGTATCGGAACGGTGTTAGAAATGGCAGTTCTAGTTGGCATTTGTTGTGAATACTGAGGAGGCATGCCCAACGTGCCTATTCCTGTGAGTAGGTCTACTTGGCTAGGATAGTGTAGAGGATTGGAATTTCCTACCTGCATGAATTGCAAATTTTGACTTGCTTGAGCAAGTTCTAATCCCCTAACTTTTCTACTAAAGTTGAAATGACTTCATTTGGTGAAGTCACGGTATTTTGCCTTAGTGGCGTTTGTTGTATATCCTGATGTTGTATAGGCACGTGATACCCCGCTATGAACTGATCGTTGCCCTGCCAAGTTTTCCCAAGGGCATTTCCTATATGTAGCGGTATGGAGGTATTTTCTTGAAAAGAGACCTCGGGTTGTGTTTGTAAACTTCCTATAGGTGGGTACATGCTCCGAGAGCGTTGTTCATTCTGCATAAGGCACTGAATGTTCATAATCTAAAACCAGATATCGGTCTGATTGTCTACTAATTTGTGGTCTAAGCAGCATTTGAGGAGATGAACCAGATTCTCCTGTGAATGTCATATTGTTTGAGCCCGAAGGCTCTGTCTGTTGTGTTTGAGCGAGCTCATCCAACTCCTTTGTTTGAAAAGATGAGCTATATCTAGTCTTTGGAGATAGAGTTGGAATTGACAACTGGTTGGTTGAGTAGTTGTCACCCCATACTGAGAGCGAGGTTGACAACTATCTATTCATTTTAGCGTAGTATGCCTCAAGACCTAGGAGAGGTCTGCCATATGCATCGAATCCCAACATATTCGGGGTATATGAATACTCGTAGAATAATGGGAAGGAGGGAAGGTGGGAGAACAGAGATAAGGAAGATGTTGCAGTTATTTGTTTCATGTCGGTTCACCAATTTTGTACGATGGAAAAGTGACAAGCGAGCATGGGAATCTGCAAGTAACTCTTCCTCGCACCCGACCTCTCGAGGTCATGCCGAGATAGCCGGTGGGGATGGAATACGCATGGGATGTAGACAAATTAGTTAGGCAATCTTATGTCTTCGACGCGCACTAATGGAATATGTGAATCTAAGGCAAAGAAGGCTCTCCTAACTTGAACTGGTGTGATAGATCGATCGGTGAGGATGACTGCTCGAAGGCTCCAATCAATATCGAGCTCTGGCATAATTCGGTCTATGGGTTGTGGGATACGTGGAAAATGACCTGGGATAGTTTCGTGTATGTCTCCGACATAGGGTCATAGGGTGGATGATAGATATAGTTGACTCTATGGGCGATTCTCTAGCCTAGTCCAAAATTTCTAGCTTTGTTAGCTGCTATGTCTAACAAGGATAACTATGTGATGATGATAGGTGGAGGTGGAGTGGATCTGAATATTAATGTGTGTAAGCCAGCGTCAATGTCAGATTGACCTGTGGACTCGTTGGGTTGTGGGATTTGTGGGTCACAACCATAGATTCGTGGTTGTTGTGGACCTGTTATGGTCATGTGCGGAATCAGTCTCTAATCCCTAGTATCCAATAGTCGTATGCCTTCTCGGCCTCTATATTTAGAATTATCAGTTGTGTGATTTTCTCAGAGTATCTCACAGGCGTTCTTGCAACCTGAATTCTTAAGCTAGTATCTATGTCTGTGAGAGTGTCTCCTGCGTCTAGCTGTGGGACCAAAGGATCACAACCAAACGTTTTCTCTCTTTCAAGCCCTTTTACAGTCATGTGGATATTTATCTAGAGTAATCTGTAGTTTGGCTGATTTGACCAAAAAGTGTGTGCTCGGTCGTCTTCTATGTTTAACCCGCTCAACTGTGAGCTGATCTGTTGCAAGTCTGTTGTTGTTCGGAAGACTTGGATCCTAAGATTCTGATCTATGTCGGTTATTGTTGTAACAAGATTGGGTTGGGGCACGATTGGCTCAAATACGTATTCTCTGGGTTCCCTAGGTCCCGTGATTGTCATACAAAAGAAATGATATAAATCTAACTAATGACAGAATAATTTAACTACGTAAGATATGTCTATGAATATTCCTAAATCTGATAGTTATTGATAAACTACTAAACAGAAGTTAAAGAGCAATTATCTAATATATCTAAAATTGAAGACTAAGCTAATAATGCAATTAAAACAAAAAAAGCAACCGAGTATAGCTACTTGTCTGTGTAGTTTGTAGATCTATTCTAAATAACTTGCTAACTGATCTATTCTATTTGGAAGACTCTCGATCCTACCTCAGAAGTGAGGAGTGAATCATAGTTTCTCAGAAACTATCAATCCCCACAGCTTCCCTGGCAATATCGAAAGTGAAATTGACTAAAATGAAATGATTGACTACTTTATTTGATATGTTTTAACTAGAACTTTGAAAGCTTGAACCTGGATTTTGCAGAACAGTGGCGAATCCGATGGTGTATGGCTTTGTCCCCTTAGTGTGATCTCCTCGTTCCTTCGTGCTCACGTGGACCCAGAAAAGTGTGTAATGCTAGCATCAACAGAAGTAGATTTTGGAACAGAGGCAGCTTAGGATGCAGACTGAATAAAATGTGAGTAGGAGAGGGATAGCGCAAGAGTACAGAGCTTGGCTTATGTAATTCCTAGCGGGATTTATTGCAAGTCATGCAACATAAAACGTCCAGAACCTGAAACTATCCTGTTTGTCGAGCAAGACCTGCAACTTTAATGGCTTCCTACTGAAAATCAAGTTGTTCTACCTCAATGGATTGTATGAAACAATAACAGTACTTTGCACAAGGTGGATATGTGGCTTCCTAACAGCAAAACAACACTAACTAGGCATGTAATGAATGAAACTATGAATTCTAAGCAAAATGAAAAGCTAAACTATTTAAAATGAGAAATTCAGAGGCAAATTTGAGGGGCCATTTGCTTGAGCACAAGCCAGTTATTTATAGCATTTCCATTTACCCAAAGGTAAAAACCAAATTGAACTCTTAAACCATAAACAATGCCAAAACACTATTCCAGGGAACCAGAATCATTAATGCAAGCCAAAGGCGGTGAAAAAAGTTGGTAAACGTTGAAATTTACGTGAGTCACGTTAAAAGAGCATTCTGGAAAACGTGTGAAGGACCGCCGCCCTGAGCAGGGCGGTGGTTTCATAACTGAAGAACAAAACGCAAAGAAAAGAGGGGAAAAGAGAACAACAAAGCACGCAGGGGCTAAGTGGGGCATGCGGGATGTTAATGCATACTTGGGGAGCTTTTTCGGATCCCAAACACCTTGCGAGGAGACCTGTATCATCATTGGGGCATGTGTTACGATGTTCCGCGGTGCAGTACCCTACAATTTTGGGTACGTATAATTACCCCCCTCATTTGTGGTGTATGTGAGAAATGTGGGAGAATGTGGCCCAAAGGAGAGGACAAAAAGTTGATCTAAAGTGGATAACTCATGGGGTAGGGGATGTGCATGGTAGATACCAAGACACGTGCAAACAAGATAGGATAGTAAACAAGTTTTATTGAAAATGAGCTAGCATGCAATATAAGACAATGTAACAAGCAACTAGGAAGACGAGATAGACCATAAAAATTGAGTTTCAAACATGGGACATCACACACAATGTCACAAGACAATCAGGTTTGAAGCAAACAAAGGTATACAATGATTATACAAAACATAGGGCATAACCTGCAACAATATCAAACAATAGGAAACAAGAAGTGATAAATAGCCATGGTTGTATTGATCTTAGAAGACAAATGCTACACATGAAGCACCTATTAGTATGTTAGAAAGATAGATAGTATGTCAAATCCTATATAAATCAATGACAAGTATAGTGATAGTTCTTTGGAAATAGCAAGGATTGAAATGATAGAACCTATGATGTGTATAGTATGATAGTAGCAAAGGTAGATGCCCCAGGAGCCTTGGTGGCACTTTGTTAAAGAGTTATGTCAAGCATCATACATCATGTATGAATATGTTGTTGGTGTGTATTATTTTCCACATCATTAGGTGATTCATCTCACTTAGGTGATATCGTAGGTCCATGTGTCATTTAGGGGTCATTATGAGATTCTCTTACACGTCGGTCGTCGCAAGACGCGTCAAGTCGTCATATGTGTCATTGGAAGTTACACTTCTATTCGGGAATGTAACTCCCCTCTCTACTCAAGTTGTCATGATTGCAGCAGACAAGGTTACTCGGCAAAGACCTCCTATATGTACACCCCATTTGATCTATGAGATAGAGGAGAGTTTTATGGCTTAACCAGTTTCTTCCCGTGTTTTAAATCTTTGCATGCACATTTGGTTGATGCTCACTCCTCCCAAGATCTCTTCATGCTACTATTTTCACATCTGTTGATGTGCACGTCATCCCTCGTGATCCTCACTTGCGGGTTTTAAACCATTTTTCATGGTACTAGAGTGGATCTTGTGGATCCGTGCACTCCTCGGCGTTGCTCGTGCATTTTCTTGGCTTCTGATGTGATATTTAGATTTCGTTGCATGTGTCATAATGGTTATTCCATCGTGTCATTTAGTGCATTGATTTTGGGCTTCATACCTCCTTGTTTGGGTGGTTTGGTTGTTCGTGTTTATGGGTTCACAATTTTTTTAGAATTTACATGCAACTCTTGTAGCCTTTGTTGTAGTTTGGGGTTCAGATAAGAGATTATAGTGCAATTTTTAAGGGTTTTTGGAGTTGGTTTTGAGCCCATCTCGGCCTCCATCTTGGTTTTTGGCTTGATCATGGGTATATTGGTCTGAACATGGTTACCTTGCTATTTTTTTGGTCTGTGTTTGATTCTCTTTAACTTGGTCAACTCGTGACCCATTTGCCTTGGTGATCTCGCTGCTCGAACTCACACTTGGTTCAACCATTCGGCCTTTTTTGGTGTTGCTCAAGCTCTACTTGTACATGCCTTGCTGCGTGGATATCTCTCCTTGCTCGTGCTAGGCTGTTGTCTCATTTGCATTGCACTCTGTGTGCTTAGTCGACTCATGGTTACTTGGTTCGTGGTTATTGGTTCGTTGTTGCTTGCTCATGGTTGCTGGCTCATAGTTGCTTGTTTGCTGTTGTTTGTTTGTGGTTGGAGCTCCCTTCCATGCTGCCAACACTGCATGCGGTCAACCATAGCCCATCCTCCCACCGCACCGCAACGGCTAACACTCTTGCCGGATTGATTCAACAAACCCATTTTTAAAACTAGTTAGCATGATTTCAAATTTGTTTCACACGAGTCAAAGCAGGTTTGCATGGTGCGGCGGGGGTTAGCAGGAGGTTCAACGATTCTAAGCACATGGGGTGCTTCAAATAGTAGGTTCAACACATTCTGGCTGTTCAAACTTTTTTACTACCATCACCGCAAAATTGCAATTATAAGCACGTGGCATCCATCTCAGTCAACGAGGACTCCTTAAAATTGATTATTGGTAAAATCAATTCCTTATTTTAATGTTTTAAGGATTAAAACATTCCCTTGGCATCGTAAATTAATTTTTAAGGCTATCTTTTTGCTTGTATTAATCCCTTCCTTCAAGTGTCGAAGATGGAGGGTGAGGTCCGGGTTGGCAGGAGGCTAATCCCCCTCGCAAGAAAAACAAAATATGCCTAAAATTTGATGTTGTTTCCAACGGTACCCACACGATACCCTTTGCACCCATTTCGGGCACTTTTTTAATGTGTTTGCAATATTTATTGACATTTTCCATTAGTTGTGGGAATCATTTTAATGCTATAACTTTTGACTCGCTTACTCATTTTTTAGCACTTCTTTAGTCAAAGTTGCATGATTTTTGCACATTACATGATGACATTGTCAATTTTGTAAACACACTACTTTATAAAGTGCCGCATTCTGGGGTTGACTAGTACTCTTGGGTTTTCACACGCAGACACATTATCGGCCGAGTCTGACGTCTTGCTTTTGTGCATCTTGCATTTTTCATCATGGAGAGTGCTCTTTCCATACTTGAGCATCGTAGGATCACTTTACAACCTCCACCACTTCTCACTGGGAGAGAGAACTATTCAGCCTAGCATGCTTCCATGGAACGTTACTTCACCTATGAGGGTCTTTTACCCTTCTTGCTTGGGCCAGTTCCTGCACCCACTGATCATCATCATCTAGAGGACTTTCTCGAAACTTGCAACCACATCTTTGGTCACATGATGATGCATGTCTCTCATTCTCTCTAGTTTCATGTGGCAGACTCAGATCCACCCCACCGTGTCTAGAGCATTCTTCAGTCCCTCTATGGAGACCCTTCACATTCTGTAGCCGTTGTTGCTGCTGATTTAGTTGTCTCCTCCATTTCTTCATGTGATGGCAGTTCCACTAACATAGACTCATTTGGTTCTACTTCTGATGACGAGGATTGTGCACCTAGTTCTGATGCAAAGAGCATTACAGAGGACTTCTCTCCTCTTTCTCTCACTATTCTAGACAGTGTTGTCACCCCTCCCATCTCATCAGATATCGAGCAGTCTCATACTCAGTCTCACACCATCATTACACTAGCCTCATTTCCACTTCCATTGTGAGGCCCCCTTCCACTCCTCTACCTTCATTAGATGACTCATACATATCTGACATCGCTCTTCTGTTTGTTGAGCCCCCTCATTGGGACAAGTATCTGCTTGACCTTAGTCGTCTTTTCATAGAGTCTACTTGTGATGCACTATAGGTCCCTCATCCATCTACAGGTGTTTTAGAGGAGTTCATCATCTCTGTTGTTGGGAGTGCCCCTTCCGGAATCATGTCACTTCCACATTTCCAGAGACCTTCATTGATCCACCCTCAGCTGTGGATCCCTTTTCTATTGTGGAGGATGTTTTGTTCCTTCACATCACTTAGACATCCTTTTTACGAGTGTTCCTCTTTTCACTCTGATAGTTCTACGCACGTGGCATTACCTTCGGTTCCTTAGCACTCACTCGCTAGACCTATGTCACACTTTCGTGCACCAGACTCAGAGTTCTTCATGTTGCTACCTTCGGTTTCCTTTGTGGAGTGGGCGGACTTCCAGCACATCATTTCTGTCCTTCCTAAGGGCAGGCACATAGTTCGTTGCGGTGGCTCTTCTTTAGTCTAGAGGCAGAGGATCTCGTCATCAACATTCTTCTAGGAGACTTCTTAGAGCTGCAGAGTTCAGATCTGTCCATGGCATCTTCTGCATTCCTCTCGTCTCCCTCTTCTTCTCTCTTCTTCTTCTTTTCAAGAGATTGCCTCTTTGTACATGAGTACCTTTTTAGGCTTGTCTATACATTTGGGGACCCATCTTTGGCATATTTTTTAGATTAGAGAGTTTTTTTTTCTATTGTGGTGGATGTTTTTCCCACTGGGTTTTCCTTCACTACTTGGGATCTTCCTTCTCGTGCTTGGGTACCTCATCAGGCTTTGTGCCAGGAACCATTTCTCATTTCTAACTTGCTTTGCCTCATCCTAAGTTATGATGAAGGGGGTGTTGGTGTGTATTATTTTCCACATCATTAGGTGAGTCATCTCACTTAGGTGAGATCGTAGGTCCATGTGTCATTTAGGGGTCATTATGAGATTCTCTTACACGTCAGTGCGTCAACATGTCAGTGTATCATATGCGTCATTGGGAGTTACACTTCTATTATGGGAATGTAACTCCCCCTCTCTACTTGAGTTGTCATGATTGTAGCACTGGGGGTTACTCAACACCTCCTATATGTACACCCCATTTGATCTATGAGATAGAGGAGAGTTTTATGGCTTAACCAGGTTCTACCCGTGTTTCAAATCTTTGCATGCACATTCGGTTGATGCTCGCTCCTCCCGAGATCTCTTCACACTATCATTCACACGTCTGTTGATGTGCACGTCATCCCTCATGATCCTTGCTTGCGGGTTTTAAACCCTCTTTCATATGTGAAAGGTCCTACATTCACCTCAAGATACCAAGTGAATGCGCATGTTTGTATAGAAAAAGATGATGACATACTAAAAATCCATCTAGCATAAGAAACAATGTGTAACATGTGACTAGAATAAGCTAACAAGAGTAAATGAAACCATGATATGTAAATGTTGTGCAAGTGTGATAGTGTGTTGTGATGTGCAAGATGTGGAGAGAGGAAGAGATAGATTACCCCCAATGGATGTGTATGAGATGAGGTTCATTTAGAAATTCCCCTCAATAGTCAAGAAGGAACCATAGAATAAGAATGTGTCATCGGGAAATAAGTGTTATGTGTGTAGAAGATGTACCGTGAAGCACCGAGCATGAAATGTACATGATGTTGGGTTCATTTAAGAACTAGACCCTCAACAGTCAAGTATGAACCGTAGAAGTAGAGTGCGTCATCGGGTAATGAATGTGTTGTGTGAGAGTAGATGTTATGAAAGATGTATCGTGAAGCACAAAGTGTGAAGTGTAGATGATGTGAGGTTCATTTAAGAATTAGACCCTCAACAATCGAGTATGAACCGTAGAACTAGAGTGCGTCATTGGGTAATGAAGGTGTTTGAGATTGTAAGTTGGGAAAGATTTATCATGAAGCACGAGAGAGTAAAGTGTAAAACAAAGGAGATAAGAGTAAGAAATATAGACATCAAGTAGTCTTTGGAGAGGGGGAGAAAGTGCAATGCCCCGAGTGCGTATATCAAAAGTCTGCTAAAGAAATAGATGTGATCATTGCGAACAAGAATAGCCAAAGTATATATATATATTGCATAAAATAATGTATACCCCATATAGAGAGTAGTATGTAGATCATGAATAGAAGGATCCATAAGTAAGAATGAGTATCAAAACTTGGATGGAGTAGCACAGAGCATAGATAGATGTAGCAAGGTGTGCACATAGTGTAGATGAGAGAAATTTTTGCTAGAAAGATTGACGTGAATTGCAAAACAAGAGTAATGTATAGATGTGTATGTGAATAGTATGGGTAGGTAATGACTGATTAGAACATGTGACTATGAGGAGAGTGAGTTCGATACCCCAAGTGTGGATGCCAAAAATATATATGCAATGAGAGTAATAGGCAATGGCCCATGATATGCTAATGAAGATGAACATATGTTGTGTGAAATTGCATGTATCATAACATGTGGCGTAGGATTGTGCCATACATATGGTGAAACTAGAATAGGTAGAAAATTGGTAAACACAAGAGCTACCAAAGAATAATGTCAACATGGTGAGGGGAAAACCCAATAGATTCCAAGATCCCAACTGGATGAATATGAAGTGTATGAGCAATAAGAATGTACCCATTAGGAGAAAATAGAATAGGTGGAGCATTGTGCGTTTTGGAAATACTTGGTAAAAGGAAGTGCAAACATAAGGATCAATATGTGAGTCAAAAGATGTGTAACATATGTAATTCTAAGAGGCTCATCAATATGAATGTCAAGCAATGGAGGTAGAGAAATAAGACTCACTAGAAGCAATAGGTGTAATTTGGGAAGATCATAAGCAATAAAGTAGTATGAATTATCCCATATGACCATAGATAGAAAGGTGGGAAGAGGGGAATTGATTTCCCCCATGGATGTAACAAGATAGTGTGAAACCATAGTAAATGAATTATGCATAGGATCTTGGAAAGTGTGAGGATTAGGAATCATTGTAAAATCAACATACAATGCTCTAACTTATGATGAGGAAGGTACAGAGAGATATGTAACATTATAAGCACTAAACATATGATCAATAGAAGTGTATCGAGAGTGAGACACAATGGGAGAAGTATCATGGGTACCAATAAAGAATTGATCATGTAAATCAGTAGCATCATGTATGAGGGGAATATCATCAAGAGTAGTAATATGAGGTGTTGAATCTACTATAGTAGTATCCATGGAAGAAGGTGTAGCAAGGGCATTATGTCTTTATGGAAGGGTAGAAAGAAGTGTATGTATAGTATGTAACCAAATATGGCCAAGAAGGATAGTATAAGAAATTGCATGAGGCATAACGTGACATAAAACATTAAGAGTGCAAGATCCCATAATAAGGGGAAGAGAGATTGTACCCAATACTTGTTTAGGTGTAGCATCAAAGCCACATATACAAAGATTATATGGATTGAGATGAGTAGCATAAATTCCTATTTGATGGAGAAAGGACAAAGTGCATATGTTAAGACTAGATCTAGGATCAACTAGGACACGCTTAACAAGGAGATTATGAAGTTGAACCTAGATATACAATGGGGAAGCATTGGAATCAAAGGGATGGGAAGCCATGAAAGATCTAATAATGGGCATGTAAGGAACGGGTTCACAAAATTATTTAATATAAATCAAATTAAACCTTAATTACATAGTAACTATTGTAGCTAATGATATAGACATGATAAATACGGTGAGACACAAGAAAAAAGCATATATAATATGAAACCCTAAGTGAGTGAGAGAGATAGATGACTAAGCTGATTTTCAAGTGATCTAGAAGTAATATGAATTGGGGAACTTCGTAACGAGAATGGGAAGGGTGTCATCAAGACTCAATGGATGTTATATAACTTAGAGATGTGTAAGACAGAAGAGCCCATGAGAGGACATAAGCGCTGGGCACTAGTGACTGATCACAGGCACTAGTGTCCATTCAAGTGCTTAGGTTCTATCCTTTTTTGGGCTAGAAGAGCTTCATTGTTGGTCCTTTTTGTCACTTTGGTTTTTCTCCAATGTCATCGATCGTACTTGTAACTGCCGAAGATAAATAACTAGCAATTTGCACATACCCACAAACCACATTAACCTATTTAATAAGATGCATAATGTAGAGTCATATTGACCCGGAGGTCACCCGAATAATGATCTTATGACCAAGTGCTACACTACATCTTAGAATTTATGTAGTTTTGTGTGAATGTGTTTGTAATGATGTCCTAGGTTTCCCTTGTGCAAGTTGCACTATGATAATGCGGGATAAATCTAGATTTCTCTAAGTATCCAAATGTGTGTGATGGAATAAAATGAATGTCACCTCTTATGTTGTGTATGCAGAGTGATGCAACCCTTATCGCTTGTATGGATTTTCTAGATGTATGCCTTTGAAACGCTCTTGTGCCTTTGAAGCTTAGGTGGTAGTAGATAATGCTTAGTGTTTGGCCCTTGATTTTGGAGAAGTAACTAAGTATATATGATTCCCTTATTTGAATTTCGTAATTGGCAACTATAAGGCCAGCCTAACAGTGTAAAACATGCACAAGAATTAAAATAGACCCAAAAGAGTGAGAAAATACTAGAGAGGGTCAAGAGAGTCGAGGAGGGACATGAGCGCCTAGTGTTAGTGTCCTAATTAGATGCTAGTTTTTAAGGCCAAAAAGATAAATAATTTAAGTTTTGCAAGGGTTGTAAGTTGTGTAAGACCACAAAGAAGGAAAAAGTTAAAGCGAAGAGGCCAAAAGGAGTTTTCAACCACTAGTTTTATTTCTTAGGAATCATGTATACATTAGTATGCTTTAGGACCTATAAATGTACGCAAGTGTGTGATTTTGTGTATCATTGTACTTCTCCTTTCTATTTGTCCTTCAATGGTGACAAGATAAACATGTGCCCATCCTTTTCTATGCGAATGATATTTGTGTGCCCATCATGAAAAACAATCTTATGATACTTCTAGGGCATTCCCAACAATAAGTGACAAACATCTATCGATATTACATCACATAATACTTCATCGCAATCAGAATTTAACAAGACTTTGTTCGCTTACCAAAACCCAGTGTCCCTTATATAACCATGAACCCTTGTAAGGGTTGGGATGCAAAATCTTATTCATCCCTAAATTTTCCACCATCTTAAATGAAACCAAATTATCCGTGCTTCCACTATCTAAAATCATTTTACAATATTTTCCTCGTGAATTAACAAGTTCTTCCTCTGCATAGTTCATCTTCTTTCTCGTAATGTCTTCAACGATACTTTATTTATCATCAAGACTTTCCTACACTCTTAGGTATCTCAAAATGTTTTGCAAATCTAACTGATTTCACATCTCCATGTGTCAAATTTGCTTCATATTCCATTCGCCTACATGTAACTTTGATTTACACTCTTGGACATTCGAATGCATGATGCCCTATAATTCCACACTTATAACATGTTCCATAGAATCCTCTTCCCCTTCTTTGCCTAAATTTCCTATGCCCCCTTGATGAATTTGACACTTCGTTATCCCATGCATTATTCGAGATGGTGTCTGCACATTACTATGCTCATCTTCTTGTGGTCTACTATATCCTCATTTGTTTCCTCCTCTTCCTTGTATATTGCGAGTTCCTCTTTTGGTTGCATTTTGCATTTTGCATTTTACGTGCCAACTTTTCCTCCTTCTTCAAGGCTATTTGATAAGCTTATTTCACCATTTGAATACGTAATAGACTCGGTTATTCCTTAATTTCAAACCTTAATAAATTTATATATTACACAACCTTATCCTAGTCAGCTTCCCCATGTTTAGATCTTATCATGATTCAATAAAATACTCCGTGCGCTTCTTAATCGGCATCTCTTTTGTCTCAAGTTCTACACTTCTTAAACAAACTCATTTGGTAATCAAATGACAAAAATTACTCCTCATTTTCAAAACCATGTAATCCCAATGCACTATCTTATCATAACCTCTTCTTTGTCACTCATTTTGTACATCTTTCCACTATAACAATGCATGTTCCCTCAGCTTAGTTTGCACTACTTTAACACACTGTGGGTCGAAAATTTCCTCAAACTCAAATTATTCCTCCATACTTGTCAACCAATCTACAAATTCTTTTGGGTCCAATATTCTAGAAAATGATAGGACATCCATTCTCAATCCACGACCCATTTTGGAAATCATTTGTAACAATTGTGCTTCTTATGTGCCTATGGCCTCATCTTCTTCTTGTACATCCTAGATAATTGTTGTGTTGTTTGCATTTATTCTTACTACTTTTCCTTCCTCATCACTTTATGCATGTGGGGCTACAAATACCCTTCACATATCTTCCTTAAAGACTTCAAGGGTTATTCTCACACCTGTTATATTTTTCATCACTTGCTCCATTGCTCCCATGATAGTTGAATTAGTTGCATTAATTACATCCACATTGGGAGATCTTCTTGGCAACATCTTCTCTCTTCTTTCATGTTGCCTCATAGTTGCCATTCTACCATTCCTTCACCACCCAATATATCTCCAAGATATGAAACCACGCTCTGATACCAATTGAAAACAAACTAGTCAGATCAAAATGACCCTAAAATATTTGTAAAGTAAACATAATAGAAATTCACAATAGGACTTCGATTATATTCTAAACAGAGTCTTACGACATATACAATATTCGATCCTCAATGGGATAGTTACCAGACTACAAACTACATGGGCGATAGCTTACAAAATTCCCTAAACATGACTCAATTTAGGTATTTATCAATTCTTTTTCCTTCCCAAAAGGAATTTGAAATCCCTTTTAGAGTTCTCTAATTATCCGCCCAAACAGTAATTTTAAATCCTATACATTAATGGTGACCAACTACTTCTAGACTAGTAATTAAATGAGGCTAATGAGTAAATCCATGTCATTCATTTGAGCTAGTATCCTTTGCATACCTACCACTTGTATCTTGTCCAAGCTTTCGTTGATCGCTTCCTTCTTCAAAACGTTTGTGCATTACCATGCACTACTCTTTCGTGCCCTAGTCGCTTAGCCGATCTTTGTCAACTCTCACACGTGCCACCTCACTTAGCCAAACATATTAAAATATATGTAGTTACATGATTCCTCCATGATTTTATTGAATCAATAAATCATATTATTGGTTCTAACATAATACTCTTCTTATCCTTTCACCTTGTGTAGTCACAAAATCATGCACTTTAGACATTATTTATCCCGGTTTCATACTACTATTGATAAGGTTATTGAGTGAAGAAAGTACTAATTAACCCCCATATTTTGGCCATCTTGTTTTATTTTATTTTGTCATTCTCGATGTTTTAAACCCACATGCCATGTCAGCCTCTATCATCCCACGTTATTTTAGCCTCGACTGGGGCACCCATGGGCACCCTGGTCCCACCAAGGGCACCCAGTGGTCCCTTTTGCACTTTCCCACTATCTTTTGGGATCTTTCTAGCCATTTGAGATCTTTATCTTTCTTGTGGTTTGCCTTTTTGGGGTCAATTATGAAATTAGACCAAGAGAACCCTATAAATATAAAGTGATGAGACCATAGTGAGGAACCTAGAATCATTCACTATTATCATCCATCTAGAGCTACATCCATCTATTGCATTGGAGATCACTTGCGTCCACATAGCTCCATCACAAGGCACAAGGATAGGACATTTGCATCACATACTTCACGGGGGATTCTATTCTATTCGGTGCACACATGCTATTAAATTTTCTACATTTAGTTATTACTCGCTACTTCACAAAGTATGACTGACACAAAAGCACCTAGGGCACATTATGCACACACTCACCAGAACTACATTTGGGTCTCAAATGACAGACAATGCTTAGTTAGCAAGCCCACTATTGTGGCAACTGAGGTCAATCCGACCCATTCATTTGCATCTTTCTTTTTCATGGTTTTGATACTTCCATTTGGTCTTTTACAGTATTTATATCATCTTGGATTATTGGCGACATCTGGTACATGCAAAGAAATATGATGTGAGTGATAATGAGGGTTTCGAGAGAACCTCCCACCCCGTGAGATTCAATTTCATAGATTTTACATGACTGCAAGGCACCCGGTTTGCAGACCATAGCACCCACATGTGCCTTAGTCCCTCTCCAAGTGCTCTAGTCTAGCTAGATACTCCATATCCATCCTTTTCGAGCTTCGGCACGGATTGTTCCTTCTTTCTAATTTTCATGTCACCTTTGTTGGTGATTTTTTTAAACTCACGCATTTTAGTCTCAAGTATGCCTCCGAAAATTTTCATGTCTTAATTACGGAGGTGATTTCTGTGTGAAATTTTGTTAAATAGTCATTTCAATTTTTGCAAAGGTCTCCTAATGTGTCGTCTTCTCGTTAATCCTTGTGTAAATTATATTTTGTCCCAACACCGAAAGTCAATGACATATTATTGGTTTGCTTTGATACATTGGACTTAATCTGGAGGTTTACATGAGTAATGTAAAATATGAAAAGTGCAAGATAGTTCTGAAAGCTCGATAAAATATTCCAATGAGCATTCACAAAGAGAAAATGTAAAGTGCGGAAACATCCCTGTTTCTTGAAAGAAAACACGTGTAAAGGCATTATTGGAGCGGAGAAATGATCCTCCATTTTCCTGGGCACCTTATACCTAATAAAGTGTAAGATGAAGTTGTAAGTCCGGAAACCGAAGGAAGACATATGCTATCTCACCACCAAATTCAACAAATAAAAGGAAAGCGTAAGTAAAGAGAAAGGTTGAGAATCCGAGAAAAAGGGGATAAAAGTCTCACGACTCTTCGAAGTGTGTAGTTTATAAAAAACATACTTGATTTCTGAATCACCTAATAAAATGAATCAACTATGTAGCAACACGGGGAGGATAAGGAAATGAATTTTGTATATTACGGTAATAATGTGCCCGTAATTTTACAAAAATATTCCAAAACCTATTGGCAGTAAAAGAGGTGGTTAATTAATGCACTAGTTGTATCGGAGTAAGGATTGTTAATGTGAAGGACTCATGTGAGGTAGATATGCAGATGATATGACCAAAAATATTACAACGGTTGAAAGGATTGAAAAGTTGAAAATTACAAAAATCCCCACGAACGTAATCTTCGGCATTAATGCATAAATTTGTGAGTCGTTAATAAGGTAACCTGTTTTAAAGCTATCTACAGATATCCCCAAAGTTTGATGTTCTGAAGAGATAGTACTGAAGAATAACCAAAGTGATAATTGAACAAAGGATCATAGTTTGTTGCAGTGCCTCCTTGGTCAAGTTCTGAGTATTGATTGGAGTTTTGGTGGAAAGGTAAGTACATCAGTTCTTATATTCTCTTTCTTTTTTAGAACTGGTTTAACAAGTTTGGGATTTTTAATAAAAAGAGTTGTTATAAAGTTAGACTTGAATCATGAAGATTAGTGTGGCTCCCTTGAAAACAAGTTCTAGCCTTAGTTCTCCTCTGAAGCAGTGCATTACAAACTACGATATTATCTCCGTGGACTTAGAAGATTTTAAACAGAGGTTATATTCCCCTAAAAGAAGTAATGCCATGACCCAAATAGCTAATAGTTGCATTGACCTCGCTGCTTCTTTCCCTCCTATTACACCATGCCCAAAAATTGTGTGGGTATGTGCCCAACATTATAATCTTGAAACTAGAGAAGTCTGGGATGGAACAGAGAGTTATTTTTATCTTTCCAAGAACAAGTGTTTGATAGAATGTTGGGTTTTTCTCTCTGGAGAGGGAAGAGGGGGAATCACCAAATATTCAACACATGAGCATTGAAACTCTCATTCAAATAAGTGGACAAAATTCATGAATGACCATTGGTTAAATAATACATGAACCTCTCGCCTCCAGATTAATGAAAAATTTTAATAGGTCTGAATTTATAGAGGAGGTTGGAGATCTAATTACACTGTTAAACTAAGTAATGTGTATGGAATATATTGCCTTCTTTCAGGAATGGTTTTTCTAATTCATTCACGTGATACTCATGAACAAGAAACCTCTCCCCTGGGCTAAAATCATAAGTAATCGTATTCATGAACAAATGAATGACCATTGGTTAAATAATGCATGAACCTCTGCCTCCATAATGAGGAAAAAGTTAAATAGGTCTAAATTTATAGAGGAGGTTGGAAATGTAATTACACTATTAAAATGAGTAATGGGTATGGAATCTACTGCATTCTTTTAGGAATGAATTTTCCAATTCATTCATGTGATACTCATGAAAAAAAACCCTCTCCCCTCGGCTAAAATCATAAGTAACTGTATTCATGAACAAATGATGGGAGTTGCCCAAATTTTGGAGGAGAAAAGCCCGGAACAGCTGAGTTTTTCATGACTTCTTACCTTGTTTACAACATTGCTTTTCATAGAGAATTTCTAGAATTATTGATGGAAGGAAAATTGGAAATTTTAAGGTATATGATGTTTTCTATCAGTTGAAGATATCAAGTTATGATGTACATTATATGAATATTTCCAATCATTTCTTTGCACCTGCAATTTTCTTATATCATCATGATTGGGAGATTGAAAGGTTTTCCCCTGATGCTAAGAGATTCATTACTCAATATGGGTGCTATTTCATTCAATTCAAAACTTACTCATATATCAGGGTTAGTGGTTTTGATGGGAAACCTTACATGCTACCCAAATGTGTCAATGAAAAATGGGAATTAATGGAATTGGTTAGATAGTTGCTCTCAGTGCATCATTTTGTTTCCCAAAACATGTAACATCCCCAATCAAGTTTCCCATAGTCATAGGGAATTATACTTGTCCTCATATCCAGAAGGAAAAAATGTTGGAAGGAGAAATGAACAGATGCATGATAGATAAATTTGAGGACATAAAGAATTATGATATAAGGCATATCTTACATAGTATTGTGCCCACTCAAGTAGAGCACAAACCTCATTATGAGGATTTCTGGATGAACTGTGAAGATGAAAGAGAAGTCAGACGAAGAGAATATTCAAGAATGACTTTATCTCAAATGATTGATTTTGGGGTCATCCAAACTATTGAAGGGTTAGAGGATGATGGTAATATAATTAGTGAAGAATACATCCAAAATAACATTGCTTCTAAACCTTTTCCACTATTGATGAGAAAATTTTTTGGGGAAAAATTGATGGATTTCTTGCCAATGCTCTAGGAATCTAAGTCCCTCTACTTAACCGATGCGGTGTCGTATATGCATGCATGAGTGAAGTGATTTTTCTCTAGGTTGGCCTTGCGGTCGGGGATCCAACAGGGGCACTCCACTGATCTTGCGGAAAAGCTAGCAATCACTTGCTAGGGAAGACTTTGTCTGAAGAGTGGGAAAGGGGAGTGAGAAAAGATGTAGGAGAACTAATGTTATATGTAGAAAATCAAATTCCTACACACATTAGTTATAAGTTTCATCACATGCACTAAAATTAAGAGGAAACAACTCTACAAGTAGCAATAAGACCAAATAGAATTCATGATCACTAAGTATTAAGAAATCCCTTAGTCAAAGAAAGCTAGAAAATCCTTCTTCTTGTATTAAATACTCAAACAAAATTTATACATAGTGGAGAAATGGAGGAAATTGAGAAAGGGGAATGGAAGAATTTGGTTATCTCCTTTATTCTCTCAATACACTCTTGAGTATAAAAACTCAATCACCAACCCTTTGAAATGGGAATGGCTTTACAATTTATAGGAAGAGAAAAGACTTTTCAAATAACCTCCAATGATGCTTCGTATACCTTGAAACTTTTAACATTCATAAGAAAACATTAAATCAATGTATGTGAAAAGTGCAACCCCAACGTGAGATTAGAATAGTGAGGAGAGAGAAAGTTGGTGGGAGAGAAGAGAAAGTAGAAAGAAGAAGAAGGAAGAATGATGTTGATGATGACAGATTCCACCTCTGATAAAGCATGTTGATCCTTCCAGATGACTCGATGAAATGCTCTAATGTGATGAACTTTGAATCTCCGAACTCTTGTACACACTAAGAAACTTCCTTTTGATGACATGTGAACACCGTGAACTAAGTGTTCAAAAACAATGTCAAATGACTCATTCGGTGGCCGTGAGTATCACTCATGAAGATACTCTTATGAAGGGATTGACGACTTGGAACGAATCTTGTCCCGACTCCTTGCAATGCGAGTGCCACACTTCTTAGTTGATCTGAAAATGATCCTAATGAAACACATTGTGAAGAGTCGTACGATGTCGACAGAAAATTCCAACTCCCGCATACCAATTGAAGCATTAAATGAGTGCCAAAAGAGACTATTGACATCATTAATTTCACCTACTCTACATAGTATGATGATAGAGACTACACTGTTTTCTATCTCTTACTCAGAAGTGAAAGGTTGTGCCAATTTATGCCATATCCTTTTATGCTTCATGATTTCTTCAGAAAAACTAACTTACTATTTTTAGTTAGTATGAAAAATTAGCTGCCTCGAACCTCAACTAGATGTTGCAACTCATATTTCCCTTTCTCCCTACGTTCCACTAACCTTTTGGATCACTTTGCTATTTTTGGCAAGCTCTTGTGAGAGCACTTACTATTTTTAGTAACTGTCAAATTTGGACCGAGGTAAACATTTCGATGATTTTTCCCTGCAATACAACTCCGATGCTCATTGCCTCCTTCACAGCTACTTCAGTTGGTGACTTTCCCAAAATAACAGTCCTCTATGTAGAAGAATTACTATTTTTATAAAGTGAGCCTCTAGTGGTTGGGTCACCATGGAATGAAGTTTTCCAATATGGGTTTTTTCCCAATATCACCCCTCTAAAATCTTGGACCTACCCGATCAACGATTTGGGAGATTTTAAAGTTTTAAAATTTTGACTTGACAACTCTTCTGAACAGGATAGCCATTAATGGACCTCAAAAATTGTAGGTCTGGTTTTCTCCTCTATTTTTGATGAAAATTACATTTTTGATATGGGTTTTCTCTTCTTATCTCACTGGTGAAATTTTTGTTCGATTTGGTTGTCGGTTTGACGGAAAATTGAGCTTTTTTCTTCGTAGAGCCAGAATTGAACTTTCTTCACTATGAACACTTCTTGATGGGAGGTTTGAAGGTGATTTTTAATGGTCTTTGAGAGTGAAGAAATCAGCAACAGATGGTTCATCAATCCGTGCACCAATTTTCAAGATCTCTTCGAATTTTAATTTCATGGCCATGAAGGATTTCTCTGTTTCTTCTTCTTCGTTCTTTGTTTTTCTTTCTTCTCAATTTGATAAATATTTCTTCGTGACCTGAATATTGTAATGGAATAGAGGATTTTAGTGATGTGATGGATGTGGTTTGAGTTTCATTAATGGTGGGGGTGATGAGAAGTTGCGAACAAGTTGTGCACGTTGTGAAGTTAGAAGTTAGAAGCGGGAAAAGGAGGGATTTTAAAAATTCAAAATAATGTTGAGTAAGGATGAGGCACATTTTCATGTACCTAATGTCCCTTATCCATTAAGGGATGAGAGGGACATAAAATTTCATGCGGTGCCTTCCGATGAAAAGTGGCGGAGATCCAACGACCGGAAAATTGAGCCAAAAACATCTTTAAAGCACCGAGGGGCCGAGAGACAAACATATAAGGAACCTTGAGGCTTCCTAGGGGCTTGGTGTATTTTCTTGTCCCTGATGTATCTCAGCACAAAGTGACATGAGGGTCATTATTTTACACAATGCACCACATCTCAACACTTGCAGCAACGATCGATGGTTGAGGTTTGAGCTCCAACAAGCACTCAGGCGCTAAACCCAAGGATCAAAAGGTCGCATGTGGATCCAAAGGGATTTTAGGGGTTGGGTAAAATTTTTTATCCCTAATGTACCTTTTCTTGAGGTATGTAAGGGACATGAAATTGCTCCAAGATCCTGGAGTTGACATGTGTCCTATTCAAAATTGGCTAACTCTTGAACTCGCTCCTAAAGGGCAACTTGAAACGGTGTTAACTTGAGCTCTCGATGGACTTTGTTGATGAAATTTTATATGATATTGAATGAAAATGTCCTTATAAATTCAATGGTTATGGTATCAGGTCTTGATTCATCCATTGGATCCTTGAAAATTTAGATTTGTGATTTGGATTTGTAGATATGCATGGAAAACCCCAATTATAAACCTATTGTGCCAAGGTGTTATCAAAAATATGATTTCACCATCTTCTATTACTTGTAATTACCTTTCCGACAATGTATTTTTGGATCATAACTCCATCCAAAGCTCCTAGAATTGCCTCCCGAAGCTCAATAACTCTTTTGATCATGTGCACTGCCTAGGCCTATGAACCCTAATTTTGGTGAAACTACCCCAAATTCTCTAAATCCTTCCTGAATCTTCCTAAATCACTTCCATGATGTTCTAAGGCCTTTTATTCACTTCTATTTCTATTTTTTCTTCTCCATTCCTCTCCATGGGGTTGCTCCAGTTCAAGGAAGACCAATTATAGCCCTTCCGACAACCGCACAAGTTTTAATTTTTCAACAAACTCCTAACATCATTTATGGGTTTTGAATTTAATTTCTTGAATCACCTAGGGGACTGAGTTAATATCAATTAGGAGGTCACTTTGGATTGGTCGGTAGATCCAGGGTGTCTTGAAAGGGTAAAACTTCTAATTTTCAACACATGGGTATAATTGTACATTTGCATGACAACAAATGGTGCTAGATTTGGGACATGACATGGATCGAGCATACTAAAGACATGACATGAAGAATCCCGAATCTCAAATTTACACTACAAATATCGGTGCCTTATCTATTGGGCCTGTGAGTCATGTACAACTTACAACAAGAGAGAGAGAGAGAGAGATAACGAAGAAGGAAATACACACACAAACACAAACGATGGAAGGAAACACACAACACACGTGAAAAGGAAAAGACATGCACAACGAAGGGAAACACACCAAAAATCACCTATGGTACAAGGCGGGGGCACCACTCTTTCACTTAAACACTTTTCATCTCTCAAACGCATTACCCCCGAGTAGGCAACACCGAGTGATGTTGTTCTCGCAGCTATTGATGGTTAAAGAAAGTATCCTCCTTTTCTTAACTATTTAAGAAAGCGAGGTGCTTTCATGATTCTCTCTGTACTTTATAGGAGTGAGTCTACATGAGATTCTTGATGCTTGGGCCTTCACTTAGAAATTCCATTTCCTTCACGCTATTTGAAATCAATTTCATAGTGATGATTACATTTTGTTTTTATCCACATAGTTGATTCTTTATTGAGCATCTCATCACTTCCCCGAAGATGATTTTTATTCAAATTTCTTGAATATTCTCGAGTTACTTTTTTCCCAGTGTCTATGCTTATTGACGTCCTCTCCATGAGAAACCTTAGATTCATCCTTTATCTCTACTCCATTGTGAGGTGCTTGAAGATTGAATGGAGGATTAGAAGCAACTTCATACTTATCCTGTATAGCCATGGCACAAGCTAAGAGATCAAGAATTAGCTCAGGGTCTTTCATACTTTCTACCACATCCAATATTTCTTGTAGGAAGTTATAGTTTTTCTCCCTACAGTTCATCTTTGTACATCCTTAAAGAATCTTCATTTTAAAGCTCCAGGAAACTATCTAGATGTATTAATTCATTTCTCTTAAGCTAATTACATTTTACTACTTATTTCTCAAGGGGATCTTCACCTTCAATGACTTCAACACCATCTATTTCAGATTTTTCATCATGGAAAGAGTTTTCTTCTTCAAATGGGAAAGAAAATACCTCCATTTTGTCGTTGTATCCATCAACTATTGGCTCGGAGAGACATTGGATTTCTCATCTTGCTTTATTTCAACATGGCCAACCTTCACATTGATTAAGACTTTAAAATCAAATTCACATTTGTCTTGTAGATTCATGGCTTTCATCGGGAGTTCAATACTGAGCTCAGGATCTTCTGTCTCTTTAGCGGCTCTTAGGATATATTGCACATATTCTTCTTTCGGACCTTTATTGAGCTCATCACAAGCTTGTCTTGTCCCTCCATGGATGGCATGGCTCAAATCATCTTCATCTTTGAATGTGAATAAGAAAATCTCCTCCTTGTGGGTAAGCATATAAGAAGGTTTCTCCATTTGAGATTTTCCAAGAATAGTTTCATCTTCTTCTTGGTTTTGCATCGTCTGCCTAGTAATTCTTGCCCTCTTTGTAACTCTAATCTCCTCAATGCTTCTTCAAGGTCCATACATCTCTCGGTAAGGAATGTTTGGTCCTATTCAGATGGTAATATCCTCTTCTTCTTCAGTCGTTATGAAAATATTCATCCTCTTGCTATCTTGATACAAGATGTTGGTTCCTGCACTTCTTGAATTTCCCACCGTGTACCTCATCTTCTTCTCTAGAAACAATTTCTCCATATATCATTTCACTGGTATGGTTTTGGAAGACCAATTCATCTGAATTTTACCCCCCAAATGCTTACAGAAACCCCTATTTAGCAACATTCCAATTGAAGCCGGAATGTCTGCTACCAAAATCATCGTTGAAACTTTCTTGTCTATAAATTTGGCAAGAGCCACCTTTGCATATTTGACCTTCCGTACAAGTGGGACCTCTTTTGACTATATGGAGTAACAAGATCCATTAGGTAGAGTCATGGTGATTTTGAGAGCCTAGGTGACCTTTATATGCATTACATTTTCGGAGGCACCCGAATCTATTATGCAGTTATTCAATACATATTCTCCAACAAGAAGGGAGACATAGAAAGGTTCAATCTTATCACTCTTGGATGTATTCAAAGAAAGCATGTTCTTTGAGGGAGGTGTAGGTGCATTTGGTAGTATTCCTTTATAATTAGGGGCTATAACATTGGGTGTTAAACTACCACTCCTGATGTATTGAAAAAATCTCTTGAATTGTTCGAGGTGAGTCCGCACATATTCAGTTTCACTAATTTGCACCTTGGCTTTGTTTGCATATTCTATGAATTCAAAGGGAGCAGATGTGGACAGGAAAATTAAGGGACTGATTTTAGAGTCGGGGTAGGTTTGGAAGCAGGGTTTGATGCTTGGGGAATGGAGGGAATTTTGAATGGTAGATTAGGATCTTTCAAAGAACTAGATTTTATAGGAGAAGATTTAGATTTAGAACTAGAAGGAACATTGGAATACTTACTTAGAATTGAGGGAGCCTTATTACTTGCTACAGGATTAGGCTTCAATAATGTGGACTCCATAGAGTGGGAGTGGAGATCCTCGAATGATTATTTTGTTTTACGGAGTCACACAGGAGGATCTCCAGTCTTTTTTTTCTTTGCAACAATGGAGAAATATGTTCCTTTCTCAGACTAAGAATGAGTGAATACCACACATGAGAAATTAGGTGCATCTTCTTTCTCATCTTCCTCACCTCCATAATACTCATAGAATTTGATTTACATATCGCTCTTGAGTTCATCAACTTCTTGGAACTCATCACCTTCACTTTCATTTTCAAGCTCGCTTCACTTTCCCGAATCCTCGTAATTTACGTTCACAGGTGGGGCCTCCAAGGCAAGCCTTCGGGGTGTTCCTACAATCTAATTTATGTTATTCCTATAAGAAGACACTCATTCAAAAATTTCCCACTTGAGTGAGGAAATCATGTTTGTAATTTTTTGCAAGAAAGGATTGGTTCTTTCATCTTCGGGATGTTGAGATTTACCCTTTGAGCAATTCTTGATCTTTCCATAGAGGATGATATCATCATCAAGTTCAATCACTAATATTTGTTCTTCTACAATATACCTTGGTTGAAATAGTCATATGAAAAATCCTACCTCGATGATTGAGCATTAATGAAGAATCGTCTAACATTATTTTCGGATGGCGAATCCTCTTTTGGTATCCTACGGAGCAACAGGTCAAAACGAGCCACAAAATCTCTCATAGTTTCATTTTCTCCTTTCTTAATTTTTGTTAATTAAACAAGGAGATATTGAAAATCCTCAATGAATCAATCTTTCCTCAAACTTCCTTTTGATATCGTTCCAACAAGTTATGGATCGGGTAGACGGAGATAGAACAATTCCACTATTTTTTCTTGGAGGGACTCTATGAACAGTCTTACAATGACATCTTCATGTTGGACACTAATAATTATGCACGATGTCATGAAAGCAGTGATGTGTTCTTCAGGATGTTGTGTGTTGTCACCTTTAAACTTTGGAAATTTCTTACGAGAACTCATTGGAAGATTGTGAAGAGGGGGTTCAAGAGAAAGCGGACTGTATTTCTTCCCCATGGAACAATGGGTTGAGGTCTTTCTGCTTCATCCACCATCGTTGTTTCCATTTTTTATTTTAATTCTATAAATTATTCTTCAAATTCTTCTTCCTGCAGGAATTCAATGCTCAATGGTGGTTGAAAAATGGGAGAATTTGAAGGGGGAGTATCAACAGAGTTTATATAGGATTTCCAGGTGAACTACTTGATGACCTAAATGGAGATGAGGCTTGAGAAAAGTAATAGGGATTGTCTCTGACTCGTTCTTTCTAATTTTGAAAAGCTTTGAAAGTGGGGTTGATAATTCCTCTCAATTTATTCAACTTGGTGTATCTCCTTTCAAATGACCTTTTTGCAAATTCTTACGGTGGGAATACGAAAGGACACGTGGGATAAGAAAAGTCACAAGCGTAGAATTAATAGTGTATCCTTTAGCAATGGATTTTCATGAACTATTTTTGTTTGTTTTTTCAATATTTGATTTTTTTGGTTTTTTGGACCTTGTGGTTGTATTTTGGGTGTAGATCTTTCTAAATCTGCCCCCATGATGAGCATCAAAAACTATTGGCAAGAAAATTTTAGGGACAAATTGATGGACTTCTTGCCAACACTCTAAGAATCTAAGTCCCACTACTTAACCGGTTCAGTTGTCGTATATGCGTTCACGAGTGAAGTAAGTTTTATCTGGTTGGCCTTATGGTTAGGGATCCAAAATGTCACTCTACTTACCCTATGGAAAAGCTAGCAATACCTTTCTATGGAAGACTTTATCCGAAGAGCGCAAAGGGGAGTGAGAAAATACATAGGAGAACAAATGTTACGGTAGAAAATCATATTCCCGCACACACTTTGGTTAGAAGTTTCATCACATGTACAAAAATTAAGATGAAATAACCACTGAAAGTAGCAATAAGACCAAAAAGAATTCATGATCAGCAAGTATCAAGCAATTCCTTAGTCAAAGAAAGATTTAAACTCCTTCTTGTATTCTCAAACAAAATTTGTACATAGTGGAGAAATGGAGGACATTTAGAATGGGGGATCGAAGAATTTGGTTATCTCCTTTGTTCTCTCAATGCACCCTTGAGTATAAAAAATCAATCACCAACCCTTTGAAATGGGAATGGATTTACAATTTATAGGAAGAGAAAATACTTTTCAAATAACCCCCAATGACGCTTCGTATGCCTTGAAACTTTTCACATTCCTAGGAAAACATTAAGTCCCCTTTTATAACTGAAGGGTGACTTATTACATTAGAAAACATTAAGGTATGTGAAAAAGTGCAACCCCAACACAAGATTAGAATATTGAGGAGAGAGAAATTTTGGGAGAGAGAAGAGAGAGAAGAAAGAAGAAGGAAGAATGATGTCGATGATGAAAAATTCTACCTCTAATAAAGCCCAGTTGATCCTTCTAGATGACTCGATGAAATGCTCCAATGTGATGAACTCGAATCTCTCGAACTCTTGCACACACTGAGAAACTTCCTTTAGATGACATGTGAACATCATGAACTAAGTGTTTAAAAACACTGTCGAATGACTCATTCGGTGGCCGTGAGTATCACTCTTGAAGATCCTCCTCTGAAGGGACTGGAGCCTTGGAACGAATCTTGCCCTGACTCCTTACAACACTTTGCCACACTTCTTAGTTGATCTGAACATGATCCTAATGAAACGCATCATGAATAGTCTTATGGTTTCGATTGCGAATTCCAACTCCCCGCATACCAATTGAAGCATGAAATGAGTGTCAAAAGACACTGTTGACATCCTTACTGTCACCTACTTTGCATAATATGATGATAGAGACTGCACTATTTTCTATCTCTTACTCGGAAGTGAAAGGTTGTGTCGGCTTCTACCCACGTCCATTTATACTTCATGATATTTTCGGAAAATCAACTTACTATTTTCAGTTAGTATGAAAAATTAGTTGTCTCGAACCTCAACTGGATGTTGCAACTCAAATTTCCCTTTCTCCATGTGTTCCTCTTGCCTTTTGGATCAGTTTTTATTTTTAGTAGGTGCTTGTGAGACCACTTACTATTTTTAGTAAGTGTCAAATTTGGACCGAGGTGAACATTTCGATGGTTTCTCCCTACAATACAACTCCGGTGCTCACTGCCTCCTTCACAGCTGCTTCAGTTGGTGACTTTCCCGAAATAGCAATCCTCTATGTAGAAGAATTGCTATTTTTAGAAAGTGAGCCTCCGATGGTCGGGTCATCATGGAATGAAGTTTTCCGATATGGGTTTTTTCCCAATATCGCCCCTTTGAAATCTTGGACCTACGATTAGTGGTTTGTGATATTTTAAAGTTTTAAAATTTTGACCTGACAACTCTTCTCAACACGATAGCCATTAATGGACCTCAAAAATTACAGGTCTGGTTTTCTCCTCTGTTTACGATGAAAATTAATTTTTTAATATGGATTTTCTCTTCTTTTCTCACCGCGAATTTTCTCTTACGTTCGGTTGTTGGTTTGACGGGAAATTGAGCTTTTTTCTTCGTAGAGACAAGTGAACTTTCTTCATTGTGAGCACATTTTTCTGCAAATGGGAGGTTTGAAGGTGAGTTTTAAATGGCATTCAAGATTGAATAACTCGGAAACATATGATTCATCAATCCATGTACCGGTTTGCAATATCTCTTCGAATTTTTCTATTTCATGGCCATGAAGGATTTCTCTATTTCTTCTTCTTCGTTCTTCATTTTTCTTCTCGGTTTGATCAATCTTTCTTCTATGACCTGCATATTATCATGGAGTAGAATATTTTAGTGTTGTGATGGAGCTGGTTGAATTTCATTAATGGTGGGGGTGATGAGAATTTGTAGAGAAAGTTGTGCATGGAGAAGTTAGAAGTTAGAAGCGAGAAGCAAGAGGGATTTTAAAAATTCAAAATAAAGCCGAGCGGGATGAGGCGCATTTTCATGTCCCTCATGTTCCTTAAGAATTAAGGTATGAGATAGACATCAAATTTCATGTGTCCCCTCATGATTACAAGTGGCGGAGATCCAACAAATGGGGGTTTGAATAAAAATAGCTTTAAAGCACTAAGGGGCTAAGAGACGGTCATATGAGGAACCTTGAGGATTCCTAGGGGTTGGGTGCATTTTATTTTCCCTGATGTCCCTTATCACAAAGGTACATTAGGTCATCATTTTTCATAGTGTGCCAAATCGTGACACTTAGTAACGATCCAATGGTTGAGGATTTGAGTTCCCGCAAGACACGGGGTTGAACTAGCGATCTAAAGGTCACACGTGGATCCGGAGGGATTTGAGGGGGTAGGAAAATTTTTGTGTCCCTCATGTCCCTTTTCTTAAGGGATATAAGGGACATTAAATTGTGCCGAGCTCCCGGAGTTAACACTTTTCTGTTCAAAATTGGCTAACTCCCTAACCTCGCTCCTCTGAGGGAAACTTAAAACAACAATAACTTGAGCTCCCAATGGACATTTTTGATGATATCTTATATGATATTGACTAAAAATGGCCTTCTTAATCTGATGGGGGTAATCTCATGTTTACTCCTCCATTTGATCCCTATAAAATCAGATTTTTATATGGATTGCTAGTTGTGCATGGAAAAACTTTGTTATAAACCTATTGCTCCAAGGTGTTGTGAAAACTATTATTTAACCATCTTGTAGGTATTAGAATTATCTTTCCCATGATGTCTTTTTTGGCTCATAAATCCATCCATAGCTCCCATAATCACCTCCTGAAGCTCAACAACCCTTTTGATCTTATGCATTGTCAGGCCTGTGAACCCTAATTTTGATGAAACTGCCCCAAATTATTTGAATCCCTCTTGAATACTCCTAAATCACTTCCATGATGTTCCAATTCCTTTTATTCACTTTTGTTTTTGGTTTGGCTTCTCTGTTTCACTCCATGGGGTTGCTCGAGTTCTAGGAAGACCGGTGATAACCCTTCCCATGCATTGCTCAAGTTTACATTTTCAACGAACTCCTAAAACCACCTAGATGTTTTGAATTGACTTTCCTAAATCACCTATGGGAATTATTTAACATCAATTGGGAGGTCACTGGATTGACTAGGTACACCCGGGGTGTCTTGGAAGGGTAAAACTTATAATTTTCGACACAAGGGTATAGTTGTCATGCTGGAAAATTATCTTTTTCCATGTTGCATATTTGCATGAAAACAACCACCAATTAATTGGAGCATCAATGAGAGGAAATATAACTGAAAAGGATTCACATCCCATTTTACTTTCTATAAGGTGTTTATTCTCAAAAGGAGTGGATATAACTTACCACTAAACCCCATTGTTGAGAGAATATAGGAACAATCAGCTCATTGATGATGCTCTTCCTACATTTCAAAGGGTTTATGCCACTAGAGATGTTTCATGCAGACATAAGATTAAGAAGTTGGACTCATTGCCAACTATAGGTGATGTAGGTGTTTAGGATAGTAGAATTAGAATTCCCCTTCTTCAAGCACCAATAAGAACTAGAGGGATGCTTTAGGAAAGTATGATATAAAGTCATATTATTCATGTTAATCCCTTACAAATTGTTTCAACGTCTGCTCCAGGAGCCAAAGGAAAAGAGAAAGTGATGGAAACCATTTTGAAGAATCCTAAAGGGGAAAAAGTGTCTGATATTCCTCGTATTGATTTACAAGGACCAGAGGAGGAGAAGCAAACCCATCTTTGCAAGATAAAAAAGAACTAAGACTATTGAATGGGTTGATTTAGAGGAGGAAGAGACCCCTAGATATGTAATGAATCTTGATGTTCATGTCGTTATGTTTGTTACCATCTAGTCTCCCATAACTTTACCCATTGAGAAACATGTGCCTATGATGGAAACCCTTGTTATTCTGACAACTATAATTGCCCCACTTACCAAGGAACAAACCCCTATGAATGTTCCTGCACTTGATGTTTTAGCCACTCCACAATAGCATGGTGAGACAACTCCAGAAAAAACTCTAACTACACAACCTCATGTTGAAGAGATTCCAACACAATCATGATAGAAAGAAACTCCGGATATCACAAATTGCGGTAATACCTCATGAAGCTGAAATGAATGTAGGGATTCTTGAAGCCCACATTCCCACGACTAAAGTTATTTCTCAAGAATTAGGTGAGATGATTCCTATTCCTGGTGATAATATGGATGAAGGCTTAGCACAAATAGACATGGAAGTTGAAAACCAGCAACCTCTGGTAGTTGAAGAAATGGAAGGTCAATCTGAGCCTATGGAGGGAATTGAAAATCAAGGTGGAGTTATAGACCCAAATTTCAAGAGGAACCAGTACTTGCAATTTCAGAAGGTATGTCAGTACATTCATCTTCCTCTATGGCCCTTACGGATTTGTCCCCCGTAACCCCAATTCCCTAACCACTTGATGAACATGAATCTCCTATAAGAGAATGGATCAGCAATACTCTCCCGAAGAAGAAGGTGGAATTATAGCGGGATGATGATGATTTACAAATCTTGACCCCGATCACCCTGGAAGAGCACCTAAGAAGAAAAAAGTCATCTCTAGGGAATCCTTGAGAAAGACATGAGAATGATTTGTAGATATTGTAACTCCCAAAGTCGGTATGCCCCGAGAAGAAGCATCCCAAAGTCGATTTATAGGTCTCTAGGATTTCACTGGGTAAACCTTCTACTGAGGAAATGAAGTATGATTTTTCTGTAGTAGTAGGAGTGTTCCAAAATATTGATGAGTTCAAAGAGACAAAAAGGGATTTAAAGGCCAAAATTCAAGCACCATCTAACCCGGTCATAAAATTGACTAGAACTCACCAAGAAGGACAAACTAAGGTTCCTAGAAATCACTAATGAAGACATTAGGAGAGTAAGTGGTCTAAGTGAAAGAGGAGAGGTCACTATCAAATGGGAAAATGTTTTGGTTGCTAGAGGCGAACTAGTAATTTTAAATTTTGTAGGATAGTATTCTCGTAATTTTGAGAAGGTAAAAGCAACCAAGGCATTAATGGATAAATGCAAGGCTAAGAAGGCTGATGTGGACTGATATGTTACCTAAAATGGAAGCTATAAAAAACTTAGATGATGACCTAGTTGTTGAGGAAGGTATTGTGTCCCCTAATTTTGTGGGTAGTCAGCATGAATATTACAACATGGAAAAAGTAAGAGTGGAAATCTTAACAAATTCTCTCAAAGTTCTTGATAGGGTAAGACATAAGACAATATATTTTATCAATCGTCTTCATGCTCTGGTAGATAAATTGATTGGGATAGACAATGGAAAAAGAATTAGAATGGAGGACACCGTGAATGGACCAAGGCTTTCAAGGAATATATTATGGGAAAATCAGGAGATCCCAAGACTTTTGATATAGCTCTCATGCGTAAATGGGCAGATATTGAATAAACAATTGACAAGTTGATAAGGAAGTTGAAGAAAGAAAAACCAATATTTAATGAGATTGATGAAACAAGTATGAAACATGAAGTAATCTTCAACTACCACTAAAGACTTGACAAAGAATATGTGACTGTCATCACCAATCCGGCACTATGATAATTCTTCACCGGGAACTCCTCATGCTATGATTATTTACTAATGCACAACCTTTAGTTTGGTGGATGTAATCTGGAAACAAAACAACAAACATAACACAAGAATACCATCGACTATGATAAGAAGGAATGATGACAAATCTGAAATATCAAAGTAAATTATAATATTAACATGAAATTGTTACAATCTCACCCATGAGGTACTTCAAGTGTTATTGACTTCACTTGCCTTCCACCAATACTATGGGAGAAACTTTATAATTACACCTCTTAATGGCTTCTTCAACACACCTTTAAACTGATGGCTTCCTTTACACACTTCATACAATATTTCTCACTACTTCCTTTTATGCTAAATGAGGGGGGTGGCCTCTTTATTTATAGAACTTCCAGGCTTATCCATCTTATCTCTAAGATAGGATAAGAAATCCACTCTGACGAATCATATTCCATACCTTAACTCTTATCTGTACATGTAAGCTTATCTTTTAAGATAAGATAAACCTTATCATTTCACATGGGTTCCACATTTTTAGAATTTTTACAAATAAAATACACAAAATATTTATGACCTCACTCCTTGTCCTTATTACCAATATAATATTTCTAATTCCTAATCATGTAGACCCTACTTCTCTACTTACCCAAACTTTGACATTTTAACATTACCTGGACCACTTACGACAAATATTTACTTTTTACCACAACATTCCTATTGTACTTTTAACTATTACCATACTATACATTATTGGCAAGTCGTATTAGCAGCGCCGTTATCTTCTATCGGACGCTACTACTAATTATACTTAACAACATCCTATTCCTAATACATACATTAATGAAATAGAAATTACGGAGGAAAATTTTAGTGTTGACATCTTCCCCTTCCTAGCTTCTACTCGTCCTCGAGTAGACTATTCAATGCTTGGAAAATCTTCAACTTGTCGTGGTTGACCCATTTCGTAATGGGGTGCCATCCAATTCCTCCACGTCAGACGTACCATTTTCATGCACGAGATGCTATTTTGTAGGGGCCCATCCATTTTGGAAGAAATTTTCTCTGTCTTCTTCTTTTGTATCTAGAATCATATACAAGAACCAAGTCATTCACACGAAATGGAGACCAACGGATCTTTTGATCAAAGTATTCCTTCTCGCTTCATTTTCTTCTTATAGCTTATATCCTTAGTTATTTCCCTCATTTCCTCTAGCAAATGAAGATGTACCAACCTTTCTTTTCTTGAATCACTTTCATCCATCCTTTTATTTTCCATAACTCGACCGTGGGAATATCGAGTCAATAGGAAGAACTGGATCAATGCCATAAGCCAACCGAAATGGGGAGTATCTTGTTGCTGACTTTGATGTTGCCCTATATGCCCACAATGCTGCATGAATCCTCTTATCCCATTTATGTACCGCAAGGCTGCATCTTTGCTAGAATTTGACACAACACAAAATTTGTTCATTCCACCTGTCCATTTGTGCTTGGCTTGTATGTTGTTTCCTTCCCATGCTTAATAGAAAACTTATTGACTAGGGCTTCTACCACCTCATTAATGAAGTGGCTTCCTTGATCTTACAATTTCTAATGGACAACTAAATCAGTGACAATGCATTCATATATGAACCTTGCCACTTCATCCATGGAAGTCAGTTTTCAATGGCCTAGCTTCAACCCACTTGGTTAAATAATCATGTGGCAACTACAATATACTTATTTTGGCATGAGGTAGTTGGAAGTGGACTTACAATGTCTATTCCCACTTTTCAAAGGGACCAAGTGGAAGAATAAATCATAATGGAGCTGATGAATTCTTACGGTTACTATGTGTTTGACAAATATCACATGTCTTACAATAATTATAACAATCTTTAAAAAGAGTGGGCCAGTGATAACATGCATCCAAGATCCTTCTTGCTGTAAGTTGTCCAAAGAAGTGCCCTCCACATGTACCATTGTGGAATTCTTCTAGCAGCTCCTTCCCTTGATCACGTCCAACTACCCTTCAGTCTTGTCCATCGTGTCCTATTCGAAATAATACTCCATACATAATAAAATATGGACAATGGCTTGAGTAATCTTTCTCTTAGTCTTTGCATTAGCACCATCAGAAACTTGAATTCATTCAGATGATTTCAAATATCTATGTATTCACTAGGGATTGTGTAAAGGGAGAACAATGCTTTGCATCGGGAAATCATCATCATCACAAGATGATCCTAAACCATCATAGGCTCGAGAGAGTGCATCTCGCATTGACATGCTTCTTTCCCGGCCTATCTATAATATCAAAATCAAATTCTTGTAGCAAAATTATCCATCTTGCTATCCTTCTTGATGGGTTAGGCTTATTGACAATATATTTTAGAGCCCGATGATCTCACATTAAACTATAAATTTCTGCCCTAAGCAAGTAATTTCTAAACTTCTTTACAACAAAAATGATAGCGAGCCTCTTTTTCGATTCTGATATAATTTACCTCAAAGACTGCTCATTTGTCTGGCTCCCAAAGTAAATGGATGTTCATTCTCATTTTCATCCTTTTGGCTCAAAGTACTTCCTAGTGCTGCATCTGAGGCATCAGTGTACACAATGAATGGCTTGCTCCAATCTGGATTCTTTAAAATAGGTGAAGACACCAGGGCTTCCTTCAGTTGTCCAAAAGCTTCATGCGCCTTATTTCCTGGTTCATAAGTAACATCCTTCTTCAAGAACTGGGTTAGTGGCTGTGTAATCTTTGAGAAATTCTTGATGAACCTTCTATAGTAACCCACATGGCCTAAAAATGATCTCAACTTACTTCTATTCATAGGAAATGGTAACTCTTTGATTTTTGAAACTTTATCGGATCGGTACTCAATACCATCTCTGGATACAACATGCCCTAACAAAACACCTTTAGAACATCCAAAGACACACTTTGTAGGGTTTAGTGAGGCTTGTGCTTCATCTAACCTTTGAAATGTTGTCTCCATCTGGTGCAGGTGGTCCATCTTGCTCCCATAGATGCAAAAATCATCCAGAAATACTCTGATGAAGTTCCCAATGTAGGGTTCGAACACCCTATTCATCAAACGCTGAACGCGTTCTTTGGATCATTACACAACCCAAAAGGCATAACTCTATAAGCAAACGTTTCCCAAGGAGTGGTGAACGTGGTCTTCACCGATCTTTCTCTCGCTATATGGACTTGGTTGTATCCGCTATATCCATCAAAGAAACTATAACACTCTGCCACCTACTTTGTCCAAGATCTGATCTGAGAATGGAAGAGGGTAATGATCCTTCTTTGTTGCCTTATTGAGCTTCATGTAATCAACACAAATGCGTAGCTTCCCATTCTTTTTTATTGAGATCACAATGGGAGAAACCTATTCTGAATTCTCTACAAAGAAATATGAATCCCGCATCAAACAACTTATCTATATCTTCTTTTACGAGTCTTGGAAAAATTAGGATTCATTCTATATGGCATTTGCTTTATAGGCTTAGCACCATCTACCACTTAATAGAATGTTCTACCCAACTTACTTGACGAGGTTCCTTGTAATCAAAAGTAAATATGTGTATGTACCTTCAAAGAGCCGGAGGTAGGATTCCTTCTCACTCTCCATCACAAAGATCACCAATCTTTATTTGTTGGAGACAATCATCAACTTCTTCTTCTGAGATAATTTTATGGGGTCATGAGTCGGTGTGGACTGGAAGGATATCCATGGCTGAAACATCAACCTCACTTTCTTCATCTTCGGTGTCCACTTCACTCGGTACTAGAGTAATCGAGAGGATGTCCAATCATCGGTTTCATCACTTGAATCCACAGTGTTCTACGCTTTATGATGTCGAGGATCACGTTTATCTTCACCCTCTCTCTACCACGTCCAAGTGTCATGAAGCCTTCATTCCAATAGTTTCTTGCATGAACTCTCCTTAGCCATGGTCTTCCCAACAACATTGGGTACACAACAGTACCATTTTTCATCACCTGAAATTCTACCACACATACAACACCCATAACAAATATTGCCACATTTGAAACTACACCTTCTGGTTTAGTTTTTCCTTATTTAATGACCTTAACATAAGTGTTGAATGGCGATCAATTTTTAAACCCAACATATTCATTACAGACTCGGTCATTACATTAACTGCAGCACCTCCATCAACTAAGACATCATGAATTGAAATACCATTACATAATACCTCAGCTTGTGGAGCATAGGGATCTCGCCTCTACCTCCAAAACAGGGACCTCAACCTCCTTCCTTCTTCGAGCATTGAGTCCACTTCGCAGCTCCCGCCTCTTCTCAGAAGACATAGCCAAGAGTTGACCATATGTAATATTTGTAGGCCTTTTGGATAGATCTTCCAAGATGGAGTATGGTCCTTGCCCCGTGAATTCGAAAATCCTGCACACCCAACTTTCTTCTCCTATGTTTCTTACTAGTTTCTCCTTTCATCTTCTTAGGATCATTTCCATCTTGATTATCTTTTTCTTTCTTTCTTTTTGTTACAAACACATCTACTTCATTATTTATGCTCTTATCTACTACATCAAAAGAATTCACAGGTGCTTTTCCTTTATCATTATCTCCTTTACCAGATGTAGAAGCTCTATCTGGACAATTATACTTATAATGACCCTTTTTATAACAACCATAACATACAACTTCAGAAATATTTCTTTTTGGACCTCTATCTCCTCCCTGAGAACTAAATTCTTTTCCTTGAAGAAGATTAATAGTTAATTGACCCATCTTCTTGAGCAGATCTTCATACTCAGTAGATGTACTAGGAGAAATATTTGTGCTCATTGAGAGTGGTTGTGGATTTTGGACCAAAGGTGCTGGTGTAGGCTCTACTTTAGCAACAATTTCTTTGGGCTCCTCTTCCATGCTTTCTTCTTACCTTCTTGCAATCTCCTTTGCTTGTTCAATGGTAGCTAGGCGGTCATACTTCACTCGTTGTTTGATCTCTGGCTTCATCCCAAGAATGAAGTGCTTACATAGGAGATTATCCACACCATTCATCAACCCATCCGCTAATCCTTCCTTCCGGATCTGGGCATCGAGCTTCCTCCTTAGCTCTAGAACATGAGCATGATAATCCCTTATCTTCTCCTTTTCTCCTTGGGATAGCTTTGTGATATTGATCATGAGATCTGCATATCTCTATTGTTCACCAAATTCCTCAAGAAAACTTTCGCTTAATAAATCCCATGAGTTTTCACATTATCACCTAGTGTTTCAAAACACCTAAGGGTTGAACCATCCAAAAAGGTAGGAAAAATTCAGTCCATTGTTCCCTTCTTATAATGTCATTACAAATACAAGATCGTTTAAACTCTTGAATGAAAAGGAAGCATCTTCATTAGATCGGGCTAAAAGAAATAGGAATCTTCCCCATTTTCAAAAGTAACCACAAAGAAATACCAACCCACAAGTACAATCAACAAGACTTATGTGCATAAATAATTGAAATCACTATAATAGAAAATAGAAATGACCACAAGAAACTATGGTAAAACTTGACTTATCTGCGGTAAAAACTAACTTTATCGTGGTAAACACTATTCACAAAAAAGTGAAGTTATTCATGCAGAAATACTATTCACGGTAAAAAGTGACTTTACTGCGATAAATACTATTCACGGTAAAAAGTGACTTTACTGCGGTAAATACTATTCACGGCAAAAATGACTTTACCATGGTAACTACTATGCACAGTAAAAATAAGGTTACCCTCTAATTGATTTTTGACTAAGTGGGAATATCTCTCCAGAAAATCCACCAACGAGGAATGGTCCTGGCAACGGAACCAAAATGTCATCACCAATCCGGCACTATGATAATTCTTCACCAGGAACTCCTCATGCTATGATTATTTACTAATGCACAACCTTTAGTTTGGTGGATGTAATCTGGAAACAAAACAACAAACATAACACAAGAATACCATCGACTATGATAAGAAGGAATGATGACAAATCTGAAATATCAAAGTAAATTATAATATTAACATGAAATTGTTACAATCTCACCCATGAGGTACTTCAAGTGTTATTGACTTCACTTGCCTTCCACCAAGACTATGGGAGAAACTTTATAATTACACCTCTTAATGGCTTCTTCAACACACCTTTAAACTGATGGCTTCCTTTACACACTTCATACAATATTTCTCACTACTTCCTTTTATGCTAAATGAGGGGGGTGGCCTCTTTATTTATAGAACTTCTAGGCTTATCCATCTTATCTCTAAGATAAGATAAGAAATCCACTCTGACGAATCATATTCCATACCTTAACTCTTATCTGTACATGTAAGCTTATCTTTTAAGATAAGATAAACCTTATCATTTCACATGGGTTCCACATTTTTAGAATTTTTACAAATAAAATACACAAAATATTTATGACCTCACTCCTTGTCCTTATTACCAATATAATATTTCTAATTCCTAATCATGTAGACCCTACTTCTCTACTTACCCAAACTTTGACATTTTAACATTATCGGACCACTTACGACAAATATTTACTTTTTACCACAACATTCCTATTGTACTTTTGACTATTACCGTACTATACATTATTGGCGTAAATCGTCTTGCAGTGCCGTTATCTTATATCGGATCTACTACTAATTATACTTAACAACATCCTATTCCTAATACATACATTAATGAAATAGAAATTACAGAGGAAAATTTTAGTGTCGACCCAGCACCCAAATGTTTGAGAGATATGATACCTACAGGAACAGGGTAGGGGAACGCTCACATCAAGCCACTGAAAAGTAAGTGCGGAAAGGGGAGTGACAGGGTTCGCTAGAAAACAAAGGAATATCTTTTCTATTTCTTCCAAGTGTCATTACATGGTTCCCCTTTTGCACTTAGCCCAATCGTGCAAAATGGAATCTTTTCGCTTAACAAATGCTTCTTCTATAGATTTTGAATTATGTGTTGACATACTAGTGTTGCATGTTATTCATCATACTAGCTATTATACATATCACACACTTCTTACTATTAGGTTACATACACATATTGCCTTGATTTTACACATAGCGTCTCTACACTGCATCTAGTGACATATTCCTTCCATCATACACTGCGTGTCTTCACATCATGCATTTTCTCCATATTATACTAGTCTCCATTATATACGAGTCTAGCATCATTTCATTATACATATTACATCACTACTCTACCTATACGTGTTACATCGCATACTACACATTACACTTTACACATTCTACACATATCACATCACATGTTATACATTACATTTTACATACCTTACATTGCATTTTACACATCATACTCATCACATGGTCGTTTTCATCATTACATCTCCTATGTACTGCACTCACCACCCTATGATGCACTTCATGTTCCTCGGTCCATACTTGATCACCGAGGATTACAAATCAAATGGAATTTACACTCATCACACATTTACTATTCGACATTTCATCATGTGACATTTCCAGCCTAGTGACATACGCTTTAGGATAAATCGTAATCTATTCTATTATTTTGTAGTTGTATAAACCTTAGGTTACATCACCACTCCCTCTTTTCATCTTGTAGTGATACACATTTAGGGCTAAATAATCACTCATTCATTAAATATTTTGTGTATGGATCTTATAGTGATATACGTATAGGCTAAATCATTACTCATCCATTCATCCCATTGTGATATGTGCATAGGCTAAATCATCACTTATAAGTTCCATCTGATTGTGATATATGCTTCAGATATAGGGTTCATGCACACATTGTCGCTGGGTTGCATCTCACCACTTCACCTACACATTCATCACAACGTGTTAGACACAACACACATTTTGACCATTTCCCGATGACGCACTCTTGTTTATAGTTCATTCTTGACTGCTGAGGGGAAATCAAAATGAACCTTATTGCATACACTTCCATTCACTTAGGGGCACTCGGTTCCTATCATTCAATATTGCATTCCATTTCATCCATCCACAACATATTGCATTATCTTAAGGGCATTTACTCTTGTTTACTAGTGTTTTAGATGATCACTTTACTACACATGTTAGATTGATTTCTTATATGTCATTATCTATACCATACATACATATGCGTTCATGTCTTTTTTAGTTATGATCGTAGATATAGATCTTTACATGCAGCATGGATGCTCACCTTCTACCCTTCCTACACTAATCATCGGGGCATCCACATTCGATTTTCAAGGTGCTATTGTTTAATTTTGTACTTAGCACTTTACATCATTTGGTTATTCACGTTTTGACATATTGGTTATTTCTCTAACATTCTAATGGGTGTTCCATGTAATGTAACACTTGTTTTCATGACTACTTCTTTTACTTGTTTGTACTTTTCTCACATTATTATATGGGTCTTGGCCTATATTTGGTGTGCACACTTTTTTGTTGTTTTTGGCCATGATGGCCTTACGTGTGGGCGACATCGTGAGTGATGTCCCATGTTTATAACCCGCTTTGTGCGGCTTCCTTGTCTTGTTGCGTTTTCACACTATTTTGCGTAGTAGCTCTTACATTGTTTGCATGTAGATTACACATTGTCTTTTTACATGCATGCTTGATCGTACTAACACTTGTCTTTTTCTATCCATCCTTGTTTGTGTGCACACCTTGGTTTTTACCAAGCGCATTCCTTCCCCTATAGGGTAGATTTATATAGTACATGCAATTGGTCTTCTTTTGGGGTTGCATTCTCGTATCGGGACATCGCATGTGCCCCCAAAGAGGGGGCATCATTTGGGGTTTTACATACTAACATAGTGCGTTTACATTGGTTCAATTTAGTGCAATTTTTTTGCCCTTGGCATTGTGGGTTTACATACAGCGAGATAGTTCAAACTAGTCTATGAACTCCATACACAATGGTTTTTACAGGACATGGTGTCCTTAGCATTTAGGGGAGCAATTAATGGTTGGAGGATATAGCAGAATCCCTCCCAAAATTTCTTCGCGGCACGGTGATCACCCAAAAAACCAAGAAAATATAGAGATCTCTTGACAATTTAGGGAAGCAGTTAAAGGTTGGAGGACATAGAGCATTTCCTCCCTATACTTCTTCAGCCTATGGCATCGATCACCCAAAAAAACCCAACAATACAAGATATCCTTCTACACCCTTTCTCTCGACATGGATCAAGTGCACATGTTCTATTTACACTTTTCATTTTACGTACTTTACATTTACATGCATTCACATGTGTCTTTTACATAGTGTTTTTACACTTACATACATATATATTTGACTACTTGATCATTTTCTCCTTGTAGGTCTAGCCATATGAGAAACAAGTAATAAAATGGGGGCAACAAGCAACAAAACTACAATAATGATGGAAACAACAACACTTTGTGGTGGTACACCTTGCATACTAACCATGCAGGTACACACACCAACAACTACACACACGTTTCTACCCTAGGTTCACTCTCATCACTTTTTCACATTTTTCATCTTCGCTCCTCCATCTTTTTGTCATTCCATGCTTTGTCTAGTCCTTTGACGTTTCTACTACACTCTTCATGGACATCAGGTACGCATCTCTATCTACTTTATGTTACCAAGCTTTCGCTCACCAACATAAAGTGGGGGAAAATGTAGTCACAAAATCATGTACTTTAGACATTATTTATCCCGATCTCATACTATTATTTAGAAGGTTCTTGAGTGAAGAAAGTACTAATTAACCCCCATCTTTTGGCCATCTTGTTTTATTTTATTTCGTCATTCTCGATATTTTACACCCACGTTCCCAGTCAACCTTTGTCCTCCCACATTATTTTAGCCTCAACTGGGGCACCTAGATTAGTATTGGGGTGCCCAAGGGCACCTTGTCCCACCATGGGCACCCCAGTCCTTTTGCACTTTCTTGCCATCTTTTGGGATCTTTCTAGCTATTTGAGATCTTTATCTTTCTTGTGGTCGGCCTTTACGAGGTTAATTACGAAATTAGACTAATGGAACCCTATAAATATAAAGTTATGAGACCGAATGAGGAACCTAACATCATTTACTACTATCATCCATCTATATTTGCATCCGTCTATTGCATTAGAGATCACTTGCATCCACATAGCTCCATCACAAGGCATAAGGATATGACATCTGCATCACACACTTCATAGGGGGGATTCTATTTTATTCCATACACACATGTTATTACATTTTCTACATTTAGTTATTTATCGCTACTTCACAAAGTACAACTGGCACAAGAGCACCTAAGGAAAATTATGCACACACTCACTATAACTACATTTAGGTCTGAAATGTAGTGCAACGCTCAATTAGTAAGCCCATTGTTGTGGCAGCTAAGGTTAGTCTGAACCATTCATTTGCATCTTTCTTTTTTAGGGTTTTGATACTTCCTTTTGGTCTTTTATAGGTCTTTACATCATCTTGTATTATTAGATACATTCGATGCGGGAAACAAATCTAATGTGAAAAACAACAAGGGTTTTGGGGCACCTCCCACTGTGAGATTCATTTTCATATATATTGCATGACTAAGGCACCCGGTTTACATACCGAGTGCCCGCAAGCACCCCAGTCCCTCTTCAAGCTCTCCAGGTCCAGCCGATACTCCAAATCCATCCTTTTAGAGCATCGACATAGTCATTCCTGCTTTCGGATTTTCTTTGCACCTCTGCGACACATACCCGCGGATATCTCATATTCAGTTGAGTTATTTCCTCTTTTCTCTTGCACATTATGGTTTTAATTTTATTATATTAGTTGTTTTATTCATTTACATGCTTCTTTACCAAATTTGTATGTCCTCCTAGATTAGATTAACAACCATACATTGTTTCCATTTTATTTAATCACCTTGGACCCAAGACTTTAAGGTCTCATAACAAGTTTCCCTTAAAGTTCCTTTCTAAGTCGAGCTACTTGGTCTTCCCCTCCCTCTCTAGGCCTTTATTCCAGAATTTTTCAAGCCCATTGGGTTGCTTATCTTATTTGAACATGACATTTTTTCCTCATGCCAACCCAACAAATGAGTGTGTTAAGGTAGATTTAGCTAAGGACTTTAAATAGACCGAGAGACTTACAAGTGGATTTTGAATGATTTTCTCGAGAAAGTGGTATATTATAACCTTCTCAACACTTGTTTCTTGTATCTAGCCCCTGACCATAGGATCAAGGATTTTCCTATTATGGCTAGGCCTAAGCCAGATAATGAGAAATTCACGAATAATAAGCCTAAGGCTTCATCTAGTGGTGAGAACTAAACTACGATGACTAATAAAAAATTGGTCACATGGGTTAAAACTAGTTTATAATTGTTGCCCAAATAACCACCCACTTCTCATAATATTGATTACATGCATGTGTCTTTTATTCCCTTGCAAGTTGCGCATGCTTACTCTGAACCCTTGTAGACCCAAAGCACATCCAAGCACTTAATTGGGTTAGAAGTTAGGACCTATACTAAACCTTCTTGACATTCATGTAGCCCGCCTAAGGGTGGGAATGAGTCGCCAAGGGGAGACAATGAGGCTAAGCATCGCTCTATTTCCTTATATGGTTTTATTAATTCAAACCAAAAAATTAATTTATCTAACAGTTTCTCTACTTTAGATGATGTTTCTGACTTGTAGGATAGACAAGGGGAGTTTAGCATGGAATAAATTCCTTCATGAATTTTATATCATGAAATTTTAGGGTTATCACAAAGTCCTAAAAACTTTCTTTATACGCTCTGCATGTCAAAAAAATTGAAATTTGGATTTTTTTTGCTTACAAATAGTTAAAATTTTAATATTTCTTCTACAAATGGTGTTAAAGTGTAGTTTGTTTCATTTCAACCACTTATACATGTCCCATCTTGAAGGATGATGTGGTGTTAATATTTACATATCTCCCTAGTTTTCCTCCTTAATTGTTGTATCAAGGAAGATCCTTCACATTGGGCCATATGGGTCTTATTAAATATCAATGGTTATGCTCTTGGTATTGTTAATATGTATGTTTGAAATGATGAGCCTAAAAGGGAAACTTTATGGAGATGGCTTGTTGACAATTTATTGCTTGTTTTTTGATAAGTTGTAGAGATTTCAATATGATTGAGCATTCCAAAGATAAGGTGTCTTGTCAACGCATTGGTGTGTTGAAGAACACGAAAAAGTTGGTTTTATTTTAAAAATACATGGAGCTTATTAGACCCCCTTATTTTTCGGTGGGCATTTACTCTACGATTTCGGTTCACGTGATCTAATTTTTGAGTTAGACATGATAAATGTTTTAAAAGGTTGGATACTTCCCTATGCCACTCTCACATTTTCCCGTCCATAATAGTATTTACCCTAGGAAATTTCTGAAAAACATAAATAGAAAACCATCAAAATTACATTTGTTATCATCATGTTTTCTTCATCAATAGCATGGGTGGCTCCGTAATATTTTTCCATAATTTATCATCATCTTCCAGATCATTTGGGAAGGATCTCCACTTAAAGTGCCACATAATCAGTTTTATTTGAACAAGTCACTCTTACAACATGTAGGGGTTTTCCATCTCATTACCCAAATTTAGAACCTGGAACCTTGGCCACCATATGCTACCAACTAGATCGAGTGGTGGAATAAGGCCATCTAATGCATTACCAAGTTCCTTCACCACTTTAAAAGCATGTGGTGCAGATTTAAAAATGAGCTAACAACACTCTTCATCTTGAATTTTAAAGGGTTTCATATTTCCTCAAAATGATCCCTTCAATCTTCACTGCAATCTGAAGTGGTGGCCAAAGACACAAGCTCAATCTTATCGAAGCCTACTTACTAGAGGTTCTCAAATTTGATCTCGCTTACATTAGATTAAATTTGGGGATCATAAAATTAAGAATTTTTTCAAATATTTTCACACCAAACAAACTAGAGAACACATCAAATTAATGAAAACTTACCATGTATGGCTTACTAGTTTGACAAACATCGTCAATTCCTTTGTAGAGCACTACAAGCTTGTGTTTTAAGCTCAATCTTGTACCTAGGAACATCAGGACACCCTCCAAAAATCTTGAATGTTGCTCCTCGCAAACTATCCCAAGTAGCTAGGATCTAGTGTGATTCTCCCTTATGTTGGATGAATTATATCATACTTTATAGTACATGGAAGATGTGAAGGCCCCGTGAATTGATGGGTTCTATGTGAGATTTACAAAGTGACGTAGCACTTTCTAAGAAATTATTTGCTTCATGTTCCTTAGGAGAAATCATTAACAAGGGAAATATTAAATTTATACCTAAGATGAGTGACCCTGATCTTATCACCAATTAGATGTTGATTACTCTTCTTATTTTCTCATATAAGAGTTTTGTCAAAGCTTTAGTGTTGTGGGTTTGTCACCTTTTTCTAGTGATTATTAGACCTAAGCATACCAACTTCATTAAATGAATATACATTCTGCACAACATTATCTGTCATTTGGGAAGGTATGGAATGGGCTCAGCCTCTTTCCGTAAAGCTATTTTTCTTAAACTAGATTTTGATAAGGTTTATGATCGTATAGAGTGGATGTTTATATTAGCCATGTTGTAGGCACTTGAATTTGGTGATTTTTTCCTTCACTTGATGTAAACCTTATTCTCTTATGCTTCTTATTACCTTATTATTAATGCCCAAAATCTTCCAACTTTGGCATGTATCACTTAAACCAAGGGGGGCTTCCCTCTTACTCCGAACTCTTTATTCTTGTTTTGGAGGCTTTTGACTATCTACTTGCATAGTGGACCTCTCGAGGGGACTCGGTTCAGGAAGCTTTCTTCCCAACTATTCCAATCAGCTCATTAATGGGCATTTTTTTGGATGACTCTTTTCTAACACTCACCGAAAATGAAAGATCCTTCACAGAAGCATTAGATTGCCTTGACATCTTTTGCCTAGTTTTTGGTTTATCTTTGAATGGAACAAAACCATTTTTTATAAGAAAAATACTCTACCCATGTCGTATTGGCTCAATTAAGACTCATAGAAGTGGTTACAACATGACGAGCATTTCAAGTTTTTGGGCATTACCTTCGCTTTTGATTGCACTCCTTGCTTTGGCAATATTTTATAAATCGCTTTGAGAAAAATATCTCTTTACTGGATCTCAAACCATTTTCTCTTGCCATAAATATTTAGGTTTGCACCAAGATTCTTTCTGTCACCCATGTTTATTACTCCTCTTATCGGGTACCTTCCAAGGATTCCTATAACAAGCTAGTGAAGTTGCTTCAGATTTCTTATGGGCCATTGCCAAATAAACTAGGGCTTTCCATCATGTGGCATAGGAAGTGTGTTGTAGTTGGTGGGATGGGCATTATTGATGTTTTTAGACATTCTCTTTCTCTATTTTCTAAATGGATTGTTGAAGTTATTGAAGGACATGAAGCATGGAAAGGTATTTTGCATCAATGTATCTTGGCAAGCACTCCTTTTTGTAAGAAGGTTTGTAGAAATATAACTCTCCACTCCATCTTGATCATCTCACCCTAATTTATATTGAAGGCACCTTTTTCGTGAAGATCCTATAACATGCTTATGAGAATGTTAAGCTATATTAGTATTGGTTCGGAGATGGATTTAGGTTCGGGTTCTCCTTGAATGGCTATAACATCTAGTGGTTTTTATTATGATTGTAAATTACATTCCCTTGGTGGAAATATTGGATAGCTTTTGGACTTTATAGGAAGGGTATTCCCACCATTTAAAACCTTATGCATGCTAGAGATTGGATTACCTATCTAGAGCTCAAGGTCAAATTTAGTTTGAACAATTCAGACTCCCCTTCTATTCTCAAAATGAAAGAGCTACTCATTGATGTGATGCTACACAAATTAGGTCTATAAACACCAGTTTCTTAGTGGAAATATTGGAGATGGAACGTGGACACTTTGCTTTTAAGCATTACTCTCCAAAAATTTTAACCATCTTATGACCCCCTTTTTGTCACCATTTGCAAGCTTAATTCTAGATGGAACCTCAATTCCTCCCCTTGAACATGGTTTTTCCACCTCAATCTTTCTTGACCTTCCCATCTTGAACCCAAAATTACTCATTTCTTGTGTTTCCTTGTATATTATGGCCTCCTGCTCAGTGAAAAGCATAAACACTTTGGTGTTATCAACTCCAAATGTTCTATTTGTTGTAGTTGTGAGACCTTCAAACGCATCTTTTGGTTATGTCCCTATGCTCAAACAACCTAATCCTAGATACACTTTTGTTCAAGCCTTTTCACACCAAGCCTCTTAGCTTAGAGGATGGCTATGTTTGGAAACTCTTCTCGATGGCCTGCTTACATTGCTTTCTTATTGCAATTTTTTAGAGATATCATTCTTTTTCTATTATGGAAAGATAAACATGCAACTATCTATAATAATGATGTTATTTCCAAACACTTTGAATGTAACGATAGAATTAATGTTATTTATATTGTTTACCTTCATATTCGGTTATAGGATGAGAATGTTTTTATGGATTTCCAACATATTCAGGAGCTACTCACACCCTAGGAAGTACCCTTGCATTATGAATCTAGTGCCTTCGGATCCACTTTAGGATGGCTCACCACACCAATTATTCGATGTCGGTGGATCCGTTCACAAAGCCATCATCCCTCCCTGTGCCATGGCCATTTTCATTCCCTACCTCCTCAACAAAAAAGGGTATGGAGTACACCATCTTCGGGGTATCTGCGGTTGGGTTCCCTTGTATACATGGAGGACTGTTGTGAGCTCCCACATCCCGGTGGGAAATTATGATTCGATGGCCACTCAATACCCTCCGGATGACCTGTCATTCAAGGCCTACCAAATGATGAGTCATCTTCCATTGGCACCCTTCGCCTTCAATAATCCTCCTCCTCTATCTAGTGTTGTGGATGTCTATACCTATTTTGTTATTATGTAATGTTTTGTTAGATATCTACTCTACTTTTTGGTGTGTTGTTTTGGGTTGTGACTCTTTTCGACCACCCCTTTTATTATTACCTCTTTTTATAGTAATATAATTGCAATGGTTCCAATAAAAAAAATTAGAAGAAATTATACATAAACATGAACATACTTTTAGAAACAAATATATAAAAACATGAGCATATATCTATAATTATTTTATAATGAATTTATGTAATCATAAAAACATAAAATCCATCCATAACATCAATCAAAAAAATTAAAAGAAACAATTATACAAAAACTTAAACATAGAACTATTTTATTTTAAGTCTAAATATTTATGAAAGCAAGTAAACATACTTTTTCAATTTAGTGCAATCATATATCACCTTCTTCATTTTCCTTCATTATTAATATTTAATTTAATTTAAATAAAATAAAATAATATTATCGATGAGGTCCCATAGTAATATTATTTTATTAAGTAGTAGTACTTACTTCATTAGTAATGTTATTTTATTATATTTTATTTAGATTAAATAATAGTGATCAAAGAAATTAAAGAAGGTGATGCATGGTTTCATTATATTAAAGTTTTTATTGACTTATTTTTTAAATATTGTTATGCAAATAATTGTTTCTTAAGTGGAAATATCTATGACAATTTCTCCACCCTCTTTGTGCTTGTGAAGTTCACATCATGGCACGAACAAGTCCTTTGGGGGAGACTATAGGGCTAAATGTTTCTCTATTTCTCTTGAACCAAAACAACACCTGCTTTTAACTAATAGATTTGTTATTTTGGACTCTAGGATAGGGTTTAAAGATGGATAAGGTGAACTTTGCATAGAATATTTTCATTCATGAATTTTATATGATGAAATGTAAGGGGTCTCATAAGGTCCTCACAACAATTCTCTATGTATTTTAGGTATGGCAGAAATTGGAAATTTAGATTTTGTTTATTTGTAGGAAGTTAAAGTTTGCATATTTTTGCCGAAAAAATTCCTTGATGTGTATTTCATTATATGCCACACACTTTTATAGTGCTCATGTAGATAGTTGTGGTAGTACCATTATTATGTTTACCTAAACTTTGTGTCCTTGGTTTCTACATCAAACAAAAATAAGTCATATCAAGTTCTTTGGGTGATTCTTGACTATCATTGTCACTCCTTTGGAATCCTTAATGTATAGGCCCATAATGATGGCCTAGAAAAATTGATGGTTAGCTAATAAATTTTTGTTGGCAAACTAGCTTTTCTATGATTACTTTAATATGATTGAGTGTCTCGAGGACAAAGAGAGTGCTCTACTAATGTGATGGTGCATGGGAGAATGTGGAACATGGTTTTATTTTTAAAAATTTTAAGACTTGTCTTATCCCCTCTTCGAAATGAGTATTTTCTTCCTAACCTTTTTCTAATTTCTCTACTAGAATTGATAAGGTTCTCAAAATACTACATGATGGTCGTCATGATACATTTTATAGTTGGTTTTACGTATATAGGAGAATAGCCCTCAATTGTGGCTTGTGCCCAAATTGTGAGTCATCGGGGACTAGATCACCCAAAAATAATTTATAAAAAATTATAAAATCAAATGGGCCCACTTTTATTAACTTTTCCTTCAAAGTTAGACTGGTAGATTGTAATACGTTGAGTTCCCGACGGCTCTGAATATTTAACAAACTCAATTATGGCGTAACTTTCATCGAATCGGATGGTTGTAAATTGAGTTTGTATTAGAATTAGTCACACGCATCCATTGACATCTGTTATTTTTTAATTTTAATTTATGGTTTTCTACTTCTGCCATTCTCTGTGTTCTAGATACTATCACTTTAACAATTGTTTGCTTATCCATAAGCATTCCCTCTAATTATATGGAGTATCAAAAAAAAAATCTCATTTTAAATTAAAAGAATTGTTTACTTTCCAAATTATTAAAATTAATATTTATGTTGAAAGGAGGTGCAATGGTGATGTCGACAATAAAATATGAACATGTTTAGAGTTGTAGAAACAAATCCAAGATGTACTAAAGAGGCATACCCGACATGGGTAGTAAGGCATAAAATATATTCATCCTACACTCAATTAACCATTATGTTAGTATGAGGGTCGCCTCCATTGTGTCTTCACCCCTATTGGCATAATGATTATGATATATTTGGGTTTAGATGTAACCACATACCAAGCCAACCAACCAATACAAGATTAATTTTTGGTTCAATGAGGATGTTCAAGTTGTAGAAGTATTTCCAAGATGTAGTGAAGAGGCATATCTGAATTGGATGTTTTTGGATATGTTGAAACCACGAGGAGGGGAAGGAAAGGTCAAGCAAGCAAACATACTCATCCCACAAATTTTTTTATTTATATTGCTTGTGAGAAAATGATTGATTTAATAGGAAAAAGTATCTATCCCCCCACCCCCACCCCCAAAAAAATAGAGGTGGAGTGTTATTTTATGATTCTAAATCGTCTTGTATCTTCGGAGAAATGTGCCCACCTTGCTAAGGATACAACCATGCACATTGTATACACACCATAAATGACAATAATATTGTAGAGGTGTAAATAGTGGTACTTTCAAATCATGTAATCACACTTTTGTACCTATAAATGGCTTTTTCTTATGACCTAAAAGGGGTTAATACGATGATCTCTATTGACCTCAACAATTTTTGTGATAGCAAATTGTTGCATACATGACACTAATTTAAAAGGGCTTCGGATCATGTAGTTCTCTGTCTTAGTAGATGTGTGAGAATGTTCATAAACAATGTGAATGACGAGCCATAGTAAGGCCTTCAACACTTGAAAATAAACGGTTGTTTCAAACTTGGCACATGAGAGTGATCTAGGGCAAAAATGATATTTTTTTCTAACTTGTAACTTGTTGACATGTTCTTTAAGGAATTACTACTTCAATTATTGGTACCCAAAAGTCCTTATTAGAATTTGTTTTGATAATAGACACTTGTATTCCCCTAATAGGTTTAGGGTGCATGTGTTTATGTAGGTGAATTGTGTGAATGATATTTCATAACAATGTATTCTTATCGCACTAACAATTATCAATATTATTAATTTTTAAATTGAAATAGATTACTTTCAAAAATTGAAACGAAAAATGTATACATAACATAAATGAAAATGTTTTTAGAAACAAATATATGAAAACATGAACATATATCTAGAATTATTTTATTATGAATATATATAATTATGAAAATGTAAAATCCATCCATAACATCAATGATTTTTTAAATAAACAATTGTATAAAAACTTGAACATGGATAGAACTATTTTATTATGAGCCTAAATATTTATAGAAGCAAGTAAACATACGTTTTCAATTTAGTGGAATCATACATCACCTTCTTCATTCTCTTTCATCATTAATATTTATATAAATAAAATAGCATTATTAGTAGGATCTGTAGTAATATTATTTTATTTTATTTTATTAAATAGTATCACTAGTTTAATTAGAAGTACAAAAGGTGATGTATAGTTTCATTAAATTAAAGTTTTTCTTGATTTGTTTTCCAATTTTTTCATGAAAATGTTTTTTTCTTAAGTGAAAGACATATGTGGCAAGATTTTTTTGAAGAAATTCGAGTTAAACATGATCACCTATTTATCCTGGGAGGAGACTTCAATGCCATTTTATCTAATAAAGAAAAATCTGGAGGCACAGTAAGGAATGCACAATCTCTATTTGATTTCATTTCTTTTGTTCAAAATAGTTCTTTGGTTGATATTGAACCCAAACAGGGGTGGTTTACTTGGTCAAATAGAAGAATGGGATTTAGCAACATCTCAAAAAGATTAGATCATTTTTTAGCCAACCCTTTTTGGATGCAAACAAATATTCTTCTTGAAAGTTTTGTGATTCCGTGGTCTAGTTCAAATCACTATCATATTCTTCTCTCTTCAAACCAAGATGAATCCCCTCGCAAATCTCCTTTTAAATTTGAGCTAATGTGGCTAAAATATCCTCTTCTACTGGATCTTATAGCATCTTGGTGGTCTTCAATAAGAGTTAGAGGTTCTAAAAAATTTATATTATCTTCGGAGCTAAAACTGTTGAAACGGAAGTTGCTGGAATGGAATGAATTTCACTTCAAGAATATTTTCCAAGAAAAGATAAGGGTAGAGAAAGAATTACAGAAATTGAATAAGCATATTTTTGTGAATGGCATGGGTCATCCTGAATTTCTTAAGGAAAAATAATTATTGGAGGAGTTGGGGGAACTCCTATTTAGAGAAGAAATTTATCGAGAAGAAAAGTCCAGAGAAAATTGTCTTAGAGAGGGAGATAAGAATACTAAATACTATCATGCTTCAGTCAAAGCTAAGAGGAATGTAAACTTCATTTCTAGCATCAAAAACACCATCGGCAAGATGATATCCGATCAAGAAGGAATCAAACAAGAGGTTATTCATTTTTCTCAAATCTTATGGGGGTGATATTCAATCTCATTGGAAGTTACAGAATGATCTTTTGGGAAACATTCCCCATATTATATCGAGGACCAAAAAAAGTCTTAAGACACATTTTTCCATGGAGGAAATTCAGCGGTAGTGTTTTCTATGGAGAAGAACAAAGCCCATGTTCGGCTGATTCCATGCATATTTTTTTCAAGTCTTTTAGTACTTAGGCATATTGTTGGAAAAGAGGTTTGGACTATTGTGGAAGAATCCAAGAAATCTAGAAGGATTCTAAAAATGTTGAATTACACCTTCATCAGTATCTTCCCAAAGAAAGATAGGCCTGAATCCTTTGATGATTTTATACCAGTTTCCTTATGTAATACAACTTATAAAATCATCTCTAAAGGCATATCCTTGCATTTTAAGTCTTTGCTACAGTTCTTAATCTCGTAGGAGTAGACAAGATTCGTGCCTATGAGATCAATTTCTAAGGTGTTATTTTAAATCATGAACTAATGCACCTTATCTTTAATTGTAAAACCTCTTGTATGTTACTCAAATTGGATATCAATAAATCCTATGATAGGGTTAATTGGATATTTTTAATGAAAATATTGTCAAATTTTGGGTTGTCCTCCTATTTTTGTGAATGGATTTCTAGATGTATTTCCGCACCATGTTATTCAAGAATGGTTAATGGTTTTGCTGAATATTTTTTTGAAAGTAATCGAGGGATTAGATAAGGAGATCCATTGTCCTCTTTCATCTTTATTTTGGTAGCGAAGCTTTAGAAAGATCCATAAAGGCTAATATTAGGAAAGGAAATATTCAGGTCTTAAAATAATGGAGGATACTGATCCTACGTCTCACCAACAACTTGTTAATGACACATTTACTTTTAGTTATGTCTCGATTCGTAAGGCTAGGGAATTTAAAGGCATCTTGGACTCTTATGCAGATGCATCTAGGAAAGAAATTAGCAAGCAAAAATATGTGATCTTCTTTTTTAATGTTCCCAGAAGACTCTCCCTTAAAATACAAAGGATTTTTGGCTTTAATTCTGGAATATTTCCTCATAAGTATCTTGGTGTCCCCCTCTTTACCGTGGTGGGTATATATTCTCTATGGAACAATTTATTAAAAGCTTTTGATTTTATGTTAAAATTCTGAAAGGTAAGTGGTTATCTTTAGTTGGAATGACTCTGTTAATTAAAACAGTCTTGAATGCCCTCCCCATTTATATGATTTTGATTTTGATAATTCCTAAATCTATTTTAATGAAGCTAATCAAGATCATGAGATCCTTTCTTTGGAAAGGAACTGAAGAAGCAACAAAGATCCCACTGGTGAAATGGGGGTGATTTCCCTTCAAAAAATTGTGATGGAGCTAGAGTAATCAACTTGGAAAGACAAAATTTAGCTATCGGAAAAAAATTAGTTTGGCATATTCTTTCTAATCCTAATAAGCTTATTTGGGAAAATTTTGGAAAAGAAATATCTTTGAGCTCTTCTTCTTTTCTGCATTGTTAACTACTGAAAATCCCCAAAAGGTTCTCACGTATGGAATTTCATTCTATCTTGTAAAAATGTTCACTCAATCAGTATCTTGGTTGATTGGGAATGGGGAAATGGATAACTTTTGGGAGGATTCCTAGAATGGTTTTGAACTCTTGGAGAGGTGCCTGGTCTCCAGGATTTAATGAGGATTCTTACCCCCTTTGGGGCAAAAAAGTTATAAATTATGGAAACAAAATCTCTTTATCCTCCCCTTTGTGGTCCTGGAAGGATCTAGGGATCTTAATGTATCAAAAGAGTTTAAACCCCTTTTTTAAGGAGGAACAGGAAAAGAGAGAGATTTCCCTTTCTTTAAAAATGGATGAAATTATCTAGACAACTTCAAAATATGGGATTTATTCTTCTCAAAACAAATATAGGAAACTAGTGATTGAGGAAGGCTTTGAAGAAAAGGAGTGGACTAAATGTTAGTCCAAATTTTACCCTCTAAAGACTAGTGCATTTTCATAGTTGTCTTTTAAGGGTAGAATTCTCATCCAAAAGAGGATACAACTTAAAGGTAAGGTTGGTCCCAAAAGGTGTGCTCTATTATGAAGCAGAGGAAGATCTGGATCATCTATTGGTGTATTGTCCTATTGTTGTTAAATGTTGGAATTGGCTATGTGCAAGGTTAAATCTTCCATGGGTTCAACCAATGACCCTTTCTGCTGTCCTCCTTGCCTAGCCAAGGGTAAGAACTAAATATTCCCTTGTTTCAATTTGGGGTTGTAGCCCATATATATTAATTTGGCATATTTGGTGGGAAAGAAACAAGAGAATCTTTAGGGAATAAATTAGCTCAATAGATTCTATATTGAATAGGATGGAAACAACCATCTCTAAAAATGTGTCAAGTCAATAGAAAAGAGGTTTCTCGTTCTCTTCTCGAGATAGGGAGATCTAAACAAATTGGACAAAGATCATTAAACCATCAAGATGGTTCTCATATCAGGATGGGATCTAGGAATTTGACTAGGAAATTAGCAGTTTGGGAACCTCCTCCCCAAGTTTCTGTAAAATCAATTTTGATGGAGATTTCTAAAGGGAATCCAGGTCCATCAGGATCTGTATGTATCATAAGGAATGAAAAGGGGGACTTAGTATTTATTGGTTCCTTCATTATTTAGAGGGGGACGAGCAATCATGCGAAAGGCAACCCGTTGAAAGAGGCTTGAAATTACAATTGATCTAAATATCCACAATCTGAGAATTGAAGGTGATTCTCAAGTTATTGTAAACACAGTGACTATCAACAGGAAATCTTTATCTTGGAAAATCAATTTGGTCCTAAGAAAATTACTTTATTGCCTTTCTTGTTTCTTGGATTGGTCTATTAATCATACTTTTAGGGAAAAAAACAAATGTGCTAACATCAGGTGGTTAGTGAAAAGATTGGAAATCATCATTCGGGGTGGCCGAGCAATGAGAACCTCTTGGTTGACGATGGGGTGATTACATCATAATTTTTTAAAATTACGGAGTGAAGTGTGTTAAAATTCATGCCTGGCCTTTTTAAGTTGTCTTTCACTTTGCTCTTTACACCTTATCATTGTTTAGTAATTGATTGCTTCGATCATGGAGAACCCCCTTCACCCATTTTTACAATTCATAGGGGATGGATTTCTATTTCAGGGTCTCTAAGATAAGATTGAAATCAATATTCAAAGTGGGTTCTCGACAGGATGTGGTTGTTATTAAATAGATTATCAGGGAAGATTACATAAATCTGGTTGGTCGGCCGAGGGTTAATGCTGAAGTAGCGGTGACTTTCATCAGGCATTTATTGATTAGTTGTCCTGAAAAGGCTAGAGTAATTGAGCTTAGACATAATTGGATATGGTCGTCTCATAGGATTGGAATAGAGGAAGATGTCAAATGGGCCTCCATGGCTTCTTGGTCTCTGTTGTCCAAGGATATGGTTTTTCATGAAGGCCTAGTCGACATGGAAACCTTTGTGGAATTGGAGAAATGATTCGATTATGTTATTAGCTTCGTAGAACCAGTGGTTAAATTTTTCAAAGGAAAGGAGTATGAGGATACACTGAGCAAGAAGGAGGATGATACAGTTTGTGGCCTGTCAAAAGAAGAATTTGAGTCTAAGGGCGAAGTGGTTATGATCTCATAGGACTCAGATGAATAAATATTATGGTATCTGTTACTGTTAGTTTCTTAGGATTTATTTTGTATAGTTTTTTAGTAATGGCTAGTTATTGGCTTCTGTTATAGCATATTTTGTTCCTGAATTATATGTGGCACAGATTTTGATAATACTGTAAAGATATATATATCTTTTTATGTAAAAGGAAAAGGGACACTTCGACCCTAGTTTATCTATAAAAAAATTATTTCTTAAGTGGACATCTCTACGACAACTATTCCACCCTCTTCATACTCATGTAGTTCATATTATGGTGAGAACAAGTCACTTCGAGGAGACTATAGGGATATATGTTTCTCAATTTATCTTGAATATTATATTTTACTAAAACAAAGCCAATTTTTAACTAATATTTTTTTTTGGAGTCTTGGACGGGGTTTGAAAATGGATAAGGTGAACTTCGCCTAGAATACTTTCCTTTATGAATTTTATATCATGAAATGTAAGATCTCTCACATAGTCCTCACAAAAAGTCATTATGCATTTTATGTATGTCAATAAATTGGAAAATTAAATTTTTTTTTCTTTATGGGAAGTTAGAGTTGTATATTTTTTTGCTAAAAACTTCCTTGAAGTGTATTTCATTATATGCCACACACTTTCATAATTCTCAAGCGAGATGGTTGTGGACATTACCAATATTTTATTTACCTAAAATTTGTGTCCTTGGTTAGTACATCAAACAAAGATCTATCATATCAAGTTATTTGGGTCATTCTTGACTTTCATGGTCACTCCTTTAGCGTTCTTAATGTCTAGGCCCCTAATGATGGTTGAGAAAGATTGACGTTATTGTGAAGGTTAGCTAATAATTTTTGTTGGCTTACTTGGCTTATCTATGGTGACTTTAATATGATTGAGTCTCTCAAGGAAAAATAAAGTGCTCTATTGATGTGGTGGTGCATGGGAGAATGTGAAACATGGTTTTATTTTAAAAACTATTGAGGGTTATCAAATCCACTTTTTCAGAGTGAGTATTTGATACCTATCCTTTGTCTAATTTTTGGACCGTAGATGATAGGGTTCTCAAAATAATTGATCATGTTATGCTTTATGAGAAAATCATATTTGATTTCCGTATGCTTGTCAGGAAAGGTATCACTATTCCTCAAGATAGTGTGCTCTTTGGTCATAGTCCCATCACATTTCAGTTGGTATCTAGGGAAGTGCCCAGCTTAAAGTGCCACATATACACAATGTTTCCTCAACACATCCCTTATAGACCTTAAGAGTACCGGTGTGGAACTTATCATTGTGTCCTTCCTACACTATTAATTGGATTAAGTGGTGGAATGACAAGATTATCCACACCACCTTCTTCCTATGCCAATTCATAAAAGAATTGATGTGATTTTTCAAGTGGGATGATTGTATGCTATAACATGAATTGAAAATATATTCTTTCTTAAACTTGAATGCATCTCATTGGTGTTGACCAAATTTCCTCGATTCTGTCATTAGTGAACTAGTGCTTAAATAAAATAGGTAACTCAAAACATGTGAGGGTTTAAGGTACCTCGAGGTGACAATGATATGGACAGGTGCAAAGATAGCTCCTCCTTGCTGTAAGCTTGATAATCTGCACAACAAAGAAGACTAAGAAGAAAAATGGATTAGTAGATATATGGAGGGTTGCCCGACTAAGTCAGCTCCAAGAAGCATGAACTTCCTTTGATGGATGTCAACCCTCTTGTAGATAAAATAAGATAAAATCAATGATGATGGATGTGGACAATATGTAGAATCTGATATAAAATGGAAACTGAAAATGTTGATATATAAGGAAAATACAAATTTGATCAAAATAGATGTAAAGCGAACCAAACCTACACGAATCAACGACAATTTGGGTTGGATGAGAGGAACCTGCAAAACAAACCTGTAAACTCTTCTGTTGTGGATGAAAGGATGCCAAGAAATGGGAATCACAAGGACATTTGGAGGATATTATGATGATGTTAATGGAATCACAGGGCATTAGGATGATATTATGATGATAAGTGGAATCACAAGAATGCCAGAGTTTTGCTATGATTTCTAGCTTGTTTGAAAGAGGGGGAAGGCTCTTATTTATAGCCTGAGGATGGGATTAATTTAGGTAATCATGATTTTGAAAAGTTACCCTGATTAGGTGAGTGGGGAATATTTTTAGTATTAATTCAAAGGTGGATTGCATATGGATTATTTTTTAATATTAAATTCATGAGTGGATTGGATGTGGATTATTTTTTAATATTAAATTCATGAGTGGATTGGATGTGGATTATTTTTAAATATTAAATTCTTGAGTGGATTGACATGGATTACTTTTGAATATTAAATTCTTTAGTGGAATGACATGGATTAATTTTGAATATTAAATTCTTTAGTGGAATGACATGGATTAATTTGGAATATTAAACTCATTATTGAGTTTAAAAGGGATTAATTCATCAATTAACATTGATTAATAAGGTATGTATTTTTGGTGGGAAATGGAATTAAATTTTAAAGGGAAAAGGAATTTGAATGGGTAAGCCTAATGGAGGGGAGAAGACGTGAGGTGAAGTGGAGGAACGACACCAAAAATTGGTGTCTACATTTTCCCTTTTTTGATGAGTGGTTTGCATTGGGCAAGCCGCAAGACAAAAATGATGAAGTAATGAAAAGATGATTGATTGGGTGCTCCCCCTCAAACTTGGGATTGATGACATAAAGGAATTCAATCACGAGTTTGAAATAGATAAATGAACATAAGATGAAGGGATAAGATATCCCAGATGAGGATAAACAAAAAGGAAAATATGGTAGTGATTATGATATCACATCGGTAGGGAACAAAGGATGGTCTCAATGGAGACGGAGGCAATGTCCTACGGACCTGTGAGTGGTCAAAAATCACTACAATATGGATGTGCAAGCCATGGGACTAATGAGTCAAAGGAAGACATCAAAAATATGTGCAAAAAATATGAATGGATGTCTAGACAAGGGTCTGACAAGTTGTGGAAAAAGGATGTGATATCCTCCATACATGAGGAATCGAGAAAATATGTGTTCAAGTACTATGAAAGTAGTGTCCTTTCAAAGAAAGTAGATGGAATGGGTGATTATGCCCCAAACAAAGGGATTTATGGTTGTGAAGAGATATTTCCTAAGGAAGGTATTCCTTTGATAAGAAATTATTAGAGGAAGAAAAGAGAAAGCACTATTTTTACTCATGTGAATGGGGAAGAATTCAATCTAATTTTGCTAAGCAAAATATAGAGAAGATATTTGTGAGGGAGAATAGAAGGTGATAGGTGATGACTGTTATGGTATCCTCCAAGACAAAAATTCCATGGGAAGATTTGATGAGGGATATATGTGATGATGCCCCCTCAGAGGGATGATGAGAATGGAAGAAATGACAGAGCTCCCAAAAAATGGAGAGGTAAACTTTACACATATGAGGAAGAGAATAGGGTGTAATGGAATGGATTGGTTGTGGTGCACAAATGGAGAAATATTTGAATTGGCCTTGAATGTTAAGTGTGAAGATGTGTTTAAGAATGTAATGATTGATAGTGGAAAGAGAGGAAAAAAAGGGAATGGATAGGAGGAGTGGTTGATTATGGGTAAGTGAGGAATGAGGAGAGAAAATTCAGAGGTGAAGAGGACAAGGGTATGGAATAGAGTGGACATGGTGGAGGAGGAGAAAATAAATGAAAGAGGTGGAAGATAATAGTAGAGAAGGATGATAAGGGAAGAATGGAATGAGGAAGGACGAACAAGAAGGAGAAGATGATACGAGAAAAGGTGACAGAGTAGAGGGTGAAATCATGAAAAAGGGAGAGAGAGGTGCAAAATGAAGGTAGTGGAATAGAAAAGATACAGTGAGGGAGGTGATGAAGATGAAGGGAGAGAAATGATGGAAAATGGAGGAGATGAGGGAGAGAAATGATGGAAACATGGAGGAGATGAGGAAGATGAAGAATTTAAAGAAGAGGAAAGAGATGATAGAATGGAGAAAAGAAAGAAAGTATAGAAGTAGGAGGTGAAGAAGACAAGGGTAGGGAATAGAGCGGATGGAGACATGGGATGAAAAAAAGAGGTGGAAGAGAATAGTAGAGAAGGATGATAGGAGAAGGGAATGAAGAAGAACAAATAAGAAGGAGAAGACGAGATGAGAAAAGACAACATAGTAGAGGGTGAAATTAGGAAAAAGGGAGAGAGAAGTGCAAAATGAAGGTAGTGGCATAGAAAATATATAGTGAAGGAGGTGAAGAAGATGAAGTGAGAGAAATGATGGGAAAATGGAGGAGATGAAGCAAGAGAAATGATGGGAAAATGGAGGAGATTACGAAGATGAAGAATTTAAAGAAGATGAAAGAGATGATAGAATAGAGAAAAGAAAGAAAGTAGAGAAGAGAGCAGGAAGATGTAGAGAAGATTAGAGAAAGGAAGATAAATGGAAAAGGATAGGGGTGGTAGAGAAAATAAGGGGTCAATTTTGAAGGAAAAAATAATGGGGAAAGAAGAGATGACATAGTGGAGACCAAGGTAAGGAATATGGTATAGACCACATGGAAATGCATGTGGATGATAAAGGGGTAAAAAAGGTGGGATAGTGAGGAAGAGACAGGGTAACAATGGGAAAGTAAGAAGGGGATGCGAGGAAAAAAAAGGGAAGAATATGTAAAGAAAGAGAGAGACGAGAATGAATATTTGGAAGGAGAAGAGGATAACAGAGAAAATGATGTAGAAGGAAGGGAATGAAGAATGGAGATATGATGTGGAGAGTGGGTAGCATTAGAAAAGTAGTGAGGAGAAAGAGAGTAGGAATGACACGGAGTGGAAAAGTCAGTAGAAATGCATGATAAGAGGATAAGATGGATAAGATGGTTATATGATGGTTATATGATGAGAGGATAAGAGGATAAGATGGTTATATGATGAAGACAGTAAAGATATTTAAAAAGGTGAAGGGAAGATGGAGAGGTGGTGAAGAAGTGAAAATAAATGGAAGAGGTGGAGACAACGAAGGGGAGGAAAGAGAGAATGGATGATTATTGTTAGTGAAGGATGAGGGGAAAAGTGAAGACATAGAAAGAGGGAATGGGGAATAGAGAGGAAATTCCAAAGAAGGTACGTTAGGGAATACTAACAATGATTATTATTGGTGAGATATGGGGGAGGAATGGAGAAACAACGAAGAAGGACAAAGAGAGTGAGAAAGGTAGAGAAGAGTGATGTGGAGTTATTTTTAGGGTTCGACCAATAATAATAAGTAGCGTGGTAATCGAAGATGATCATAATTTTAGGGGGAGACCAACAAAAATGAGAGTTGATATGTGGGAGAATTTGAGAAGATGGAGTGAAAAGAGTAAAGAGAGGAGGAATGATGATTTGTGAAAAGATGAAGGCGAGGAGAGGATGCGAAGGATGAGGATGAACGAGGTGAAGGTGAAGAAACAAGACATGAAAAGAATGGTAGGGAGTGGTATCAATGATGATGGATCAAGAGGGGTAAAATGAGGGAAAGGAGTATGATTGCAAGGTGGAGATGGTGGACGTACTTTATGATTTGATAGGTTGAGAAAGGGTAATCGTAGAAGGAAAAAAGTTGGTTGGTAAGGGAGACTAGGAGGAAGAAACGGTCAATGGAGGGAATGGTGATTGAACAAAAGGTATAATCTAGAATGACATGTTTACTTTGAGTAATATTATCATGTTGCGTGAATAGTTAAGTAAAATTGCATGACCGGAGATGAAAAGACAAAGAGTGGTGGAAGGGGACAAGAATGGTGAGAAGGGTGATGTGGGGATAAGTGACGGGAAGATAAAGGTGATGTGGGAGGATGGATGGAGAAAGGACATGTTGACCATGGTGGGGGATGAGGAGTTGCAGGATAACGAACTCTCCTTGAGAAAGATCCTCAAGTAGGATTCATAAACTGCAATGGAGATCAAGTAGAATTCCCAAACCGAAAGGTGTATTATAGATAATGTTCATAGATGTTAACGAAATTCATGGAATTATGGATGATGTTAAGATATGTCATCCTTAAAAGTAAACATATGGATATAGATGGCATGGTTTGAAATTATATATGTAATAATGCGACCTTGATAAAAGGTGACCATAACGAGAGAAATGACACATAATTGTAGTAAGGAGCATACGAGGAAACCATGCTTCAAACAGTATTGGAGGTAAGCAAAAAGGTTACCACTCAAGGCATTGCACTTGTAGCCAATAGAAGGTGTTAACACATAGCCAACAATAGTTAGTTATTTCAAGGACCATGTAGAGAAGGTGGAGAGTGGACTCATAAACCTAAAGTAGGCATGACAAAGGAGTGTAAATGTGACTTGTACGTGGGAAAATATGTTCTCCATAGGTGGGTTTCCCTAGGTCTATGCCCCAACTCTGGGTGAGGGGAAATGTAAACTAATCAATGTGGGAAGTTTTCTATGGATGAGAAATTTGATCGATGCGGGAAGCTTTCTTTGGATGCTTACTTTGGATTTTTATGCTTTTGCTTTATGAGATAGAAGGTTGATCAATGTGGGAAGCCTTCACTACCATGATATATAGGGAGTAGCCATCCTTCGAGGGAGTGGTCTACTTTGTGATTTTTTTAATAATAATAATAATAGTAATGATTTATACACGAGAATATCAAAATCGTTTGAAAATAACAAACTCGAATTATTATAGACCACAAAATGAAAAATAACACCACCCCCAGACAAGACTAAAACCCTGCAAACAAGTGAGAGTCTACAATTGAAATGTTCCCAAAAAATATCTAGATAGACAATAACTATAAATCAAGATAGCTATTATACTTTTGACACCTGCACAAGATAAGAAAAGTGGACTGTGGCCCAAAGATGCTCGATTTACTACAAAGAGCATGCTCTGATTTACAAATTCGAGGGACTATGGCCCAGCCTTCTTATTCTTCACGCGTGGATCTCTGAGCATTGGAATCCAATTTTAACTGGAAAAATAGACTTGTATCCGTGTACTAAAGGTATTTTTATTGTAACTTTCTCTTTAATAGCTGATAGAAACATCATTGCTTCCAAACTTTGGACCTGCCAATCTAAATATTTGATCATTAAACCCTGGTTTCCATCCTTCAACCCACTCACAGAATCTTTCTCATGGAAACCTGTTTGATCAGGCTGCCCCATTTACCTCTCCAGTTCTGGAGTCATGACTGTCTGACATCCATTGGAAATGCCTTGGGAACTACACTCTATATAGATTCTCAAACCACTAATTACACCCATACTACTTATGCTCGAATCCTGGTAGAACTTGACACTGATAAAAATCTTCCTGCAACCATAGATCTTAGAGTGCAAAACAGAACTTGGTCACAACCTCTTGATTATGAAGGTCTTCCTTTTCGTTGTAGAAGGTGTTTTTGCTTAGGGCACACCTCTACTGAGTGTGGGATGGAAAAATGTCAACATGAGAAGCGTAACTGGTGGAAAGACACACTTCAGAAACACCTGATTTTTTATGCAAAAAGGGTCTAGATTCAAATGCAGATACAAATATTGAATCCATTTCAGCCCCGGAAACCGAATCTCAAATTGTGAGCAGCATGAAAAATGCACAAGCTATTGAGGGTAGCATGGAAAATGATAAATATCTCTCTCAGGATAACAACGTGGCTGTCCCAAATGGGACAAATGCGACTAAGGAAAATACTCCTCCTTTGTCTTCTTCTCCAACCGCGAAGGCTCCATCAGGATGGGTTACGGTCAGCAAAAAGAAAAAATTTACCACTCTGAAGGGTAACACTTCGCCTTGATGTTTCTTATCTATGCTATTGGCTGGCTGGGTTACATTGGTCTCATTTTTCTTGGCCGGATAGCAGGATGCTTCCAATGGTGTTGATATGCCATTGTTGTTTGAATGTTGTACATCAGTTGTTTTTTTATTGCTTTGTCGGTTGTTGGTTTACTTTGCAGATAGTTTTCTGCAGTCGGGCTTTATTGTTCTATCTGGATTTTGATCCATCTCTTGTGCTTTAACTTTCAATTCTGGCTTCTGAGCCTTGGTGTACAAGGGTATAGTCCCTTTCAAAAAACTATTTACCAATAATAAAAAAACACATAATAATAATATTTCCCACAATGTAAATGTTAACTAAAGAATACCATACAATACAGAGAATGAAGTTATAACAACAAACACCAATAGAAAAATAATGGACAATGTAATGAGTTGTGAAACCAACAATAATAAATCGTGGATGGGTCCCACCGAGCATGCCAGAATGTTGACCAAATTTCCTCGGTTCTTGTCCAGATTAGTGAACTAGTACTTAAAGAAAATAGGTAACTCAAAACATGTGAGGGTTTAAGGTACCTCGAGGTGATGATGATGATGTGGATGGGCGTAAAGATAGCTCCTCCTTGCTGCAAGCTCAATAATTTGCACAACAAAGAAGACTAAGAAGAAAAATGGATTAGTAGATATATGGAGGGCTTCCCGACTAAGTCGGCTCCAAGAAGCGTGAACTTCCTTGGATGGATGTCAACCCTCTTGTAGATAAAATAAGATAAAATCAATGATGATGGATGTGGCCTATACATAGAATCTAATATAAAATGGAAACGAAAATGTTGATATATAAGGAAAATACAGATCTGATCAAAATAGATGTAAAGTGAACCAAACCTACATGAATCAACGACAATTCGGGCTGATGAGAGGAACCTACAAAACAAACCTACAAACTCTTCTATTGTGGATGAAAGGATGCCAAGAAATGAGAATCACAAGGACATTTGGGTGATATTATGATGATATTAGTGGAATCGCAAGGGCATTAGGATGTTATTATAATGATAAGTGGAATCACAAGAGCATTAGGATGGTATTATGATGATAAGCGGAAGCACAAGAATGTCAGAGTTTTGCTATGATTTCTAACTTGTTCGAAAGAGGGGGGAAGGCTCTTATTTATAGCCTGAGGATGGGATCAATTTAGGTAATCATGATTTAGAAAAGTTACCCTAATTAGGTGAGTGGGGATTATTTTTGAATATTAAATTCAAAGGTGGATTGCATATGGATTATTTTTTAATATTAAATTCATGAGTGGAGGGTCAAAGCATATAATTGTCCCATTTGGATTATTTTTAATATTAAATGACGAAACATGACCAAACATGCATTTTTAAGAGATAAATACCAAGGTGTAAGGCATCCAGATTATTTTTTTTAATTTTATTTTTTAAATTTATCTTACTAGTTAGATTTTAAAATATTTATGGCCACAAAGTGGGACACACTTGGATTACTTTTGATATTTAATTTTTAATATTAAATTCATGAGTGGATGGTGGATTATTTTTAATATTAAAATCTTAGTGGATCGAATGGATTACTTTTGAATATTTAATTTTTTAGTAGAATGACATGGATTACTTTTGATATATTAATTCATTAGTGGAATGACATGTTTTAAAAGGGATTAATTCATCGATTAACATTGATTAATTAGGTATGTATTTTTGGGGGGAAATGGAATTAAATTTTGGAGGAAAAGGAATTTGAATGGGTAAGCCTAATGAAGGAGAGTAGATGTGGGGTGAAGTGGAAGAACGACACCAAAATTGGTGTCTACAATTGGATCCTCAATTATGTTTATGTTCTTCATGTGTTTTTACTTGATCTACCAAATTTTCTATCCATATTTCATGCTTCCATCTCCATTATGTTACATCTATAGTCACATGCTCATTCTCCATGTGCACATTTAGTATTAGGTATACGTATTCATGCACTCACCACATATCCATTCATTGGGCCTTGAATCTTCACCCGAAAAAACATGTGCATTTTTCATTTCATCCATGTTCTCTATCGTTATTTGTCACTAGTTGTGCAAAATAAGGTCTTACGTTTTCCCCATATTTTGGCCTTTAATAAAGAAAATTATATAGATGCCATCACTATAAGGCAAGCTTACTTTTATTTTGTTAAAAGTAGGTTATATAGTAATGTATATACTATTTATTCATTTTTTCATCATTCAATCACATTTTAACATGTATCTTTTCTTTAAAGTAGAATATCATTTTATTAAAAAAATTAGAATACTAATTTTCTTAAATTCTATCGACGAGACCACATAGTTGTTTTGGTGAACTATAGTATTTTGAAAATTTGAAAATCTTACGTTTATAATTAATGTCATTCTATTTGATTGATTGTACCACCTATTTTCTTATTTACATTAATGAGGTCGAGATAGGGGTATGCATGGTTCGTTCATGCAACTATCCATGTGACACGGGTTGTTGGGTGCCTTCAATATCCAAATCACTTATATCTTACCCTTTTAAGTAGCGAGTCTATTATTTAATGATCTTATGAGTATAACAATGCAATATTTCTACAAACATAGGAACATTGACTCAAGGTATGTAAATCCATAACTCCAACGAAAATGATGACTATGATTTTGTTGACGTTATGTTGTCTCTCAATGAAGAGGATAAGCTTGACTACAATGACAAGATCACTATTTTATGGGCACGACACAACATTTTCTTTATTTTTCTCTTATTTTCTACTTTCATTGTTCTTGGTCAAGAATTCAAATTCATGTTCATGGTTGTTTTAATTTATAACACTACACATGAAATTATATTTTAAGGAATTGACATGATGGCATTGTTGACAAAGTGGGATACGACATTTTTGTTTAACTCGAAGCATATGAGTTTCGCATGACGAGCATGAGGGTGTGGTGGGAAAAAGTAAAAGCGTGAGGGATTCAAACACCTATAGGCTTCTTTATTTGCATGTGCTGGAGAAGGAGATTTTACAAATGCATCCACATTTCCCGCTCCTATCTTGGGCCCTCCTCTCCACTTAGGACACGTTGGGTGTGGAAATAGACAAAAGGAAGGAGGGCGATATGATTATGGGATACCAAATTTCATGAAACACATCCTCCAATTGTTACCTCATCTAATGTCAAGGTTGAAGGATATGCACGAATCATTTATTATGAAAAGGTCATGTAGACATTTCCAACAAATTATATCAAGACAAGTTTTGAGCCAACTCAAAATCTTATTCATTGTACTCCAAAGTGGCCTGAGCTTTGGGGTGGTCCATGGTGTCGATAAAATGGTAGAAGAAAGGGGAATATTTGTAAATGTATGATGAGGAAACACAATGAAATCATAAGCTAGTCTGCTATTAAAATGTTATAAGTCAGGGGTCATATATACTCTAGAACCATTTGGCATTGATTCTTATTTCTATTATGTTTGGTTTACTTTTCATTATAGTCATGTTTTATTTCGAATGTTTAACTCGCTAATATAATTATGTGTACCAATAAAATAATATTACTAGTATAAATATATTAGATATATTTATGTAAAAATGTCAATACATGTTAATTTTAAGGCATCTTAAATTTGTTACTTACTTTTACCCATTGAAAATTTCTACATTAATAATTATGAACCCATCATCTTCTTAAAAAAGCATTCCATAAAAAAATTGAATAGATATAAAGATAAATAGGCATGAGGTACACAAAAGTCTTCCACAATTATTTGGATGCATTTATTTAAATAGTAAAAGCTTTCTTGATATTAGCCAGACTCATTGTTCATTTTATGGGCATGAGACTCATTAGCCGAGGCTTCCACCTTTGAGGATGCCTTTGCTGGAATGTGTCAAATTCCGCAGGCTCTTTCCCAGCGACGTAATTCTAGCAACACTGTTTCACGTTAATGTTTTTGGTGAATAGTCGATAAATATCTATCATTTTAAATGCATGCAATCGCCCTCATCCTCCATAAGATTTGTATTTTCCCGGTCTAGAGTTGACCAGATCCGCTCCCGCAAAATTCCCTAATCCAATAGAGCAAGAAAAATTCTTCCAAACTCCGCACGCAGAAAAAATTCTTCTTCAAACCCTAAAACTAGGGGCTTTTCTCAAATATTTTTCTGAGGTTATCCATGGAGACATCTAAGGTGAAAGTAGAAGAGACATAGAAACAAATTAATCCTAAAGAGGCTGATGAATTACAATGGCAATGAGAAACTAGAAGGTGGTTTTTATGCAAGTTCAATTTCCATGGTGGCCTATTTACCGAGGGCTACGTCCATCATATCTACGGTTCGAACCCCAAGATCCTAATTCTCCAAAAATTTGTGTATCGGGAAGGTGAAGAATAAAAAGCACACCTACGAGGAGAGGAACATACAACGGAAGGATTAGGATCGGGATAGTGATTGGCCCCGATGTCATCGAGGCTCGTCAAATTTGAAAATGTCGAGGCCGAAGAGGTTTTTATCTAACAAAGCTCACCTAGCCAACATTTTGTAAGTCTTCTAAGCCGAGGAAAGAGAAATTCCTAATCTCAGGCGGATCAAACAGCTTTACTTCGTCGCGACTCCGATGCGCTTTACAAATGTGTACAGGGAATCACGAAAATTGGCAGAGAGATGTGGCGATACGAATGATGCGAAGGTGTCACCATTGGTGTTTTACTCAGATCCTCTGGTAAATGATCTCAAGCCAAAGTCTGAAGTTAATTTGTGGAAGTGGTGCTCTGTGGCGCCTCTTGTGGATTTTAATTTGCAGATCTCCCATGGCTTGTAGGTCAGGCGCCTTTGACTAGATAAGCATGGCTCTGCTCTGTTGTAAGAAATTATGTGTGTAGCCGTAAAATTAATGAAAATTAATAAGCTGAGCTTTGTTGAATCAAATATTTTTAGAGGGGTTTCTGCAAAAAATTCTTTTTTTTTTTTCCACATAAAGATTCAGCCTTTTAATTTTAGAGAAAATTTCAGCGTTATATTTACTTATTTTGGGTGTGAGTGCCGAAGACGTTGTGTTAATTGCCCGCATCGTTGTTTATTGCATTTGGTGAAACAGTAACATCATTTGGGATTTATGGCTTTTACTAAAAAAACACAAGAAGAGGTTTCATTTGTATTGGTTGGATAGAATCTGACAAACTGCAGAGAAGCATTAAAGACTCCTAGAGTATGTTTTGTGGATAACCCTCAGGTAGAGGAATGAAAAATTATTATATTATCTGTTGTAAGGAGTAACAAAGTGGTAACTTGGTAAGGGTAGTAGGATCGAAAGGAAATATTGGGTTTATCAAAGTTTCGGCAGCCAAAGGTTATAGGTAGGTGGAGGATGGAACACGCCTTGTGAATCTCAGTTAATATGTGGCCATGCTTGCTCAAGGAGGTGTCATCCCTTCGATCATGATAATATAATTTGCCCCAAACCTTGTCCCAAAAAAATTGAGAATTCATGCAGTCGTCAGTGTATAAAGATATGTCATTTTCCCGAGGAATGTCAACGTGATAATTGTAATCTTCTTTTCATGAGACATGTTAGGCTCCGTTGTGATCAGCCACGCCGAGAAACCTTAAGTTGTGAACATCCTTGTATAGGACTTTATAGGGAGACCTTTCCCAAGATTTACAAGGGGTGTTATCCCATGCATGTGGGTATCATTTCACAAATGACTCTAGAAGAATATGATTCGTTTGATGCTTGGTGATGGAATGAGCATATTTGTTTGTTGGGCCTTCCCCTCACTTCTTATGTATCTTTTATTGCAATTCAAATATATCTTTTAATACATCTTAGAATTATTTTCACAATTTTAATGTCCTAATGAAATAAGACTTCTCCTCGCAAGTGGATTATTTTTACAATTCTAATGTCCTAATAAAATTAGAATAATACACCTTTAACCTATAAAAATATTTACATATTAATAATATTTTAGAATAAATATCAAAATTTGTGATTTACTATGGAAAGGAATGCTAAATTATATCTCATATAATTCTTAAATTATATACACACAAACTAATTATTGACTAATTTTATAGAGATAATGAATAGTTTCATTATAAAAAAAATAAGATCTAAGGCCTATAATTAATATTTTATAGAATTAATACTTTATAGCTAAAATCATTATTTATATTATTATCTTCTCCAATGTTATTTGCAACTCATGTACAATTGCTAGTCTTAAATTTTTAAAGAGGTTTTAATTTTTATACAAACCGGTAGTAAAAGATGAAAGCAAAAGTATCATACCTTTAAGAGGTATTAATAATTATAGAAAAAGTAAACAAAAATTTTAATGGAGTGGAATCATCCTTCAATTCCCTTTATCATTAACATTTAAATTAAATTCATTTAGATATAATTATTTGTATAATATTTTAAAAATATCATATAAATATCAATTTGAGACATCTTAGATTTGTTATATACTTTTTTCATTAAAGAATTTCACATTAATAAATGAATGATTTACCTTCTCTACAAATTATATGATGAGTGGTGATAAATAATCCAATATAAATCTATTATTATATGAAACTCAAAAACTTTCTTTACGAAAAAGGATGACTCCAAAATCTACCATCCACACACACAATTTTTTTATCAATTAATAAATACTTACGAAAGTCAATTACTCATACATTCATATACAAAATGTCTTATAAAAGAATCCACTTGACACGCTGTACACCATTTTTTGTAAGTTTAGTCATACATTATTAATAAAAAAACTGGAAACTGTAGAGAATAACAGGCTGAAAATTTACAAAACCGTATAAATTTTTTAAATGATTTTTATAAATATATGAAAATATAAAAAAATTTATGAAAAAATCATTAAAAAAATTTGAATGTCAATAAATTTTGATTTCACAGGCATAGACAATTTGAAATTCCAGGGCTGCCGGTCTTTATCTGCCGTGACGTGCCGTTTGTCCAAATCAGAAAACGACAAAGGCCCACTTATATTTATTTACTTTTCTGTCAGAGTTAGTGGCGGCGAGCTGACGGCAAACACAGATCTCCGTTAATTAACGGCAGAGGCCGTGCAATCATTATGAGTTTGACCATACGCATTGACTGCATCCACTGTCACGTGGGTGTGATGCCGCCCCGCACGTAATACCCTGACAACTACAAATATTTAACGTACTTTATAAACTTAACGCTGGCGTAACTTTGATTGAATCGGACGGTTGTAAATCGTCTTAGATTTAAAATTAGCCGCACGCTTTTGTTGACATGTAGGTTTTACGTAAACCGCTGTTTATTTTATTTTATTTTGGCGTTTGCTACGTTTGCGGAATCCCAGTAATCCCAGCTATTTTGTCGTTTGCAACATTTGCGGAATTCCCTCTAATTTTTAGTGTTTGTAGTGAAAGGAAGTTATAACAACATGTGAGGAGTTTTATAGTTATTGAAGCAATTTCTATATATATGGAAAAGGCATATCCGATTTAAACAATAAGGTTTATATTGAGAGATACTTGTGGAATATATTTTTGGATGTTTTGAAATTATTATAAGGTGAGGGAGAAAATATACTCATCTCACAACCAATCAACCATTATGTTGGTAAGAGGGTCATTTCCATTGGGACATTATCCCTATTAGCATAATGACCGAGGGTATATTAGGGTTTATATGCTACTGCAACCTAGTCCAATCAATCAATGTAGACTTTTTTTTACACTAAACACACATTTTTAGAGTCATTGAAGCAATTCATAAAAAGGCACCCAAGAGGCAAACCCGACCTGGGTAGCAAGGCAACACACATTCTTATCTCGCAACCAATCAACCATTATGTTGGTAAGAGAGCCACTTCCATTGCAACCTCACCCATATTGGCATAAAGATCATGATATATTGGTGCTTATATGTTATCACAAACCAGCCGACCAACTAATGCAAGATTTTTTTGAGTTGATGTGGTTTTAAGAGTTGTAGAAACAATTCCAAGATACACGAAAGAGGCATATTTGACATGGATAGCAAGGAAACACACATACTTTGTCCTATAACCAATCAACCATTATGTTAGTGAGAGGGGCACTTCCATCAGTGGTGTCACCCCTATTGACATATTAAGGATTATGATATATTAGGGTTTATATATTGTCATGGACTAGGCCAACCAACCAATACGAGGTTGATTTTTTTATTAAATGTGAATTTTATAGTCGTATAAACAATTCCAAGATGCAAAGAAAGAGGCATGTCCAGATTTGGTAGTAACACATGTATCTCAGAGGCAATTTTACATGATGTTTTCAATTTTTGAAACCATATATGATGAGAGGGGAAGGTCAGTAAGCACACATACACATCCCACTCCCAATTTTGTTTTATCTTGTTTGTCTTTGACTTGATCCATTTAATAAGATATGGTGCCCCAAAAAGTAGAGGTGGAGTGTTATTTTAGGGTTCTTAGTTATCCTACAACTTCAGTGATGTGTGCTTGTCACCGGAGATACAACCATACCCATTGTATACACACTATCAATCGTAATGATGTTGTAGAAGCACCAATAGTGGTACTTTGAGTGTTATGTCTTGTAAGTGTTTATTAGCAATCAAAAGAGTATAACATGAAAAATGGATTCAACCCATATAACTTGATACATTACCAATCAGGGCAATCTTCTTCTTAAATCTTCCATCAGTGCAAGAAATTGCAACAGAGAAACCCCAAAATTTTCCAAAAAGTACATTAGATCGGAGGAAGATAGACCAATGTCATCTCTCAAGGAGCTATTACAACCATCCTCACATGTACAAACATTTATATAAGGGAAATTTGGAACATCGCAACAATTATTGGCAAGAAAACTAAGAAAAATGAAGGCACTTTATGCAACTAAATTATGTGACAAGAATCCCTCACCATTATGGTTTGACGGAAGACCATTCCTTGGTGTAAGGATCTTAATTCGGCACACACCAGGATGATGCCATAAAAGGTCGCAGAGTCTAGATTTACACCTACCAATGCATTAGCTTAACAATTTATAAGGCCTTTTTCTAAAAAAACATTTTGAGATTATCTAATAATCATTACTGAACCCCTGTTACATTGGTTGGTGTTGTCATTAATGTCACATGACATCGATGGAAAAGGAGGAGTGAAATTTCATGCAGATAGGTGTCTGTCAGTGGTGTCCAATGGTCTTAGGTTGGTTCTTTGAGCTTTCAGGTTGATTCCATGATAGTTTCAGGATACTACAAGCTTGGTCTATGAGGTTGACATCCACTGAAGGTATGGAGAAGGTTGGTATGCTTGGCTCAGATGCTCTATAGGTTTGAAATTCTTGTTCCAAAGATGTGCACGAGCTTTTGAAGGTGTGTGTTTTTGAGAACTCAAGGAGACCTTTCCAACAAGACCAAATTTACACAATTTGGAGCTCTCTGGAGGAAGTTATGGCCATTCAAAGTTTTGTAGGTCGAGATGAGTAGGATTTAATTACATTTCGGTCCGTGTGGCAAGGAAGATCAAAGGCGGGTCATCATAATTCAACATGCTTAATGCATCCCCACTCCCAAAACCCAACAGACAAGTGACGTCATTCCATTGCCACCTCGAGCAAAAAGGTTTTGCAGACTTTAGGCTTGCGAAATAAACAAGGTTAGATAAAGTTTCAGGTCCACCCAAGAATATTCTGAAGAAAATAAGTAATTTGTAAAAAAAAATCCAATCTAATATCGTGAAATGGGAAGATGCATGGAACCTTTTGATTGGCTCGTCTTTCGCGCTCCGACATGGAGCTGCAAATGTGAAGTATGACACTACAAAATCTGAAAGGAATGTGGAGCTTCCTATTAGATCATGTTTCACATTGGTCAAATACATGTTATCAAAAGTCTGACATTACGAAGGGTGTGGAGCTTCCTTATTGGCTTGCTTCTCACGATGGCCAATGGAGGTTAAGAATAATTTGACAAGTGCGAATTGTGTGTAGATTTCTTATTGATAGAACTTCGCAAGTGGTATGCACCTGATAAGAAGATAAAATTCATGTCAAACTTTGATTGGTTATGAGGATGGGCCCGTTGACTACAAGAGGGGTTGGTGGACCCAAAACTCTATCAAATGCGGTTTATTCCACAGGATAGAGTCCGCCTAAGTTTATCACTTTTAGGAGTGTCGGAATGGTGACACGTGTTTGGTGAATGATACTAAAGGACTAAGAAGGTTTGAAGTGTGGGAATCTCGTTTGGGGCCATGGTGGTGATCAGAAAGTTTGTTTTGACATGTTCATCAAAACTTAAATTTTTACCAATGAAAAATTCCAAAAATACGGTAGTGTTTGTAAGGAGGTCAAAAAGGTGTTGCAAAATAAATTAGGTGATTCATCTCGAAAACAAAGGAGAAATTTGTGATAGTATTTTTCTCGGTCGGTTAAGTCTGTGAGGAACATTTCAAAGGAAAGTATAACCCAATTTGCATCGAAAGGAGGTGTGGTTGTATGATGAAGCTTATTGACTGGGAATATACCTGATGAAGTGCATAACAATTTTGACACAATCCAGCTTTTGTTTAAAATAGTGTGATACTAGATGAGCTTCCAAACTATGTTTGTTGAAAACAACGTGATGTTGGTTGAGCTTCCAAGCTATGTTTGATCTTCATGTGAAGTTGTAAGGTCTGGTTCAAGTGGAGAAAAACATGAAACATCATTATTCAAAGTGAAGGAGCTCATGGAGAAGCTCAAAATTTAGTTGCATCGAGTAGCTAAAGAAGTGTCACTTGTCAACCTACAAACACCAAGTTTTTTTAGAACATGAAAAGTTAAGAGTCATATTTAGGAGTCTTGCTTGTTTATTTAAGCTCAAATTTTTAGCATGAAAATGTTGTTGGAAGGAGGAGAGATGAAAGTGCATGTGAGTAGAGTGAGGTATGAAAAGAATTTTTGTATAAAAGCAACCTTGTATGACAAAGATCGAGTGTTGAGTAGATGATCAGAAGAGAGTGAATAAAGAGAAAATTGAGAAGAAGAGTGAACTAATTTAGTGGTCACCATCAGTTGTTTGAGACAACAAACTAAGTGTGATCAAAATTATGAAAAAGTCTAAGTTGCAGCTTAGCATGTGGGGAGTTGTTGCTTCCCTATAAGTTGAAGCTTACTAAAGGTCAGTTGTTGTTGGACCAAATTTGGGAGTTGAAGCTTCCAAACAAGTTGAAGCTTGTCAAAGACTGAGTAGCAGCTTGGTTAAATTTTGGAGTTGTAGCTCCAAGTTGAGTTGAAGCTCAACCATGAAATCATGTAACATTTACAGGACATTTTTGTCTAAGCTAGTTCTTGGTTTCATGTGGTTTTTTTCCCAGTTTGGGTTTCCCACATTAAATTTTGTCTCTATGTGTTATATCTCTTTTTAGCTGCTTTGTGAATGTTGATTTGATCTTGTGATACAAATTAAGTGAATTGTTTTGTGAGGTAAAATTTGATAGACACCGATCTTCGCCCTCTTCGCGTCTAATTTCTAACAATTGGTATCAGAGTGTAGCCCTGTAGTGATTTTAACAACTCAAGGGAGATCCAGACAATTCATTCATGGCAAGCAATCAATCACAAAGTGGTTTTTCCACCTCCAAAGATCCTTTATTTAATGGATCAAATTATGCCTTATGGAGTGTCAAAATGAAGACTTACCTAATGTCACTTGGGTTTGACATATGGCAATCAATTGACAGTGGTTACATTATTCCAGCTACACCTCCTACTAATGCAGCAGGAAAGAGAGCAAGTGAAAACAATTCTAAAGCCATGAATGTAATTCTCATGGGTTGGCTAAGGATGAGTTCATAAAGGTCATGTAGTGTACCACAACTAAGGAAATGTGGGAAAAATTGAAGACTATATATTAAGGAGACAACAAGGTAAAATTGGCCAAGTTACAGACTTATTGTGCTCAGTTTGAAAGCATGAAAATGAAGGAAGGTGAAAATGTTGCATCATACTTGCAAAGAATGGATGAAGTTATAAATATGATCGAGACTTAGAAGAGAGTGTGGTTGTTCAAAAGTGTTGAGATCTTTATCCTCAAAATTTGATTCCAAAGTGTCAAGACATAGAGGAAGCCAAGGATTTAACCACCTTGACAATGGATGATCTTCATGGAATTTTAACTGCATATGAGATGAGAATCAGTGACTCAAATTTAGTCAAGAAAGAGGTAGCCTTCAAGGTTGATAAGGAATCACATGTCAAGAAGAATAAAGTTGAGTCTGACATGGAGATAGATGATGAAAAGGTGGAAGCCATGTTTGTGAGGAAGTTGAAAAGAGGATCAGGTAAGTACAAGGGCAAGCTGTCATTTAAATGTTTCAATTGTGGCCAAGTTGGTCATTTTGCTACAAAATGTCCCAAAAACACAAGGGGGATCAAGATGATGAAGAATATTCTCAAAGGAAAATAAGAAATTCAAGAAGCAAGGGGAAAGAAGAAATACTTCAAAAACAAGAAGAATTTATACACACAAGAAGGTTCAAGCTCTTCTTAGTCAAGTGACTCCAATAGCTCTGAGAGTGATGATGAAGGGACTCAAGCTAAAACATTGTTCATGGTTGTGGAAGTATCTACAAAGGAAGAAAGAATAGGTGGAAGTTAACCTTGAGGTTGAATTAATCAGTTCTTTAGAAGAGTTGAAACATCAAAGAAAGAAGAACCAAGGGAAGTGCATCTCCAAGTAGTCAAAAGAATCTTCAGGTATCTCATGGGGACATTGGACTATGGTCTTTGGTATCCAAAATGCAATGAATTTCAAATCAAATCTTTCACAGATGCAGATTGGGTAGGAAGCATTGATGATAGGAAAAACACAACTAGTGGAGCCTTCTTTGTAGGTAAGTGCCTTGTTTCATGGTTGAGTAAAAATAATCTCTTGTAGCTCTTTCTACTTGTGAGGCTGAGTATGTTGCAAACAACCATTTGTTGTACACAAGTGATGTGGATGAAGAAAACTCTTGAAGACTACAAAATTGAGAGTGAAGGTCCTATTCCTCTATATTGTGATAGCACAAGTGTTATAAGTGTTTCAAAGAATCCAGTGTTGCATTCTAAGACAAAACACATACCCATCAAATATCACTTTTTGAGGGAACAAGTCAATGAGCAAAGAATAAGGCTTGAACATGTGTCTACAAAGGAAGAAGTAGTTGATATAATGACTAAACCTCTACCAAGAGCAGCTTTTGAACAGTTAAGGCATAAATTGGGGGTAATATCAGCCCCTAGCAATCACTAAAGATCTCATAATGATAGGGGAGCAGCTCAAGTGCCAAAGTTTCTCTAAGAAGGCTCAAGTTGAGTCTAGATATGGGGAGTTAGTTCTCTAACCCAAGGCACAAGTAAAAATCTCATAAAAGGCATTTGTAGAAAGTGAAAGGGTTGAATATCTCAGGGGGAGTATTGCAGGTGTTTGATGAAGAAAGGCTTGTAGCTGATTGTGTTTTATCAAGAAAAAGAGAAGCATCTTTCTAGGGGAGAAAGTAAGAACATGCTTTATCATGTTTTTATTTCATGTTACTCATGTTATTGTGTGTGCACCTTTTTCATAGATGTCAAAGGGGAGAGAGTGTGACAGAAACAAGAATTCATTGGCTTGCATATATGAAGATGTTGGTGCATTGACTTGCCATCAAAGTTTCTGAGTGTTTTTCCATCAATGACAAAGGGGGAGATTGTTGAACCCTATTGCATTGGTTGGTGTTGTCATTGATGTCACATGACATCGATGGCAAATGATGAGTGAAATGTCATGCAGATAGGTGTCTGTCAGTGGTGTGTAGTGGTCTCAGCTAGTTCTTTGAGCTTTCAAGTTGATTCCAGGATAGTTTTAGGATCTACAAACTTGGTCTATGAGATTGACGTCCACTGAAGGTATGGAGAAGGTTGGTATGCTCGGCTTAGATGCTCTAAAAGTTTTAAATGCTTGTTCTAACATGTCCAAGAGATTTCGGAGATGGTAGATGTATGTGATTTTGAGAACTCCATGAGACCTTTCCAACGAGACCAACTTTGCACAACTTGGAGGTCTTTGGAGGAAGTTATGGCCATTCGAAGTTTTACGAGTTGGGATGAGCAAGATTTAATTACATTTCAGGTCCGCGTGGCAAGGAAGATCAAAGGTGGGTCATCATAATTCAAAATTATTAATGCATCCCCACCCCGAAACCTAATGAGACACATGGCGTCATTCTTTTGCCACCTTGAGAAAAAGGTTTCCCAGACTTTAGGCCTGTGAAATAAACAAGATTAGATAAAGTTTTAGGTCCGCCCAGAAGTTGCGAAGAAAAGAAGCAAGTTACGACAAAAAAAAATTCTGGTCTAACATCCTAAAATTCATGACGCATGGAGCCTTCTGATTGGATTACCTTTCCCGCTCTAACATAGAGCTAGAAAATGTGAGTATTGACACCGCAAAATCTTTAAAAATGTGGAGCTTCCCTATTAGATCATGTTTCACATTGGTCATATATAGGTTATAAAAATTCTAACATTATGAAGGGCGTGGAGCTTCCTTATTGGCTTGCTTCTTGTGGTGGCCAGTGGAGGTTAAGAATATTCGACAAGTGTGAAGTGCGTGGAGCTTCCTTATTGTTCTACTTTTGCGGTGGCCAAAGGTGGAGCTTAAGAATAGTATGAGAAGTGCGAAGTGCATGGAGCTTTTTTATTGGCTAGAACTTCACAAATGGTATGCACCTGATAAGAAGATCAAATTCATGTCAAAATTTGATTGGTTGCGAGGATGGGCCTGTTGACTACAAGAGGGCCTCGGTGAACCCAAAACTCTATTAAACTCAATTTATTATATGGGCTGGAGTCCGCCCAAGTTCATAACTTTTAGGTTTTTTAGAATGACGACACGTGTTCGACAAATGAGACTAAAGGACTAAGAAGGTTTGAAGTGCGGAAAGCTCATTTGTGGCCATGGTGGTGACTATGCAAGTTTGGTTTGACAAGTTCATCGAAACTTAAATTTTAACCGACAAAAAATTCCAAAAATTACAGGTAATGTCTATAAGGAGGTCGAAAGGTGTTGCAAAATAAATTAGGTTGATTCATCTCGAAATAAAGGAGAAATTTGTGACATAATTTTGTCTCAATCAGGCAAGTCTATGAGGAACAGCTTCAAAGGAAAGTATAACTCAATTTGCATCGAAAGGAGGTGTGGTTGTATGATGAAGCTTATTGGCTGGGAATATACCTGATGAAGTGCATAACAATATTGACACACATGATCTAATTTTGTTGAAAAAATGTGATGGTGGTTAAACTTCCAAGCTATGTTTGATCTTCATGAGAAGTTGTAAGGTCTGGCTCAAGTGGATAAAAACATGAAATATCTTTATTTGAAGTGAAGGATCTCATGGAGAATCTCAAAATCCAATTGCATCGAGTAGCTAAATAAGTACCACTTATCATCTTACACAAAGCAAGTTCTTTGAGAACATGAAAAGTCATTAAACATGAAAATTCAAGAGTCATTTTTAGGAATCTTACTTGTTTATTTAAGCTCAATTTTTTAGAATGAAAATGTTTTGGAAGGAGGAGAGTTAAAATTGCATGTGAGTAGAGTGAGGTATGACAAGAATTTATGTATAAAAGCAACCTTCCATAACAAAGATCGAGTGCTGAGTAGATGATCAGAAGAGAGTGAATAAATAGAAAATTGAGAAGAAGAGTGAACTTATTTAGTGGTCACCTTTAGTTGTTTGAGACAACAAACTAAGTGTGATCAAAATTATGAAAAAGTATAAGTTGCAGCTTAGCATGTGGGGAATTGTTGCTTTCCTGTAAGTGAAGCTTACTAAAGGTCATTTGTTGTTGGACCAAATTTGGGAGTTGAAGCTTCCATAAAAGTTGAAGTTGGTCAAAGACTGAGTAGCACTTGGTTAAATTTTGGAGTTGCAGCTCTAGGTTGAGTTGAAGCTCAACCATGAAATTATGTAACATTTACAGGACATTCTTGTCCTAAGCTAGTTCTTGGTTTCGGGGTTTTTTTTTCCGAGTTTGGGTTTCCCATATTAAATTTTATTTATGTGTGTTACATCTCTTTTTAGCTACTTGTGAATGTTGATTTGATCTTGTGATACAAATTAAGTGAATTGTTTTGTGAGGTAAAATTTGAACAAACTTTGATTCACCCCCTCTTAGTGTCCTAATTTCAAAAAATCATCACAGTCCATATGACCACAATTTCTCTCGGGATTACTTTGAAAAGTCATAAATCCTTGCCAAGAACACCACTATGTGCATATCAAACTATCACAATATTTAATGAAACCACACTATTTTGAGCTATTTTTTCAAATAGTTTATGTGCCTTGTATATGCTTCCACATTTTACATACACATCTATAAGATAATTTACAATTACGACATCTAACATAAATCCCCTTTTTATTATAATTTGATATATTTCCATACGTTTCTCTAAAGCTCGTGTTTTAGCACAAGCCAAGAGTGTGGTGGTAGACAATGTGGATTTTGGATTTACAACTTCCAATTGCATTTGCTTCAAAGTTTCAAGGGCCTTTTCAATAGACCATTCTTATGCATATTGTCCCATCATAATAGTCCATGAGACCACATTTCTTTGAGGAATTCTTTCAAACAATTCTCATATCTTGTGTATGATTCCACATTTTGCATGCAAATATACAAGGCATTCTCAATGGCAACATTTGTAGTAAATCCATTTTCCATAATTCTTTGATGGATGTCCACACCTAGTTTTAGAGCCCCCATTTTAGTGTAAGTGAGAGGATGCTTAAAAAATATTGTGAAATATGGATTTATACATACCATATGCATTCACTTGCGAGCTTCTAAGGCCTTTTCAACAACCTCATTTTGTGAATATCCTAAAATCATTGCATTCCATGAGATGACAACTCTTAGGCATTTTATCAAACAATTCACATGCCTTGTATACACTTCCACATGTTTCATTCATATCAACCAAACCACTTGTAATTGCCACATTTGATAAAATACAACTATAGTGTTTTAAAGGATGTTTGTACCATGGTTTAAACCTTTTATTTTACCATGTTTTAGGAGTATTCTCGCAAAGGAATGTTGACCGATTCCACTCCCAATATTTTATTCTAAAAAATTGTGACGATTTGCAAATTTATAAAGATTGAAATTGTAATAATGGGGGATCAATGTCCACCTTATGACACTAGCTTGATAGAGAGAACAACCATAGTCCACGAGGTCAAGACCATAGTGGACTTGTTTATGGACATTTCTCTACTACACAAGTAGAAATATTGGAGTTCCCCGCCATGTGGCAAGTCTGTTTTTAGATCTTCTTAGTCGTTGTCACCCATGTAGGGAGATGTCACAAAGGGTTGGATTTGTTGTAGATACTTTTACCCATTAAATAACAATACTAGTATAAATATATCTTAAATTATTTATCTAAAACATGACTATATATATCAATTTTGAAGCATCTTGGATTTGTTGTAGATACTTATACCCATTAAAGGGATCTACTTTAATCATTAAAACCCATCATTCATAAAAGCATTCCATAAAAAAAATGAATAGATGTAAGGACAATTATGCATGAGGTGTACAAAAGTCTTCCACAATTATTTGCATGCATTTATTTAAATAGTAAACGTTTTCTTGATTCTTTCTAGGACATGTAAGCAAGGATGAGATTTGATTGCCAACCCCACTCGTCAAACCAAAATCTATGATGTTAATTGGTTTTAAACAGTCCATCCATCTTTGTTAAATATATTTTCTTTATTTAAAAATATATTGTTTTTTAGTTTTGTATTTATAAGTGTCGGGTGAGTTTCAGAATTATATGCTCGATATAAACACATTTTCAATAAAATATGTTATTTAAATATCTATGTAATATTGCACTTATATTTACATTGAATGTGTTCATAGTGATAATGACGGTTTTGCCAAATTCTTTCACGTTAAACAAAGACAAATGACTATTTTACAAAGTGTAAATTATCATGTTAAAACAAGAAAAAATGTCCAAGATGGGCATCAAATCTTAGCTCTGCATGTAAGGTAAGAAGATATATATGTTTTTTTTGTGTGCAAGAGTTCCATGTGAAGGTCGTATATGCTATTAAATGTGATTTTTGAAGGTCAGTAAATAATATTAAATGTGATTGATTCTTTCACTTTTTTGTATTATTATTCAAAATAACACCTTACCTATGAAAATTTTTACATTATCATATCCTAATGAATGATACAAAAATTTATGAATATGATCTTATATTATATTAACAAGTAAAATGATACAATATTATTCACAAAAACATTGGGCGGTATGGAAGCACGCCCCAAAGCCTTGAGTCCAAACTAGGCACACAAAAATCCTAAACATACATCCGATTACAAAATATCACTAAACAAAGAAGCAAACGAAATTAAACCGTTGCTATAAATTGTTGACCAACAAAGGCGGATCTTGATCATGTCAACCAGAGCTCGACAGTCCTTGCCATTATCCGCACGTCCTCGCGTGGCCCGAGTGGGCGAGAAGACGAGAGCCATCCTAGAAAATTTGTCGAGCGGGGCGACAAACTCTAACCATCGTGAGTGTGTGGCTCGAAGGGCGGTCGGCGAGCCCTGCACGAGCCGATCGGACCCAGAGGAGGGGTGTCCCAACCCATGTGGTGAGTCAAGGCAAAGGAGAGAAGTTTTTGTGTGTAATTTAAAACATAAAAAGACCTTTTAATTTTTTTTTCCAATGTTTCAATTTCTATGCGAACTAGCAATAAAGATGAAAACAAAAGTATCATACCTTTGGTAGGCATTAATAATTTTAGAAAAATAATTATAAGTTGAGAGTTTTTATGTTCTCATAGTTCATGAAATTTGAGAGAATATTTATGAGATTAAATTGCGTCAAATTTTGCATCATAAATAAAAGTCAATCAATATAATGGAATCATACATCATGTATGTCAATCCCTTGTCAATAACATTTAAATTTAATTAAACAAAGTTACTAATACAAATATTTCAAATATATTTATTTTAAAAATGTCGGATAGATATAAAGTTTGAGGCATCCTAGATTTGTTATATACTTCTATCCATAAAAAGATTTCACATTAATAATAGAATGCATCACCTTCTCTACAAATTATACGATGAGTGGTGATAGATGACCGCAATATAGATCCATCATTATATCAAAATCAAAAACAATTTTTGAAAAAGACAAAGGGCTCCCAAGTCCACTTTATGTTACATATATCCCTATTTTTTGATCGGTTAATGAATATTTATTAAGGTCAATTACTCATACATTCATACACAAGATATTCATAAGACTATGAAGGGCCCCACACATGATCAAAAATGGGGATAAAATGCGCGCTCGAGGGCTCCCTACGACAACAAATGCGCACTATCCCAACGTTACTTGTTGCAGACGTTGAAGAAATGTATCGAGAGGAGCGGTGACAAAGCTGGCAAAACATACAATACTTAAATTTTGACAAAACATTTCAATATCTCATCTTTAAAATATATTTTGATTATAATATTCAAAAATTTGCTAGATTCAGATAGGGTGCTCCAACTACCTCCGATTGTAGCCCTCTAACATCAACCTCGGGCACCCTTTCATGACTTGTGTATATACTTTTGTGCAAGGTGTTGAGTGTGATTTCAACTTGAAATATTTAAATCACACTTAACATCCTTGTTACACCCTAATTCAATCCGAAAGCGCATAAGAAACAACTATTTTAGGTATCATGAGGACTCAGAGCGCGCATTCTACCTTCATGTGGGTAGCTACTACCTACTATGTGCATCTTTCCTCATGTGGAGGGACGTTTGAGGTAGTGATTTCAACTCGGAATGTTTAAATTCTTTTCCATTTGTGTGTCGGCGGAACATCAATTGTGCCGTGAACCAAAAGTAATTAAAAAATAAATAAAACCATAAGTAAGGGCCCACTTTTCTGTCAGAGTTTGTGGCGGCGGGCTGACGGCAACGATGGGTTTGCGTTAATTAACGGCCGTGCAATCATTAACAGCCCCCACGTGGTTGCGCCGCTGTCCCCACGTGTGTTGCGTTGTATACAGTATTTAAGTAACTTTATAAACTTAACGCTGGCGTAACTTTGATCGAATCGGACGGTTGTATTGTGATCATTTCGTTTTACTTAATCCGTTTTTAATTTTATTTGTTTTTCTCGTTTGTTACATTTCCCTTTTTGCGTGTTTGTGACGGCGTGCGTTTTATGGCATCCGTTGTTTATTTATTTATATTTTTTTAATGTATGTTTTTGTGGGGTTGTCAATAATTTAGATAAGGTTGGTTTAGTATGTTGTGTGGCGAATAATTAAAAACCTTTCGTGTGGATAATCTACTCCCACACTCAATACTTTTTAATACCTATATACCTAATATGAGGAAGCCATTGGGCGGTAATGTGATTTTTATTGGATTTTTCTTTTGGTTTTGCTTCTTATTTCTAAAGACACTTTAGGTTACATCAGTGTCACCTCTTCCTCCAACAATATGTTCCAAAGAGTATAACTTTAGCAATTGCTTGCTTATTCATAAGCATTCTCTCTAATTATATGGAGTGTGAAGTTTCTGTTTTCTCTTTAATATTTTTAAGCAAATTACTTGGGTAGTAAGGAATCAAATATACTCATCCTGCAACCAATCAACCATTTTGTTAGTAAGAGGGCCACTTCCACTTTGTGACTTAACCCTTAGTTGTTGACACAAACGACACAACAAGTGTCATTTGTTTCAATCATTTGAAGTAGAAAGGGGGTGTGGTGCACTAGTCATCGAGGCAATTTGATTTCAAAAATACAAGTGTGGTTGATGAATATTTCTAAGGGAAACTTGCACATGTTTGAACCATGAACTATGCATATATTAGATATGGAAACTCTAGGCTTATCATTCCTTATGTCATTGATCTCATGCACATTTGTGATTAGAGTTTCTTTGTATTGATTAGGATTTATCCTTGCCAATAGTCTTGATGACATAGTCCACCAATTGTCATTGGCATAGAACCTCAACCTCTCATTTCTCTTATGCAGATCTGACATCATCTATTCATTTGGAGAGTCAACCAATGCAATTTATAACCACTACATATGAAGCAAAAAGGTGTGTGAGATGAGGTAAGACACAAACATAGGTGATTTTGTCTATGGTGCAACGAGATGCCCGATGGGAGAAAGCATGAATTACAATACCGAATACGGGATCCATGATGCAATACAATGTTGATCTTGGAGGACCCTCAATGTAAAGAGTGATGCATGTTGATAGCCAAAATCTTCTCATTCTCATCCTCTATATACCCATCTTTATCATAGTCATAATTGAAATCATTATCCATGTTATCATTAACCTCTCGTATGTGGATTTTTTTTGCTCTATGATTTGTTCTTTGTGCACAATATGATTACTTTGTTTTTCTTTCCGGGTATATCCTTTGCTTTAAATTTGTACCCTTCTAATTCCTACTTTGTAATAATCGTGTTGGCGTATAAATGTTGGTTCTAGAATACTAGTTTATGGTATAAATTTATCGATTGGTTCATTATCATACAATATTTATAGGGATCATTATGTACTAGATATGTATAAACATATCCCTTGTATATGTATATGAGACATCTATGGAATGTAGAGGGAAGTACTTCCTAGCATTAATCAAAGGTATTTCAAGCAACATGTTGTAATTTAGATTCTTAGGAATTACATGAAATGGTGTTGGAAGCGCCTTTAGTTCTACGTTTACATTGAATGGAATTATACCCAAATCTTTCTATGGCACATTAACAACCCTTTAATTTTCATAGCGGATTTTGAAATATCATTAATATTAAAACCCATTACTTAGAGGCAAGTTATGTTACATATGGTTAACCCTAACCCATGATCCAAGAAGATGCACTTGATACATTTATTGAGAATGTGAACATGAATACATAGGGATAAGTGTAACTCAATTATGTCATAAAGCAGGAATTCATCTTTCTCGAACAAAATTTGATGCTCACTTTCTTATAAAGTATTACAATACATGTCAAATATGAAGATTTGTGTTATTTGGTGGAGTTACATCATGTAAGGCTTGTTAATATCCTTGTATAGTACAATTTTTAAGCAACTCCAAGATTAAGATTTTAGCTTAAGTATTTTAGAGTTTCTCCATGAAGTCATAAGATCATTTATTGTTAGTGAAATGACTCTAGGTGGTGGGGTGGATTAGCGAATGGTACTTAGGGGTGTACCCCTAATGGGAGTGGGATTACTAGGAGGTGCATATTGTTGGTTGTGAAAAAAACCACTTCTTCTTTTTTTCCAACATAAAGTATGACCCTAGAGCCAATATGGTTGTTATAGTATTAACTTTAAGAAAAAGTGATGGTCACTATGAGTTCTTGGTCATGTCATTTGGACTTACAAATTCCCCTTCAACATTTTAAGGACTAATGAATAAAATATTTCAGCCTTTTCTCCGTCAATTTGTTTTGGTTTTCTTTGATGATATTTTGATCTACAGCCACACATGGGCCGAGCATCTCCAACATATTGACAAGGCATTACAACTTCTAGTAGACAATCAATTATGTGCCAAGCAGTCCAAGTGTTCCTTCAGTCAAGAGGAAGTTGAATATCTAGGGCACATTATTTCAGCCGATGGGGTCTGTGTGGATCCAGAAAAAAATCAATGGGTACCATGCAACATTGGCCTCGACCAACAACCCTCAAGAGCCTTTGTGGTTTCCTAGGCCTTACAAGATATTATCGCAAGTTCATCAAGGATTATGGAAAGATCATGGCTCCCTTGACTTCCTTATTGAAGAAGGATGCATTCACATGGGATGTGATAGCTAACCATGCATTCACGAAACTCAAACATGTTATGTGTAACACACTAGTTTTGGCCATACCAGAATTCACCAAAACTTTCACCATCGAAAGTGATGCATGTGGCAATGGATTGGGTGTTGTTCTTCTCTAAGAGGGTCATCCAATTTCCTTCACTAGAAAATCCCTTTCTAGGCCAAAATTTGGCTTTGTCTACATATGAAAAGGAGATGATGGCAATTCTGCATGTAGTACAAAAATGATAGCCATACTTAATTGGGAATCATTTTTGCATCAAAACCGATCACTAGAGTTTGAAATATTTCCTGGAACAATGAGTCTCATCACCAACACAACAAAAATGGGTTAACAAACTCATGGGATATGATTATGAGATCACTTACAAGAAGGGTAAAGACAATGTCATGGTTGATTCTTTCTCATGTATATTCAAGGACTAAGCTTCTCTTTCTCTATCTCAATTCCCATTTCAAACTAGTTAGAATATATACAACAAGGGTATGCAAATGATCCCTTCTTACAACCCCCTCATTCAACAATTGGCCACTAACCCCTCTACAGTACCACATTATTCATGGGATGGTGATTTTCTACGATATAAGGGTTATCTGGTGCTTCCCCATATCACAAACCTTCATTAGGTTGTATTATATGAAATCCATCCTTCTCCCTCGATAAGGCACTCAAGATTTCTTAAAACATATGAGTGAGAATGTCGAAACTTATTTGGGAAGGGAATGAAAGGACACATTTAACTAATGGTGGGTGAATGTGATACATGTCAATGCAACAAAGGTGAAACAACATTGATTCCTAGTTTTCTTGAGCCTTTTCCCATTCCTACTAGGATTTGGATAGATATTTCTATGGATTTCATTGAGGGGCTCCCTAAATATGGAGGAAAAACAATGATCCTGGTCATGGTAGACCATCTCTCAAATATAGTCATTTGTGTGCCCTTAGCCATCCATATACATCCTTGACATTCGCATAAGTTTTCTTGATCAGATATTTTACCTTCATGGCATCCCTTCTTCAATCATCTTTGATCGTGATAAAAATTTCACTAGCCTTATTTTGATGAAGCTATTCCACACACAAGCTCACAACTAAAGATGAGCTTCATGTATCACCCACAAACAAATGGCCAAACATAAATTGTCAACAAATGCTTAGAAACATTCGTTTGTTTCTTTTCTTTGGAACAACAACACCGGTGGGAAAAGTGGTTCCCATAGAATAATGGTGGTATAATACATCACACCACACTTTTACTAAAATGACTCCATATGAAGTGGTTTATGGTCAAGTGCCACGAATGTTTCTCTTGTTTACCCTCGGTAGTTCCTCGCCTTCAGAAATCAAAACTACTCTCCGAAATCATGATAAAATTCTCTGCACCCTACGGACAATCTCCATATGGCACCAAACCAAATGAAGTAGTATGTAATGAAATTACTTGTATAATTCAGATTAAGATCAACAATAGAACACCAAATAACACAATATTTTAGAATAATGATCTCAATATGCAATTAGAATAGCTTCGCCACTTCGAGGGGGAAACCTCTAAACCATATAATAAGACTCAAATGCTCCAATGATAATGAAATACTACCTATAATCCCCTATATATACTATTCATATGCTATGGCCATCACCAAGGCTGGCCTATTAAGCATGAGAAAGTATAAATGATATAATAAAATGATATGGTAAGCCACAAGTCGGCTACTCATATCCTAATACAAGCAATAGGTTAAGGGCATAACATGCCCTTCCCCTTCAAACCAATGTTGTCCTCAACGTTGAATAATCCTGGATGTTGCTGCAGAAAACCTTCATCCTCCCAGGTGGCGTCTTCTATGCTTAGATTCTTCCACTTGATCAGATATTCCTTAATGTCTCTAGTTCTCAGCCTCTTAGTACGTGTTTACAGAATCTTCTCTGGCTCCAAAATGATTCTTCCTTCCTCGTGAAGTTCCAGTAACTCTGTCTAGACTTCAAATTTTTGTCCAATAACCTTCTTCAGGCATGAAACATGGAATATTGGGTGTATGTGTGAAGATGGAGGCAACTCTAGTGTATAAGCAACACTACCAATTTTCTGTAGAACCTGATAAGGGCCATAATATTTAGGAGCAAGTTTGTTTTCCTTTTTTTGTTGCTTTAGGGACATCTGTTTGTAAGGCTAGAGATGTACAAAACCCAGATCACCAATTTCAAAATGTCTTTCACTACGGTGTTGATCTCGCTTGTTGTTTCATTCTGTTTTGTGCTAATGCTAAATTCTCCTTCAAACTAGCCAAAACAAGTTGTTGATGTTGAATGTGTTCCTCAACATCTCTGACCTTAGTTTGCACCCTCAAGGAGGAAGTGATAGAAGGTGGATGGTAACCATGTAATGCTAAAAATGGGGTCATTTGAGAAGAGGTATGAAAAGATGTGTTATACCACCATTCGCAATGGTAGCCATTTAATCCACCTTTCTTGCTTATTTGATACAAAACAACGTAAATACCCCTCTAAGCATTTTTTGACCACTTCTGTTTGCCCATCAGTTTGAGGATGATAAGATGAACTGTGAGCTAGCTAAGTACCTAAACATGAAAATAATTCCGTCCAAAAATTACTTGTGAAAATAGGATCACGATCACTTACAATTATCTTTGGGGTTCCATGTAGCCTTTGAACTATCTCCAAAAAAATAGTTGCGATTGTCAGATGTTTCTGAAAATGGATGTGATAGGGCACAAAAATGGGCATATTTTGTGAGCATGTCCACAATCACGAAAATAACATTCTTACCCTCTAAACAAGGCAATCCAGTGATGAAATCCATGGAGACCTCCTCCCATCTCTGGCTAGGAATTGGTAAGGGTTGCAACAGACCTAGTGTCTTAATTGTTTCCCCTTTGTTTTGTTGGCACACTAAACACTCTGATACAAACTTTTGTACATCCCCCTTGAATCCTTACCAAAATAATTCTCTTTTTATTCTATGATATGTCTTCAAAAACCCAGAATGTCCTCCAACAGTGAGGCATGTAGCTCTGCGAGAATCTTATGCTTCAACTCAAAATCTTTACTCAAGTATAACCTATCCTTGTACCATAGGGCATTACCTTTCCACTCAATTTTTTAGATGTCATAGATCCTTGCTTGATATTATGTATTAGAGATTATGTATCCTTATCTTGATTCCATTCCAATCTTGCTTCATCCACCCAATCGGCCGTCAACATGGACATTCCACATAGTAAGGCATCTGCGGATGTATCCCTTCTAGACAACGCATCAGCTACTACATTTTCTTTACCCTTTTTGTATATGATTTCAAAATCATAACCCAACATTTTTGTTACCCACTTTTGTTGTTCCTCAAATGATAACCTTTGCTCCAAAAAGTATTTGAGACTATCGTGATCAGTTTTTACCTTGAAGTGTCTACCCATGAGATAGGGCCTCCATTGCTTGACCGCATGAAGAATAGCCATCATTTCTTTCTCATAGACAGGTTTGAGCAGATATTTTCCTTTGAATTGGCGACTCTTAAATGTAATTGATCTTCCTTCCGCATTAGAACCGCTCCCAATCCCGATCCTGAAGCGTCCACATTCAACAATGAAGGTTTTGAGAAGTTGGGAGTAGCCAAAACCAAAGTGCTTACACATGGCTTCCTTCACTGCTCAAAGGATTTAGTGGCTACGTCATCCCGATGGAAGGCATCCTTCTTTAGCAATGCGGTGAAAGCGTGGGGTTCCTATTCTACCATATCCCGCACAAATCTTCTGTAGTACCACTGTTAGTCCTAGGAACCCACGAAGATTTTTGAGATTTTGGGCCTCGGCCATTCCACCATAGCTTTGATCATCCGAGGATCAACTTTGGCGCCTTCATGGGATACAATATGACCCAAGTACTCTACCTCTTGTACACCAAAAGAACATTTGGATGGCTTTGCATACAGAGTATGTTTCTCCAAAACTTCCAACACGTTATTTACATGTTGTAAGTGTTCTTCCCATGTCTTCTTGTCAAATCAATATGTCATCAAAGAAAACTAATACAAATTTCCTTTAAAAAGGCCTAAAAATAGTGTTCATCAAGCTTTGAAAGGTTGAGGGCGCATTTGTAAGACCAAAAGGCATTACCAAAAACTCATAATGGCCCTCATGAGTCCTGAAAGCCATTTTATGAACATCTTCCTCTTTTATCCTAATTTGATGGTACCCCGAACGAAGATCTAATTTTGTGAAATAAACAACACCATGTAATTCATCAATTACTGGAATAGGAAACTTATCTTTGATGGTGTACTTGTTGAGTTCTTGGTAATCTGGACACATCCTCCATGTTTCATCCTTCTTACGTACCATGACCACTGGTGAAGAATATGCAATCTAGCTATGCCTGATGATACCCGCCTTGACATTTCCTCCACCATTTTCTCGATCTCACTTTTCTGGGAATATGGGTATCTGTATGGTCTGATGTTAGGTGTTTGGATCCCTAGAATCAACTGAATGGCATGATCATGATCCCTAATTGGTGGTAGTCCCTTTGGAATTGCATCAAAAATAGATTAGTGAGCATCCACAATCTTCTGAAGATCGAGTGGCATTGAAGACTCGTATTTTTGTACTTCTATGGAAAATAGCTTTGCTATAAAGCCATCCACTCCTTTTCTGAGAACCTTCTACATCTGATGAGAGCTAATAATCTATGGAGACTTAGCTACCATCCCATTCAATTGTATTTTCCTTCCATCTGAATGAAATCGCATGAACAATTCTTGGAAATTCATCTCTATAATACCTAAGGTTGTGAGCCATTGGACCCCCAAAACAATATCTGCCCTCCCATAGAAATAGAAAACATAGGTGAGTCTAACATGTAGTCTCCCATGGAAAGCTTGATACTATGGCACTTTCTGTGCAAGTGCACTTGATCGTCCCACCATCCGCAATCATAAATTGCATTTACGAGCCGGATAAATAAAACAATTGAGGCGAGGCAAATAACTTACTATTTATGAAGTTATGAGTACTCCTCGAGTCAATCAACACCGTCACCTTCTCTTTTTGAGATAGCCAATAACCTTGAGTGTTTGAGGAGTACTAATACCTGATGCATGGCAAGAAATTGTAGGTTGGTGATCCTCTACTTCATCTTCTATTGGTTCCTCAACCTCTCCTATAATTTCAGCTTCCTCATCATCCTCATTACCTCTGTCAATATAGAACAACTTCTTCTCAGCACATTTATGTCCCGGTCCATATTTGCTATCATAGTTAAAACATAATCCTTTTGCTCTCTTTTCTTCCATTTGTTGAGGAGTCAGTCTAATTGGCCTAGCAAATGAAGGGGAAGAGATACTACGGTCTCTGGTGTTAATGAAAGGTGGCCTCCTACTACAAAGAACTTTTTCCTTTGCATGACGTGCCATGATAATAGAATTAGAAAGCTTGATTGGATTAAACATACGTACCTCATGCTCGATGTGGTCCTTAAGACCCCTAAGAAACAAGTCATTCAGATTCTCTTCTGGAATATTCTCCACCCTTAAGGATAGGTTTTGGAATTGATGCACATAATCTTTGACTGATCTTGTTTTCCATAACTTTGCTAATTGACTAAAGTAGTTCTCTGAAACACTAGAACTATAGTGCAATTGCAACTCCTCGGTAAAAACTGTCCAAGTGACACCTAGACCATTCTTCTGCCTTTGAGCACATAACCAACGATACCAAACAAATTGGTCGGGTTCAAGATATAGGGATGCCAATGTCACCTTTCATCCCGATATTGTTTGATGTAACTCAAAGAAGTTCTCCATTTGATTTATCTAATTCAGGGGATCCTTACCATAAAATTTGCGCATATCCACTTTCGGCATCATGTTCCGTGGTTGCGAATAAGTTTGATTCTGATGGGACTAGAAAAGTGATCCAATATGGTTAGTTTTTCCATGATTTTGAACTGAAGGTCCTCCTTGGTTGATATGGGCCAGATTTGGGCCATACTGGTTACCCTTTACATGTTGCATGATATCATCCAATCGATGATTGATTTGGGCTATGTCTCCTTTAGAGGCCATCTCAAATTGTACATTTCGCAACTCATACTCAAGTTGGCTCACCTTATGATCAACTGAGGTAAACCCTAGTCTTGAGGAATATGTATTTACCCCTTCGACTCCACCTCTTCAATCACTACCCCATTTTTATCTAGGGTTTTACCCGAGTAACCTTCAGATTCTTTTTGCTCTTATGGAAGGCCCCACCACGATGTCAAATATTAGGGTTTAGGATTTCGATACAATTTCGCCGAACAGAAAACACACAGAGAAGATACTAATACTATTTTTTTGATATCTTTCTAGAAAATGTAAAGAACTTGAAAATTTTCCACAATTTCCACCCTAGGGAGCGATTTTATGAAAAACCTAAATTTGTAATAACTTTTGCAAAATAAATCAAAAAAGTCTAAAATTTTCAAGGAACCTTACTTGAAATGCTTCACAAATTTCATAAAAATATCTCCCACCAATTCACTCTGGTTCACAATATGTGGTGGAAACAAAAAATTAGGGTTTTTGCCCTAATTTCGCCCCAGATCGCAGCTCTAATACCACTTGTAATGAAATTACTTGTATAATTCAGATTAAGAGCAACAATAGAACACCAAATAACACAATATTTCAGAATAATGATCTCAATATGTAATTATAATAGCTTCGCCACTTCGAGGGGGCAACCTCCAAACCATATAATAAGACTCAAATGCTCCAATGATAATGAAATACTACCTATAATCCCCTATATATACACTATTCATATCTATGGCCATCACCAAGGCCGACCTATTAAGCATGAGAAAGTATAAATGATATAATAAAATGATATGGTAAGCCACAAGTCGGCTACTCATATCCTAATACAAGCAATAGGTTAAGGGTGTAGCGTAGTAGGTTGACCAACACCGCTCTAAGTGCACCTTTCAACGAGTGATATGGTTTTCTTCATTTGCAGCCATACTAGAAGTCATACCTGAAACTAAGAAGACATCATAATCTTGCTCCAAAGTTTTATAGGCCATATAAGGTTCTCTAGAAGATTGGGTCTGTTTCTTACAAGTTGGAGCTTCCACCTTCCTCCCAAGTTCACCCAGTCTTTCATGTCTCATGTTTGAAGAAAGTTCTTGGAACCAACATCGAGTGCAAAATTTTTTACCAGAACTTGATAATGAAGGATCCATCCTTCTTAAACCGAAAGCAATCCTAGATAAGCACGCCTTTAACAAATTCTCTCTCTCACTCAATCACGAGGTCTCAATCTAGTGGCACGACACACAACCATAAGATGCAACATGGAAACCATTCTTCTATATTCAAATTTTTGTACCACATCTAAAGCTTTGAGGACAAATCTTTTCTAAGGGGAGGGGATGTTAGGAACCTATGTCCTACCCTTCTCTTTGCATTATTATTGTATTAGTCGCTATGGATGCATATGATTAGTAAGTCATCTCGTGAATCTATTTGAATTATCCCAAATACATGGAAAGTAGTAGTTGTTAGAATAGACTTAGTATATAAGTAAGTGTTGAGGCCAAATGAAGATATCCACGAATATTATTTTATTGAGATTTCTTAAAGGAGGTTTCCCCCTCGAAGTGTCCTGCGATAAAAGGTTGTTTGAATTATTTTCCAAGTTATTTTCATTCTTCTCATTATTTTTGTAATTCATAAAGCTATGCGATGGACCCCACACATAATCATGCAGGAGTATTTTTAATTAATAAAGATACACAAGTTTTCACTACTTCAAGAATGAACGAGAGTGTATAGTTGTTTTGGTGAACTATAGTCTTTTAAAAATATTATATTTATTATTAATGAGATTATATTTGATTGTCATGCATGACATATTTTATTATTGTAACCAAAGGGGTTGAGACATGGGTATGCGGGGTTTTTGTATTCATCCATGTGGTGCGGGTTGTTGGGCACCTTCAACATCCAAATAACCTATATCTTCACCTATATCTCACCCTTTCAATTAGCAATATATTTTTAATGGTCTTAGAGTATAACATTGTAATATTTATACATGAATAGAGCACCGACTCAAAGGTATGTACATCCATAACTCCAATGACAATGTTGACTTTGATTTTGTTGAATTTTTTTTTCTCTAAACAAAGGGGATAAGCTTGAACACAAGGACAAGATCTTTATTCTAATTTAACAAATATAGAAATATATAAGATAAAATATTAATTATGTAACAACGTAGATATAGAAAATTAAAGTAAAAATTTGACCCAAGAAAATAAGCTAATAAAATTTGAAACCCTAAGTGCAAGAGAGAGGGTAAGATACTTAATCCGATTCACAATAAATTAGAAGTTGCGACAAGATAGAAAAATGATGAAATAGAAGGGAAGATCGTTGTAATTGATCCCAAAAAATTGTGTGATTGCTAGAAATTCTAGGACTAGGGTACCTCGATAGGGTCGGGGGTGCTTGGGGCGCCTAGACCTCCTCCGGCGCAAGCGAATTCTCATAACCTTAGAAAATGATCTTCACAGGGTCACAAGATGTTAGCTAATGTTCACCTTTGATCGCCTTTACTTCACTTTGTTTGATCACATAATTCTCCTAAAACCTACAAAGAGAAAGAGCACCTATAAAACCCCAAAACACATCAAACCCTAAAAAGAAAAATATGCAAACAAGGAGTCGATTGACCTCGGCGGTCACCCAGTGAGTGAACTTACGATCCAAGTACTTTGCACTACATTTTAGACTCCGTGTAGTTCTACGTGTGTGTGTGTGTTTAGAATCGTGCCCTAGGTGGATCTTGTGTCGACATACTTGGATAGCATGTAATAACTAGATGTAGAAGATACAAATAGATGTATGTATGGAAAAATGAACTTCCCTTCCTATGCGTGTATGCGGAAGAATGGAATCCATTGTCCCTTGTGTAAATCTAGATGGATGCTTGAATGCTCTTGTAACACTCTAAGATGCAACCTTAGGTGATGATAGATAATGCTTAGTGCTTGGTCCTTTATTATGGTCACATAACTTTGTATTTATATGATTCCCTTATTTGAATTTTGTAATTAACCACTAAAAGGACAACCCATAAGAAATAAAGATTCCCAACAACTAGAAAGGACCTAAAATATGTAAGCAAGATACAAAGAGGTCGTGGGTGCCCGTAGGGGATGAGGGTGCTTCACACTGACATCATGGTGCAGGTCTTTGGTGTCCCAACTCGAGAAAACTAAAGTATCAAAGGTCGATCAAAGTAGGTTGTATAAGACCAAAAATGAAACTAGAAAGCAAGTAAAGAGGCTAAAGACAATGGTCAATTAGTACTTTTCTCTTGTTAGGAATCATATGAATAATGGTATGTGATTAGGACCTAGAAATGTACCCAAAGTGTGTGCTTTAGTGTCTACATTTTCCCCCACTTTATGTTGTTGAGTGAATGTTCGATAACATAATGTTGATAAGAGATGTACATACCGATAACCATGTATATCGATGGCAAAAATTTTACCAAGAGAGACAAGAATAAAACGTGGGTAAACAAGTGAAGCATGGAATCTAGAGAAGAGGAGGTGAAGAGATGATGATAACCCTAGGGGTGAAAGAATATGTGTAGATGTCATGTTGTACCTATTGTTGAGGTCGCATGATGTTGGATGATGTGAATACTACTTTCCATAAGGACTAACCGGTAAAAGAGAAGAGCAAAACGAGTAGTTAAATGTCATGTGTATAAAAAATTTGATCCAAACAAGTGAAAAGTGTGTAAAAAGTTTGTAAAATGTGAAAAGGAACATGTGCACCTGATTCGTGATGAGTGAAAAGATAGAAAAGATCCTATAGATGTTGTAGAAGATTGAGTTTTTTGGGTGATCTCACGCCAAGACCGAGGATTTTTGGGAGATCTCATGTCAACTGCGCCAAGTACAAGCTTTTAGGGTGATCTCATGCCAAACATGGAAGACGTGTAGGGAGAATGGGCTAGTCTCATTCTCTAACCTTTGAATTCTTCATGAAGTATAAACAACATCGTAGATGGTGGGTGCAAATATGATCCATTTCGATCCAACGTAAAAATCGAAAAGAATGTGTAATACATGTGTGCCAAGTGTTGAAGGATTGTTTACGTCACGAAAATTACATTGTGAAAATTGTTCCAAACTGAGAAAAACTATGTAACTACCCCTTGGTCACATGTGCCCAGGAAGGTTCAGGTGCACTAGGAACTATTTTCTGGTACTGGGCACTAGTGTTTGTGTTGTGTTGAAGACCTAAGTTAGATTCTCGGGTCGTTTAAGATCAAGACTGTGTTGTATGCAGTACTAAAATGTGATTAGAATAAAGCATTATGTGGGGTGACTGATTCACCCAATGATGCCCCCTTCATTTGGGGTACATGTGACGTCACAAGGAGTGTACGGCCCAAAGGAGGACCATACGTTGTGCTAAAATTGAATCCCTACGGGGAAGGGAATGTTCTTAGTAGAAACCAAGGCACATGTAAACAAAGTGGCTAAAAAACAAGTGGTAATGAAAACAAGATAATCACACATATACAAGAAACGATGTAAGCTAGCAAAAAAAGAAGACAATATAGACCACAAAAATGGGTTGCAAATATGGGACATCACTCACGATATCACAAGATAATCAAGGCCAACGTGGCCAAAAACATCTGTGCACTCAAGACAAAAGGAAAAATCCTGCAAAACAATGGCAAGAAATGACAATCAATGACAAGCAAGATATCAAACAACCATGGTAGAAAAGAGTTCCTACAAGACAAATTTTGCACATGAAGCACCGTTAGCATGTTAAAAAAATAAAATGTATGTCAAAGCGTGTATAATCTAATATGACAAAGGTGCCATATGAAATAGGAAATAGTATAAATCTAATTAATTAAAAATGGACTAACTATGTAGTATATGGATAGTTAATCTAAACTATGCACAAGTGTAAATAAAGTAATCAATGCAATAAAGAAAGATATAAATGAATCTAAGTTACTATGTAAAATGAAATGCTAATCCTAATGTGTAACAAGGAAGAGGAAAGAACTCGGCCGATAATAGGTGCCTATCGAGAGGAAGAATTCGATTAATTAGTACTTTCTTCACTCAAGAACCTTATAAATAGTAGTATGAGACCGGGATAAATAAATGCCTAAAGTGCATAATTTTGTGACTACATTTGCCCCCACTTTATGTTGGTGAGCTGAAAGCTTGGTAACATAAAGTAGATAGAGATGTGTACATGATGTCTATGACAAGTGTAGTAGAGAAAGCGTGCGAAAGGACTAGACAAAGCATGAAATGATAAAAAGATGGAGGAACATAGAAACTCGAAGATGAAAAATAAGCAAAGAAATAGTGATGAGAGTGAACCTAGGGCAGAATGCGTGTGTATTCGCTGCGTGTGTATAGTGTACTTGCATGTTTAGTAAAAGTATGTGTTGTCGCGAAATGTTATTATTGATGTTGTTGTTCTTGTTTTCCCCCAGATTTGGATGCTTATTTCTCATACGACCGGACTGTAAGGAGAAAATTATTAAGTAGTCAAATATATATGTATGTATGTAAGTGTAAAAATGCTATGTAAATGTAAAATACAAAAATGTAAATGGAAAATGTAAATGAAACATGTGCACCTAATCCATGTTGAGAAAAAGAGTGTAGAAGGATATCACATCTGCGAGTTTTTGGGTGATCTCACGCCACCATGACCGAAGAAGTGTAGGGAGGAAATTCTCTATGTCACACAAACAACAAAAAAGTGTGCACACCAAATAAATGGCAAATCCTGCATCATACATAGCAAACAATAGAAAACAATCTATAGACAGTATGGAAACAAATATCCCTGCTTCAAAAATGTTACACATGAAGCACTGTTAGCATGTTAGAAAGAAAACTAGTATGTCAAAGGATGAATAACCAAGTAATGTCAAGTGCTAAGTACAAAATGAAACAATAGCTCTTGTGAGCGATAAATGTGGATGCCCCAAACAAACAATGTAGGAAGGGTAGGAGGCGAGCATCCATGTTGCGTGTGAAAGATCTATATCTGCGATCACAACTAGACAAAGAAGTGAACACACATGTGTGAATGATATAGATAATGACATATAAGAAATCAATCTAACATGTGTAGTAAAGTGATCATGTAAAACACTAGTAAATAAGAAAAAATGAACCCAAAATAGTGCAATATGTTGTGGATGGATGAAATGGAATGCAAAATGAAATGATAGGAGACGCGTGACCCCAAGTAAATGGAAGTGTATGTAATGAGGTTCATTTTTTCCCCTTAGCAGTTAAGAATGAACTGTAAATGAGAGTGCATCATTGGGAAATGGTAGAGTAGTATGTTGTGTCTAATGCATTGTGATGAATGTGTAGGTGTAGTGATGAGATGCAACCTAGAAATGATATGTGTGTGAACCCTATATCCGAAGTGTATATCATGACTAGATGAACGTATAAGTGATGATTTATCCTAAGTTTATATGATTATAAAATGAAAATAGGAATGGTGATGTAACCTAAGGTCTATACCACTACAAAATGATAGAATAGGTGATGATTTAGCCTTTGAGCAAGCATATATGTCACTAGCCTAGGAATGTCGCATGATGAAAGGTCAAATAGTAAATGTGTGATGAGTGTAAGGTCCATTTGATTTGTAAACCCTTGGTAGTTGAGTATGGACCAAGGAACTAAAGTGTGTCATCGGGTAGTGAGTGCAGCGCGTAGAAGACAATGTAGCATATGTAATGATAAAAGATGACCATGTGATGAAGATAATATGTAAAAACACGGTGTGTAAAATGTGATGGTAGATATGTAGAATGTATAACGTGTAATGTAATACATGTAGATAGATGAGTAATGTAGTATGTAGGGATGAATGTAATGCTAGACGGATGTATGATGAAGACTAGCATAATGTGTAGAATATGAGTAATGTGGAGATGCGCAGTGTATGATGTATGGTATATGCCTATGTATAGGATGTGAGGCAATATGTGTAAATATCCTAATAGTGTATGTAATGCATAGGATGAATAGTGTATGATAGTAAACACATGGATGATATAAGTATGGTATATGTAAGAGAAAGACTAGTATAATTTATGGTGTATGTATGATATGTAAATGTAGAATGTAGGGTGTATGTGGTGCGATGTGTGAATAGGTGAAATGTGTAATTCCTAGAGTGTAGTGTGTGGGGTTCAGTGTAGCAGTAATCCCTTAATAGTCAAGCATGAACCAAAGCACAAGAGTGCATCATCGGGGAATGATGATGCTGGAATATGTGCATGAGTATGTGTATCTTTATGAAGTGGATGTGTGAGAATGTAAGGATGATAGAAGCATAAGTGAGTGGGGGTAAGAATAGGTACAATGCCCCCGGATGTATGATAGAAAGGACAACTATGGGTTGTTATCAAGGAGTTCATCGTTGTCATGATCAAAACCTATTGGAGGCGTGTCAAAAACCTAATAGGCTATCAAATGCGAAGGATCATATAACCCATTCCGGAAAAGTGTGTACACATTCATTGCAAATTTTTCATCGGTAAAAAGGTGATTGGTGGGAAACCATGGGCATGCCAACATGAGATGTTTGGAACGTAGCGGAAGAAGAATCATTTGGAATATAGATACACCCAAAAGGAATAGGAAATGTCAATAAATAATGATGAGGATCAATGGAACCGCTAATATAATCAAGCCAAGGATGCCCAAGTGTGAGTGGAGAGTCACGAGGGTTGTGCGCAACAAATACCATTAGATGCAAGACACACAAGAGCCATAAGATGTCGAAGTGTGAAAATAGTGATGATAGAGATGTGGTGAATGAAGAGGTGGTAAAATATCATTAAGGGTTATGTTGAACCTAGCCAAACTATCGTGTGTATAAATAGTTTCTAAGCACGTAAGTCATGGGAATGTCTTTGCTACCAAAAAGACCTATTAATGAATAATGTGCATGTAAAACGAGGTAATGGAGCTGCAACCCATGGAGGAGAATATGAAACAATGTCAAAATTGTGAAAATATCCGATACAATACCATAGCGTTAATAGATGGAGGTGTCTTGAACCTATACTCATATGGACCATCAGCTTACAAAGGTTTCTTCAAAATACGAATCATCTACACCAAGAGGGGTAAAATTGAGTTGCCTTAAGGATTCATTAGTAAGTTCTATGGCCTCAACTTTGTCATCGAATTGTCGGAATCATTGGTGTGAGCATCATCACGTTATGTGGCATTGTCAAGTATGTTAGTAGGCGGTGACCGTAGTTAGAGGATTAGAAGATGTTGTAACAATTGGAGATGGAATGCTATCGGGGCGAATACTGTAGGTGAAATAATGGTCGTTGTGTGATTGGATATAGCTAGAGTATTGGAAGTTGTAGAAGGGGATTGTGAAGTGCTAGACTAACCAGTGTCATATGTGTCGAGGATGCTTTATATGGGATGCATTGCGAAGGGGGTATGGGCATAGAATTAATGGGATCTATGTGATAATATTTGAATGGATCGGGATCAACGGTGATGATAGGTTCATAACCATCATTCAAGAACTTGACACATTGATGAAAAGTAGATGGAACTACATACATTGCATGAATCCAAGGCCTACATAAAAAGAGATTAAATTGAAAAGAGGCATCGATAACATAGAAGTCGGTGAGAATAGTCTTAGGCCCAACACAAATATTCAATGAGATAGTACCGAAACATGAGTGAGTTGTGCATTCATAACCGCAAAATGAGGGTAGAATTTTTAGTAATTAAATCATCGCTAATACCCAATTATTTTAAAAGTGAATGAGCACATAAATTGAAATTTTATCCCTTATCAATGAGGATTATTTTAATGCAAGTAGTGTTATGATGGAAGTGATAAGCAAAGGAGAACATTGGTCACTTTAAGTAAAAGGAGCTAGGTCTTTATTAGTAAAAAATATAACATGCGGTAAGTTCTGAAGAGACTGGATAAGATGTGAAAAGGTGATAACAAAGTTATTATTTTCTATGTGAATTGAAAAAGGGAAGCTTCAGCGTGTTATGACAATCTGGAGCGTTACACAATAAGTCATAAAGAGATCTTAGCGGGTGTATTTTAAGTTGTTGAATGATGTCATAGCCCACGGAGGTGGTAGGAGGAGGTATGTCGAGCAATTGGTGGTGGAATAGAAGTGGAAGGAGGCGTGGGTGGGTTAAGATGAGTATGATGAGTAGTAACTACATTAATAGATGAATTAGCCTAGGCGTCACAAAGCGAGGAGGATGTTGGGTATGCATGCGTATGAAATCAACAACAATAGTAACTATACCAAGTGACTTTAGTGGGTGCATAAGTAGGATAATAATATTGAGCCATAACTTGATGAGGAGCCGACATGATAAAAAGGAAGTGTTGAAAATTTCGGGTTCACCAAAATGATTAACTAAAATGGACTATGTAGTATATGGATAGTTAATATAAGCTATTCACAACCTGTAAATAAAGTAACTAAATGCAATAAATAAAGATATAAATGGATCTAAGTTCTTATGCAAAAGGAAATGTTAATTCTAAAGTGAAAAGAAAGATTAAAGAACTCACCTAATGACAAAGTGCTGTTGGAGAGTGTCGCCAAGATGACTAGAAAAATTAGTAATAGGAATGACGTGTCAAGTCCCGAAAATAATAGATCTAGACTATTTTTCTGGACTAGGGCACTGGAATAGGATTAGGACACCTTTGGATGCTCTGGTGTGCAATCTGGGTGCCACAGGTTTGTCTCGAAACCTCTCGAAACTAGTTTTCTACGAGGTCGAAGGTGGTGCGAAACCTTCGCCACGTGTCACATAAACTTCATTGTCCTACGTTGGATGTCACCAATAATCCCGGATGAAGAAGAGACTTGCAAAGAGACCAAAAGAAGTATCAAACCCTAAAAAAATAAAAATGCGAGAATGAATGGAGTCAGGCGACCTTAACGCCACAACACTAGGCTTACTAAATCGAATGTTGCACTACATTTTGGACCCAAATGTAGTTCTGGTGAGTGTGTGAAGTCGTGCCCTAGGTTCTCTTGTGTTAGTCACACTTTGTGAAGTAGTGAACAATAACTAGACGTAGAAAATGTAATATTATGTGTGCATGGAATAGAATAGAATCCCCCTTATGAAGTGTGATGCAGATGTCCTAGCTTGTGCCTTGATGATGGAGCTATGTGGATGCAAGTGATCTCCAATGTAATAGATGGATGTAACTCTAGATGAAGTGATAGTAGTAAATGATGCTAGGTCCCTTATTATGGTCTCATAACTTTATATTTATAGGGTTCTCTTGATATAATTTCATAATTAACCATGAAATGGCCGACCATTAAAAAGATAGACATGTAAAATGGATAGAAAGATCCCCAAAAGTGGTGGGAAAGTGTTAAAGGGGTCGGGGCACCCTTGGTGGGACAAAGCACCCACAGGCACCCCATTACTAATTTGGGCACCCCAGTCGAGGCTAAAATAACGTGGGATGATAGAAGCTAATTGGGCGTATGGGTGTAAGAGGTCGATAATGAAAAAATAAAATAAAACAAGATGGCAAAAATACGGGGTTAATTAGTACTTTCTTCACTCAAGAACCTTCTAAATAGTAGTATGAGACTGAGATAAATAAATGTCTAAAGTGCATGATTTTTGACTACATTTTCCCCATTTTATGTTGGTGAGTGGAAATCTTGGTAACATAAAGTAGATAAAGATGCGTACTTAATGTCCATGAGGAGTGTAGTAGAAGTATGCCAAGGACTAGACAAAGTGTGAAATGATAAAAAGATAGAGGAGGATGGAAACTAAAGATGAAAAATGTGCAAAGAAAGAGTAATGAGAGTGAACCTAGGGCGAGAACACATGTGTAAATTTTGCGGTGTGTAGTGTACCTACATGGTTAGTAAAAGCATGTGTTGTCACGTAGTGTTTTTCCTGACGTTGTTGTTGTTGTTGCTCCCAATTTGAATGCTTATTTCTCATACAAATAGCCGGACGTGCAAGGAGAAAATGATCAAGTAGTCAAATATGTATGTATTTAAGCGTAAAAATGATATGTAAATGTAAAATACACAAATGTAAATGGAACATGTGCACTGATCCATGTTGATAAAAAAGTGTAGAATGATATTTTGTACTATGAGTTTTTTGGGCGATCTCATGCCACCTAGCCAAAGAAGTGCGGGAGGAAATCCTCTATGTCACACCCTTCGACTGAAGGTGACACAAGAAAATGCACAAGCATGGTAAGAGGACCAAAGATAACTGAAGCTCAACATAACCATATAATTTAGGAACTGGATATGAGATTTGTGAGAGTGGATAACTAATAATGACTAGAAGTGCAATAGAATTTTCGCTACACGTAATGATAGATCAATCGTAATGTCATTGATAGAAATATATCCAATAGAAGCACTAATGTTTAAGTGATCATAAGATAATGTAGCATGATAGTCATGATCGAAGAAAGAAATGATCGATGGAGATGTCTCGGCCACGAGCAATTAGAAAATCAAGAGCCCCGAAGCGAAGGAGGAATTGTGTGATATGTATGATTGGCTGAAGAGTCAACCACTTGCTTGTCATGTTTAGGAAGAGGATTTTTGAAGATCTCGAGCTTGTGATATTCATTGACTGATCAGAAAATCCATAGGCGTAGAAAGCTCAATTGCATTATTATCAATAAGATCTTGAATAAGATTGCGTAATTTAAAAAAAAAGCGATCAACGGAATGTCCAACACATTGATGATAGTCGCATCTAATTTTTTTATAATTGTGACCTTTAGGAAGAGATGGGTATGGATTGAGCGGAGGAGGAAGTGTAATAAGATTGCTCTTGACAAGTCCCAAGTAGAATAAGAAAGCAATGATCGATGGAGATGTCTCAAAGAGAAATTAGAAAATCAAGAGCCCCAAAGCGAAGGAGGAATTGTGTGATATGTATGATTGGTGAAGAGTCAACCACTTGCTTGTCATGTTTAGGAAGAGGACTTTTAAGATCTCGAACTTGTGATATTCATTGACCGACGAAAAATATGTAGGCTTAGAAAGCTCAATTGCATTATTATCAATAAGATCTTGAATAAGATTGCGTAATTTAAAAAAAAAGCGATCAATGGAATGTCCAACACATTGATGATAGTTGCATCTAATTTTTTTGTAATTGTGACCTTTAGGAAGAGATGGGTCCGATTGAGTGGAGGAGGAAGCGTAATAAGATTGCTCTTGACAAGTTGTGGCAATAGAATATGTGGAGTAAAAGGCAATTTAGTAAACATATGCTTAGGTGGTTTCCATTGAATCTTTTCAATTAAATACAATGTTTACAATAGATTTATATTTAGTAGGTTTTGTAGATGGCTTGAAATTGTATTTTCTTTGAAAGAACCCACAAGATGAAGCTTGCTCATGATACTTAATATTTTCTATAGATAGGATTTTAGTTTTGCGTAGCTTAAGAGTATGACACAAATGATCAAATGATGGAGATGTCTTGAAGATAACACTCTCCTAGAGAGGTGGTAATAGACTTTGGACAAATAGATCTTGAAGTTCGAGTCCGCAAGACATTAGAAATATTATCTAAGTTGTTCTTATATGGCAATACATAATCCGCTAGATGTTTGTTAGATCCCTGTTTAAAAGCTGCATGAAGTTTAGCATATGAGATCTTAGAGATGATATTAATAGAGAAATGAGTGAGAAAAGAATTAAATAAATGCATAAAATATGTTACCGAGTGGACAGGTAGATCATAGAACCAACGTATTGCATAATCATGAAGACTTCGAGGAAATATCTTAACTAATAAAATATGATCATCCACAAAATCTAGACATGCCACATGAAATGTTTGGAGATGCTCTGGGGGGTCACCATGACCATTGAAAATGGAAAACTTGGGAGTGATGAGATTAAGTGGAAGTGCATAAATAGAAATGGAGGGTGTAAAATGAGTATGAGGTAGTAATATGGAGTTTATAGATGGAGACACATGAGAAGTATTCTATTGCAGATTGATTGACTTGAACTTGAAGATCATGATAGAGAGAGGATAAGTCTTGAGTGCGAATAGAAGATAATGATTTTGCATGAGAAATAAGAGGTGGAGTGAAGTGGTTGGTAGGAGTAGGGACATAAACATGTGCATTATAAGTAGGTAGAAGAGTGGAAGCAGGTGATTATGTAGCAATATACATGGAAGTGGGGATGGAGGTAGGAACATTAAGCTTCGTAAGATTGGTGGCCTCCTCACGAGAAACAAATAAAAGTAAGTCTAGATCCTAAGGATGCTCAATGATATGATCATTAAGCTCTTGGAGATGGGCTTCAAAAAAATTGCTATAATGAAAAGATGATAAAGCCCTAGAAGCAAGGTAGGTTCAGTGACACGTTCACCAAATGATTTAAAAATATAGAAATATATAAGCTAAAATTTTAATCATGTAACAACATAGATATAGACAATTAAAGTACATATTTTACCCAAGCAAGTAAGCTAATAAAATTTGAAACCTTAAGTGCGAGAGATAGGGTAAGATACTTGGTGATTTGTAATAAATACGAAGCTTAAGTGCAAGAGATAGGGTAAGATACTTAGCTGATTTGTAATAAATCCGAAGCTATGCCGAGATGGAAAATTGGTGAAATAGGAGGAAGACTATCAAAATTGAGCCTAAAAATTGTGTGAATGCTGGAAATACTAAGACTAGGGTGCTTGGATAGGGTTAGGGGCACACAGGGGTTCCATAGAGACCTCCTCTGGCGCCATTGACTACTTAGAACCTCGAGATAATGATCTTCGCATGGTCGTAAGATGTTCATTAATGTTCACCTTTGATCACCTATAATTTATTGCTTGATCGTCAAATTCTCTTAAAAACTACAAAGAGAAAGAACACTTGTGAAACCCCAATTTACATCAAATCCTAAAACAAAAAAGATGCAAATGGGAGTTAGTCTCACCCCGAAATTCACATGATTGAGTGAATTTACGATATGAGTGTTACACTATATTTTAGACTCTATGTAGTTCACTCTATCTCTGTGTAGAATCGTGCCCTTACTGGTGGCTATTGTGCAAGTGCGATAGAATAGAGAGAAATAGCTAGATGTAGAAGATGTAAATAGATGTGTGCATGGAAAAATGAACTTCCTCTCCTATGCATGTATGCAAAAGAATGTAGTCCCTTGTTCCTTGTATGAAGCTAAATGGATGCTTGAATCCTCTTGTAATTCTCTTGGATGTAACCTTAGGTGATGATAGATAATGCTTAGTGCTTGGTCCTTTATTATGGTCACATAGCTTTGTATTTATATGATTCCCTTGTTTGAATTTCGTAATTAACCACTAAAAGGCCGACCCATAAGAAATAAAGATGCCCAACAACTAGAAAGGACCCAAAAGATGCAAGTAAGATACTGAAAGAGGTTGGGGCGCCTAGCGCTAGAGTCTGGTGGGCGTTGGTGTCAGAATCGGAGAAATTGAAGTATCAAAGGTTAGATTGGGTAGTAAGGTGTGTAAGACCAAGAAGGAAACCAGAAAGCAAGTAAAGATGCCAAACACAAAGTGGTAAAATAGTACTTTTCTTGCTTAGGAATCATATGAACAATGGTATGTGATTAGGACCTACAAATGTACCCAAATTGCATGATTTAGTGTCTACATATTCTTCGGACACAACACAAAATTTTATTTATTGTTCCATCTTATTTTGTACTTTCATTGTTCTTAGTCAAGAATCCATTCATGTTCATGGTTGTTTTTGTTGGTGTGTGTGACCTACCTAGTCATCGTCCACATCACATGGTGAGTCATCTTGCCTTGCGAGAGTCATAGGTCTTAGGAGTCAAATGACAAGTGTTAGATTCTGTCATAGAATCTGTCATTGTCATTTATGTCAGTGCATCATAGGAGTTACATTCCTTATTTGGAATTGTAACTCCTCCTTTAGTGGCATCATATCGTCAGTCACGTCATATGTGTCAGTGGCATCATAGGGTTTTGTCCTTGTTTAGGCATGGGGGTTACACAACACCCCTATTTGTACTTCCTTTTTCGATCTATGAGCATGAGCATACATGTTTTCTTATTTGCATATTCTTTCCATTATTCAAATCTTGCTTATTGCATTGGAGCTACGACATTACCATCGGAGTGCAACTTTGTTGTGGTGCATTGTTTCGATATCGGTTCTCGCATATCCCTCTTTCATGGTATCAAAGTGCGAGGTTTTAGTAAAATGTGCACTCTTCGTTTATCAATTGCTTATTACTTCTAGTTTCTTCTTATTTCCTCGTGCAAGTTTTTTCGATTATTACTTTGGAATCGTATTGCTCACCTCGCGTTGAGGTTTCAACAGTTGTAAGTTTGAGGTGTTTTTTGTGGTCGTTTTGTTCGTGGTTGATCTTCACGGGATCATTTACATTAGTTGTGGCTCATGTTTTGTACCTGTAATCGTGCATGATTCTGTGTTGCCTCTACAACCTTGCATTGATCACTGCATTGGATTTATGGCTCAGTTGTTGACTCATGCATTGTTCAAACATCTATGGGATTGTTTTTTTGCTTGTCGACCTCTTGCACTAGTTTTGAAGCTTGAGTCCCTCGTGCACACATACCTTGCATTGTTCATTCCGCTGCTCCATCCAACTCGTGCCTATGCATTGATCCACGACTCGGGTTTTCTATGGGAGCTCGTGGGCCTGCATCCAACTCAGGTTTCGGCCTCCATCCATGTGTTTGGGTTGATTTCAGTCTGATGGTCTACATTGTCATTTCCCTTATGCCCAGTTCTATGGAATCTCTGCCCACATCAAAATGATTATGTGCATAGCCATTACCCTCACTTTCAGTCTTTGCACAACACGTGGCCCCCTCTCTTGACAACGTAAGCTCCATCGTCGACAACTAATAACTCATAGCTCAATGGATTTTGCAAAGTAGACTCAGTGGAGAATCATTTTTGCTCGAACTCTCCTCCACATAAAACGTGGAATGTTATGTTTATGGAGCCTATTTTCATGTTAGAGTGTGGTACACCTTCATGTGTTACACCGGGTATTTTTACGGTGGTCCCCACTTGCAGGTGAGTGGGTCAGGGGTGAAGCCCCCGAAGCAAATTTTCATGGGTGGTTTATTAACCCATGGGTAATGGGTAACCGTTATGGGTTGTTTTTGGGCCCATGGTTTTTTGGTACCCATTGTTTTGATACCCATGGTTTTGTATCAAACTACTTAAGCAATTGTCTATTTATATGGTCTTATGCATATGATACATAGACAAGCAAATTTATTGCAGATGTGTTTTGAATTCGTGTGAATTCTGTAGATTTTGTTGACCATAGCTCCAAACGGATCTAGGTATTGTATTGAGAGAGTGGAAGCTTGTAATAAAATCTGAGCAAGTGATTCTTGGTGGACGTAGCCCAAATTGGGTGAACCACGTTAAATCTTGTCTCTCTGTGTTGTGTTATTTATTTTGCACTTTTATTTGAGATTTGTAATATTTTCTACATATTATTTTCTACTGTTGTGATTCTGTAAGGGATTATTCTGCATATTTTATCTCTTATTTCCTAACAATTGGTATCAGAGCTTGGTTTGGTTTGTTGAAGTGTTGAATCATAGGGAAAGTTTTTAGCTTGAGTGGGAGCTATGGCAGATGATGGAAGATCTAGGGTTGATAAATTCAACGGGTAGAATTTTAGTATTTGGAAGATGCAGATGGAAGATTACCTTTATTAGAAGGATCTTTATACTCCACTGTCTGAAAAGGTGAACAAACCCTCGAGTATGATAGATGTGGAATGGGATTTGTTGGATCAGAAGGCACTTGGAGCGATCCAAGTTGTGTTTTGCATCTTCGGTATTATTTAATGTTTTAAAGGAAAAGACTATAAAATATCTAATGGATGCATTAAGGAAGTTGTATGAAAAACCCTCTCGCCTCTAACAAGATATTTTTAATGTAAAAGTTGTTTAATATGAAGATGTCTCGAGAATAGTTCATGAGATCATTTAAATGATTTCAATACAATTTGTGAATATGCTAGCTTCTTGATTCTGATAGAATTTGATGAAGAAGTTAGGGATTTATTAATTTTGTACTCTTTACCCGAAAGTTGGAATAGCACAGCAATGACGGTAAGCAACTTGGTTCCAACTAACTTCGAAGTTGAAGTTTGAGGATGTTGTGAGGGGTGATTCTAAGCGAGGAAATGCGAAGAAAAATCTCCGGGAATCTTCTACTTCAGGAATGCTTTGACAATGGAAACTAGAGGGAGACAAAGAATAGAGGAAACCGTGGAAAATTGAAAGATCGGGCAAGGTCAAAATCCAAGAGAAAGATTGTATGTTGGAATTGTGGAAAGTCCGGGCATGCAAAGAAGGATTGTTGGGAGCTTCCGAGGTAAGATAACCCATAGCGGGACAAGAAGAAACAACGGGAAGAAAACAAGGAGGCAAATGTGGCATCGAGTAATGTATGTCGGGATGCTTTGATTCTTTCTTTGCATAATATTACTTGAATCTTGGGTTTTAGATTCGGGGCTTCTTTTCATCTTTACTCCACATAGGCATTATTTTGTTGATTATGTTGAGGATTCTCGGCATGTTTTCTTGGTGATGATGAGCCTTGCGGTATAGTTGGAAAAGGTTCTGTCTGGGTTAAGATGCGAGAATGGGAATACATGGCTATTGAAGGATGTCGGACATGTGCCTACATTAAGGAAAAATTTGATATTGGCGGGCAATTGGGAAGTGATGGTTGTCTTGTGATATTTACAGCCTGACTGACTCTTGGAAGGTTATTGTACGATGGAAAATTGACAAGCGAGCGTGGGAATCTACAAGTAACTCTTCCTCGCACCCAACCTCTCGAGGTCGTCCCCGAGACAGCCGGTGGGGATTTCTTGCGTGGGATATGGACAAACTAGTTAGGTAATCTTATGTCTTCGACGTGCACTAGTGGAAACTGCGAATCTAAGGCAAAGAAGGCCCTCCTAACCTGAACTAGTGTGATAGATCGATTGGCAAGGATGACTACTCGAAGGCTCCAATCAATATCGAGCTCTGGCGTGATTCGGTCTATGGGTTGTGGGATACATGGAAAATGACTTGGGATAGTTTCGTGTATGTCTCCAGACAGGGTCATAGGGTGGATGATGGGTACAGTGGATTCTATGGGTGATTATCTGGTCTAGTCCAGAACTCTTTAGCTATATTAGTTGCTACGTCTAACAAGGATAACTATTCGATGATGATAGGTGGAAGTGGAGTAGATTTGAATACTAATGTGCATAAGCCAACGCATCTATATCTGATTCACCTATGGATTCGTTGGGCTATGGGATTTGTGGGTCACAACCGTAGATTTGCGGTTGTTGTGGACCTGCTTTGTGGTCATGTGTGGAATCAGTCCCTAATCCCTAGTATCTAATAGTCATATGCTTTCTCGGCCTCTATATTCAGAATTAATAGTTGTGCGATCTTCTCAGAGTATCTCACAGGCGTTCGTGCAACCTGAATTCTTAAGCTAGTATCTATGTCTGTGAGAGTATCTCCTGCGTCTGGCTGTGGGACCAAAGGATCACAACCGAATGTTTGCTCTCTTTCAAGCCCTTCTACAGTCATGCAGATATTTATCTAGGATAATCTGTAGTTTGGCTGATTTGACCAAAACGTATGCGCTTGGTCGTCTTCTATGTTTAACCCGCTCAACTGTGAGCTGATCTGTTGCAAATTTGCTATTGTTCGGAAGACTTGGATTCTAAGATTCTGATCTATGTCGGTTATTGTTGTGACTAGATTGGGTTGAGGCACGATTGGCTCGAATATGTATTCTCTGGGTTCCCTAGGTCCCGTGATTGTCATACAAAAGGAAATTATACAAATCTAACTAATGACAGAATAATTTAACCGTGAAAGATATGTCTATGTATATTCCTAAATCTGATAGTTTATGGATAAACTACTGAACAAAATTTAAAGAACAATTATCTAATGTATCTAAAATTGACAACTAAACTAATAATGCAATTAAAACAAACAAAGCAACCGAGTATAGCTACTTGTCTGTGCAGTTTATAGATCTATTCTAAATAACCTGATAACTGATCTACTCTATTTGAAAGACTCTCGATCCTACCTCAGAAGTGAGGAATGAATCATAGTTTCTCAGAAACTATCAATCCTCACAGCTTCCCTGTAATATCGAAAGTGAAACTAGCTGAAATGAAATGATTGACTACTTTATTTGATATGTTTTAACTAGAATTTTGAAAGCTTGAACCTGGATTTTGCAGAACAGTGGCGAATCTGATGGTGTGTGTGGTTTTTTCCCCTCAGTGTGATCTCCTCATTCCTTCGTGCTCACGTGGATCCAGAAAAGTGTGTAATGCTAGCATCAACAAAAGTAGATATTGGAACAAAGGCAGCTTAGGATACAGACTTGAATACAATGTGAGTAGGAGAGGGATAGTGCAAGAGTACAGAGCTTGGCCTATGTAATTCCTAGCGGGATTTATTGCGAGTCATGCAAGCATAAAATGTCCAGAACCTGAAACTATCCTGTTTGACGAGCAAAACCTACAACTTTAATGGCTTCCTACTGAAAATTAAACTGTTCTACCTTAATGGATTGCATGAAGTAATGACAACACTTGCACAAGATGGATATGTGGCTTTCTAATAGCAAAATAACACTAACTAAGCATGCAATGAACAAAAACTATGAATCCTAGACAAAATGGAAGACTAAGCTATCGAAATGAGAAATTGAGAGGCAAATTTGAGGGGCCATTTGCTTGAGCACAAGCCAACTATTTATAGCATTTCCATTTACCCAAAGGTAAAAACCAAATTGATCTCTTAAACCATAAACAATGCCAAAACACTATTCCAGGGAACCAGAATCATTAATGCAAGCCAAAGGCGGTGAAAAAATCTGGTAAACGTTGAAAATTTTACGTGAGTCATGTTAAAAGAGCATTCTGGAAAACACATGAAGGACCGCCACCCTGAGTAGGGTGGCGGTTTCATAACTGAAGAGCAAAATGCAAAGAAAAGAGGGGAAACGAGAAAAACAAAGCATGCGCAGGGGTTAAGCGGGGCATGCGGGATGTTAACGCATACTTGGGGAGCTTTTCCGGATCCCGAACACCTTGGGAGGAGACTTGTATCATCATTGGGGCACGTGTTATATTGTTCGACGGATGCGATACCCTACTGATTTTGGGTATGTACGAGCTTAAGGGTGCTCTTGTGGTGGCAAGAGGTAAGAAGGTTGGAACCTTGTATTTATCCACCGATATTACTAATGATTGTAATCTTGTGGCTTCGGATGCGGTACAACATTATGACACTATAGGCTCAATCATATGAGCCATAAGGGCATGGACATCATAAAGAAGAATTTTCCTAGATATACGAGAAATAGGTTTGGATTTTACGTGAGAAATGCATATATGGGAAACAAAAGCAAGTAAGGTTTCTCAAGCTTGGACCTACGAAGAAAGAGAGTAAGTTAGAGCTGGTACATTCTCATGTGTTGGGGCCAGCTCGGGTATCATCTCTTGGGGGTTTAAGTTATTATGTTACTTTTATTGATGATGCAACATGGACCAGTTTGGGTTTATTGTATTAGAAACAAATCGATGTATTTGATACTTTTGTTAAATGGAAAGCCTTGGTAGAGAATGAAACAGTCTTAAGTTAAAATGTCTCAGTCGATAATGGAGGGAGTATTGCAGCAATGAATTTGATGATTATTTTTCTAAGAATGGAATCCGCAGGCAAAAGACGGTTCCAGGAACCCCACAGCAGAATGGGGTGTTAGAAAGGATGAACAAAACAATAATGGAACGTGTTAGGAGCATGAGGATACATGCAGGACTACCTCTTTATTTTTAGGGCGACGGTGAGCACAACCGTGTACTTAATAAACAGAGGACCCTCAAGTGCCTTGGATGGAGGCATACTTGAGGAGGCTTGGTACAGTAAGAAAGTCGATTACTCATTTCTTAGAGTCTTTGGATGTGAGGTGTTTGTTCATATTGACAAGGATGATAGGAATAAGCTAGAGGCTAAATCGAGAGAAATGCACTTTTATTGGTTATGGTGGTGATGACTTTGGATTTAAATGTTGGAGTATTAAGGACAAGAAAATCATTCGGTCTATGGATGTGGTCTTTAATGAGAAAGTCATGTATAAGCAACGATTGGGGAAAATAGGGAAGAATCCAAGAAAGAATATGCAATGGTAGAGGATCTTCCGGATGGGACAACGACCCATGAATCGGTTCGAGAACCGACCAACAAGAACCCCAAACTCCTATAGTGAGGAGGTCTTCTAGGGTAAGAAAAGAACCTGAACGTTTTTCTCCTTCTCTTTATTATTTATTACTCACTGATAGTGGAGAGCCGAAAGCTTTGATGAAGCAATGTAGGTAGATGCCAGTAAGAAGTGGGAGAAAGCCATGGATTAGGAGCATAAGTCTCTCATGGAGAACCCGGACTTGGGATTTGGTGAAGCTACAGGAAGGAAAAAGAGCATTGCAAAACAAGTGGGTGTACGAGTTAAAGACGAAGAAGGAGGAAAGAAAAGATATAAGGCCCATTGGTGGTCAGGGTTTGCACGAAAACAAGGTATAGATTTTGATAGATCTTTTCTCCTATAGTAAAAATGACTTCTATTAGAAGCATTCTTGGAATAATGGCGAGAAGAAGACTTACACTTAGAACAATTAGATGTAAAGTCTACATTTCTCCATGGTGATTTGGAGGAGGAGCTATATATGCAGCGGTAGAAGGATATGAAGTCAAAGGTAAAGAGGAGATGGTGTGTAAGTGAAGAAGAGCTTTTATGGCTTGAAACAAGCTCCACGTCAATGATATAAGAAGTTTGATAGCTTCATGATGGAGCAAGGTTATATTAGATGTGATTACGACCATTGCGTGTATACAAAAAATTTGAGGATGGAAGTTATATTATCCACGTGTTTGTATGTTGATGACATCTTTGGTTGTAGATAAAAACGTGAGAAATAAAAGTACTCAAGAAACAACTAAGTGAATCCTTTAATATGAAGGATTTGGGGCAGCCGAGACAAATCCTTGGTATGAGGATAACTTGGGATAGGAAGGAACGGAAGCTGAATTTATCTCAGGAAGACTACATTAAGAAGGTATTGGATAGGTTTAACATGCAGGATGCTAAACCGGTTGGGACTCCTTTGTGCCATTTTAAGTTATCAAAGGAGCAGTGTCCTAAGATAGAGCAAGAAAGAAACCAGATGTCCAAGGTACCTTACTCATCAGCGGTTGGTAGTTTGATGTATGCTATGGTGTGCACTAGGCCTGATATTGCCCATGTAGTGGGAGCTATGAGTAGATTTATGAGTGATCCAGGTAAAGAGCATTGGCAACCACTAAAGTGGATCCTTCGGTATTTGAGAGGGACCATGGGAACAGTTTTGTGCTACAGTGGATCAGACACCACTTTACATGGTTATGTATATTCGGACATAGCTAGAGATGTAGACAACATGAGGAGCATGACGAGTTATATTTACATTGTAGGTGGGACAACAAGTGGCTAGATTTCACGACTACGTAAGTGGTGGCTTTGTTAACCACGGAGGTTTGAGTATGTTCTACCATAGAGGCAAGCAAAGAGATGATTTGGTTACAACAATTTCTTGAGGAGTTGGGGCATAAGCGGGAGGAATGTAAGCTACATAGTGATATTCGAGTCTATACACCTAGCTAAGAACTCGCTTTCCACTCCAGGATCGAAGCATATACTGATTAAGATATCATTTCATTAGGACAACTTTGGAGGAAGATAAGTTGAAGTTGGAGAAGATTCATACCAGTTAGAATCTTGTAGACATGATGACTAAGGTGGTCACAAGGGATAAACTAAAGCTATGTTCAACTTTGGTTGGCCTTCATGGATGACAGTGAAGGGTTGAGAAGCTTGCTCAGTGAAAATCAATCTCCAAGTGGGAGATTGTTATGTTTGTGGAGCCTATTTTCATGTTAGAGTGTGGTACACCTTCTATGTGTTACACTCGGTATTTTACGGTGGTCCCGCTTGCCGGTGAGTGGGTCGGGGGGTTTGGGGTGAAGCCCCGAAGCAAATTTTCATGGGTGGTTTATTAACCCATGGGTAATGGGTAACCGTTATGGGTTGTTTTTGGGCCCATGGTTTTTTCGGTACCCATTGTTTTGATACCCATGGTTTTTTGCCCATGGTTTTGATACCCACGGTTTTTGCCCATGGTTTTGATACCCACGATTTTGTATCAAACTGCTTAAGCAATTGTCTATTTATATGGTCTTATGCATATGATACATAGACAAGCAAATGTATTGCAAATGTGTTTTGAATTCGGGTGTGAATTTTGTAGAGTTTGTTGAGCATAGCTCCAAACGGATCTGGGTATTGTATTGAGAGAGTGGAGGCTTGTAATAAAATCTGAGCAAGTGATTCTTGGTGGACGTAGCCCAAATTGGGTGAACCACGTTAAATCTTGTCTCTCTGTGTTGTGTTATTTATTAACGCAATTTTATTTGAGATCTGTAATATTTTACTCGCATATTAGTTTCTACTGCTATTGCGGTCTGTAAGGGGTTATTCCGCATATTTTATCTCTTATTTCCTAACAATTGGTATCGAGCCTGGTTTGGTTTCTTTGAAGTGTTGAATCGCGAGGGAAAATTTTTAGCTTGAGTGGGAGCTATGGCGAGATGATGGAAGATCTAAAGGTCTTTGTGAGGTTGTACCCTCGAAAGCACCCTAAAAAAACTTGATAATGGAAAATCCTGGAGAGCTACTCGTCCCTTGGATCTTGTTCATAGTGATGTTTCTGGCCCCTTTCCATCTCCTTATTTCACTAGAGCTCTATATATACTAACCTTCATTGATGAATTTTCACGTTATACTTGGGTATATTTTCTTAAGCTTAAGTCTGAAGTCTTTGCGCATTTTTAGAACTTTAAGGCTCTTGCTGAGAAAAAAGCAGAATGTTCTATCAAGGTTCTTCAAACTGACAATGGAGGTGAGTATGTGAGCAATAGGTTTGAGGATTTCTGCACTTCTAAGGGGATTGCTTTGCAGTGTACAATTACTTACAACCCTTCCCAAAATGGAGTTGTAGAAAGAAAGAACCAAACTCTAAAGGAGATGGCTATGTGTATGGTTCACTCGAAGTCCCTTCCTCCACAGTATTGGGTTGAAGCAATGAATTGTGCTTGTTACATTCAAAATCATGTTCCACACAAGGTAGTAAGAGGGATGACACCCTTTGAAGCTTGGTTTGGACACAAGCTTGATGTTGAGCACTTTCGAGTCTTTGGATCCAAGGCTATGGCTCATATTCCCAAGAAGAAATGCAAGGCATTGGATCCACAATCCAAACCTTGTATCTTTATCAGGTATCCTGATGGTGTGAAGGGATATCGATTGTTGAACCCTACAACCCGTGAGCTTTATATTAAGAGAAGTGTGAAGTTTGATGAGTCATCCTTGACTTTTCTCGATTCGAGTTCCGACTCATTAGATGATGATGTTATTGAGTGAGTTACTCCTCTCTCTCTCCCTCTGATCCTCAAAATTTTGAGTCTTTTGATTACGATAGTAGTGATGAAGAGGACTATGTCCCTTCTCACTCAGTGAAGAATCTTCCGACTCTCGAGCTTGATCCTTCGGGATCTCTTTGGGCAGGAAAAATTTATAGAGTGCTTTAGAGATTTAGTTGGAGATCCTTCGGATGAGAGACGTACTCACTCGAGTTTCATGGACCTCACTTTTCTTCACCTCGCTTCGATCCATCATCTTTCCAGGGAGGCTTATGGGATTCCTTAATGAGATTCTTCTATGGATGAGGAGTATTCCTCACTCATAAAGAATGACACTTGGGATCTTACCCTCTTCCGAAGGAAGAAAAATCATTCTTTGTAGGTGAGTATATCGAAAAAACTATGGAGCCAATGGAGAAATTGAGAAGTATAAAGCGTGACTTGTAGCTAAGGGTTTCTCCCGAGTAGTTGGGGTTGATTACTTGAAAGCTGTTGTTGCAAATCAGCAAGCACCTGGATGCTGAAATCAAGTTTCTAAGTTGATGTTTCGGGCATCCAGTGTGATTGCACAACATTGAAACCTCTCTCCAAGTGTGGGACTTGTAAAATGAGAGAGGAATCTCCAGATTATAGGCTGGTTCCTCAAACTCCTCGATCAAATCTGTTATTTGCACAACCTGCAGAGGTTTGAATCCTAATCCTACTCTAGATTCCAAGGAGACAGAGATAGAAAGTGTAAAAATTGAAACTAAACTAATAGGTGATACACCAAAGGAGTAGGCGAACACTTCTTGTTCATGCAAATTGACACAATTTCATGAAATGCAACGAGAAACATCATACACAAAAGTGATAAGATGTAATTAGAGGTGCGAAATGAAGCAAGACAATACAAACAAAGGACTGAAAATTGATCACAGAGTCTCAGACTTTGTCATTTTCACTTTGTCAAAATCCTTGCATTTGCAACATCAAATAGGTAGAAACCGTTACAATCATGAAGAAGGTCGATACTTGCAAAAATCACTTGTTGAAGGTGAAAGAAGAAGCTCATTGTCCAAAAAAATGTTCAACCTCAAAAAATGAGCCAAATCTGGCTTTTACAATGCATGGGTCGAGCCCAGGAGAGAGAAAATGTGTAAAAAACGTGGAAGCCATTACCCATTGAATGAAGATGCGTTAAAACAAAGATGGGTGTCCTTACAGACCATGCCCTTACATTTTTGGCCATCTTTGAAGAAGAATGCGATCCATTTTGCATTAAAACTGGTTGTTGAAAGCGTCATTTCTGGCCATTACCACGTGCCAGAGGTGTTTCTTGATTTTCTCTCTCCAAACTTAACCAAAATGCAAAATTGACCCACCGAATCATGTAGATAATTTCACCATCTTTCCATTGATATAAAGAACGCAAAATCGAGCTCTGGATCGAAAGATATGGCGATTTGAAAATTTAGGGCAAAAGCAGCCAAAATCGGATCGGCGGGCAAAAAGTTTGAATTTTTACCTGTTGGTCTTTGGAAAAATTTCAAATTTTCCCGCGCTCGCCACTCCGGTGCCACGTGGCACGTCCCGATTGGTCATGCGGGCCTTCTAGGGGAAAATTTCCCACAAAACTCCGCCGAGCCATAACTTGAAAAATATGTGGAGTTAGGAGGAAAACTTTACCTTTCTGGAAAGCTGAGAAAGAGCTCTATCCAATGGTGCCATTTCCAGAAGATTTTGAGTGCCTGAAAAGCAAAATTTTATGTCTGAGGCACAAGAGAAGGAAAGATGAAAGGAGTTAGCCAGAAAATGAGTAGGGGCACATTTTGGGTAACAGAAACCTTTGCCTCGGTTGTGAAGATGACTTCCATTTGACTGATCCTTTCCATAATGCCGCTTAACAAATGGGAAGTCCACCAAATGGACGTTAAGAGTGCCTTCCTTCATGGGGACCTAGAGGAAGAGATCTACATGGAACAACCTCCGGGTTATGTCCATGATCCATCCTCGTCTTCAAGTAAAGAAGTCTCTGGACCTTAAACAAGCCCCTCGGGCTTGGTATGCCAAGATGGACTCCTTTTTACTTACATCAGGGTTCACTTGGTGTCACTCTGACCCAAATGTGTATCTTCTATGACAGATGAATCCATGCTTATTATTGCTCTCTATGTTGATGACTTGCTATCATGGGTGCTCTTCCTCTATCATTGATTCTATGAAGATCTCCTTAGCCAACAAGTTCTCCATGTCTGACTTAGGATTACTTCATTACTTTCTTGGGATCCAGATTTCACAATATGACTTGGGAATTATGATCTCGCAGCCTAAGTACTCTCTTGATTTTCTTTCTCGATTTCACATGTTTGATTGCAAGTCCTCACCTACTCCTTTTCTTTCCGGGGTCAAGTTTGTTTCTAATTGCTCTTCCCCTTGGTTAATGGTACCCTTTATTGGCAGTTGGTGGGGAGCTTGATCTACCTTACTCACACTCGGCCAGATCTATCGTATGTTATTGGGATCATGTCCATATTTATGCAGGAGCCTCATGAGCTGTATTTAAAAGCAACAAAGTGGATCCTTCACTATGTTCGTGGTACTCACACAGATGGTATTCATTACTTATGAGGGACTA